>JAWWEU010000111.1:885908-929359 GCA_035583155.1 Acropternis orthonyx
CCGAGGGGCTCCAGGAGCTGGGCGGGGAAGGTTCCTGGGGCTGCTTTTCCCCGGCGGCTGCTCCGGGGCTGCCCCACCAGCGCTCCCGGGGCTGCCCCACGGACCCGCCGCCGCCGCCGCCTCCGCTCCGGGGGGTTCGGCCTTGCCCTTCCCTTACACACACCCCGAGGTGGTTCCGACCCAACAATCGCTGATTTGGTGTCTGACAGGCATTCATTCACCTTTGTGAGAAGTGAATGGTGTATAAAGAAACATGCTGGTTATGTAAATAAACTTATTCTGGTACATTTTCAGCAATGTAACACTGCTCTGACAGGTAAAAAACACATTTCAATCAAGCCATTACAGAAAGCTGCTCACAAGATTCCACTCAGGTCTAATTCCACGTAACATTCTAAATTACAGATATTTGTTGTCTGGAGAAAGCAAACTATTCCTATGCTCAGCAGCAATACAGAGCCACTAGAGCAGACTTTCCCTTTTGAATGATCCAAACTGGTCACCAAAGTCATCTGGACTGATGACATGGCTTTGACAGGACTGGGATCAGTCCTTGTGTGCCACCATGCTAAACCAAGACTGCTAGTTTCACCTGCTGACCAAAATGAGCCTTTAAATAGATGGGACTTGAAATGCCTGGAAAAAACATAAGAGGCTTGGCAATTTCAACCATGAAGTGCTCAATAAAAAGGTAAATTTTTACTCATTGTCAAGAAGACTCCTATAGCAATAAGAAAAGCTATACATATTCCTAGGAAAAGTATGATTTTAATAGTAAATCAAAATGCAGAGCTATCATACCTGGAAGTTACCAAACACTTACATGTTAAAAAATAATAAAGCATACAAACCAGAGAAAACTATAAGCTTTACTGAATAAGTAACATTGGTTTTATTGTTGTTCTTTCCTCCTCATGACAGAAAATTTGGTGTTCATTTTCAGTTTTGTAACAGCAAAGGCAAAAGGCCAAGAGAAAGGCACAGATCTTCCCAAGGGATGATTCCAGGGGAAAGGCACTGACTTCCATGACGATTTCAGAAAGGGGCATACTCATAATGCTGTCAATGGTACAGAGAATTTAGCAACCTGACTCATCAAAAGATAGGATAAGTAATTACACATGTTATGCATATTCCATCCAACAGCAGCTTCGTGCTTCTGACCTGTCAAGTGAATTTAATTTCATAACATGAGCCCATGGTGAAGAACCTTTTTCTAGAACTTTCTCTGTTTTTTCTCATCCCAATAATAAACACTAACCAACTAAAAATTAAGTTGTCTAACAACATAGAAGATGCTGCAGTTTTACCTTTAGCTGAGCAGAAGTGTTAGAAGTGTTCAGGATTTATTCAGGGTAATGGCAAGCATCCCATTTCCTGGAAGCCATCTCCTCCCCAGGTAGTAATAGAGAGCAAATTGGACTTTGATGAAAGCAATGGTTTGTGTTAATAGTTGTCAAGATCTTTTCTGAATTGCTATAGCAAATGATGTATGTATACAATGTATATTGATTTAACTAGCAGTGACTTTTATTAAGTTTAATTACTTCACTCTGTAGCTTTCAATAGAAGGCAGTGTTAAAACAAAGGTTACCTCATGGGATAATAAACTGTAATAATAAAACAAATAAACAAACTTTGTAGCACTTGGAAAATATCTCAAGTACTTTTTGATTTACTTAAGCCCAAATTCTCTGTTTACAGTTCTGTAAATCTGACACCTTGTATCATTACAGCAATGAACTGCAAAGAAAAGGGACTTGTCAGATTTATTTAAAAAAACAGTCTTCAATATGCTCTTGGGGCAATTAATACCATACTTAATTTCTACTGTTTTTTACTCTTCAGCTGGCAGATAACACATATTTTCAGTCAGTGAGTAGTGTTTCTCCCTTTTAGGTATGCCTGTATGTAGTATTTGTGCCACTTAATTAAAATCATGGGCAATTTTGACATTTAGAACTCCAGTTTCTTCTTTTTCACTTCATTCTGCAGCTTTGTGCTTTAAAAGATCTCAAGCAGAAGTGATTCCTGTATTTTAATGTTTGAAATTAAAATCCTAAGAAGAATTTAGGCGGGAGCACAGATAAAACACCAAATAAGTGAGCATCTCTCCTGTTATGAACACAAGAGTTCAGGGATCCAAGGACATAAAACAACTACAGGATTCTAAGACCAAATTAGTAACTACAAGCACCACGAAAAAGGGAAAACCAACTTCCAAACTAGATTAATATCAGCAGCCTTTCATTTTTAAGAGCGAGAAAAAGTTTTGGAGAGAACCCAAACTAGTACCTCTAACAAAAATAAAACAAACTACAAATATCAGTTGCTCCACAACCACATCCTGAGGACACAGTTGTCTGTTTCCAAACACTGACACAGATTCAGACCTTGTATTAAAAAACTGTAATGAAAGGTCAAGTTCATATTTTTGTAATAACTTCTAAATCCCTGCGTGTTTGAAATAATCCCTCCTAGGGTCAGGTACTTTAGATCAAACCAAACTTTATTAAAGTTTGGACACAACTTAATACAAGCTTGTTCAAAATACACAGATACTTTAAAAACTAATAAGCTGTGAGGAACATAGATGTTACTTTAAAATCTAAAATTAGGAAAGTGACATTATAATTTGCTGGTTTTCTAGATGATTTCTGAGAAAACAAGAGTGACCCACATTGCTGGCTTAAAATTTCAGAGCTAAGGTGATCTTTGGCAATTGTTCCAGTGGTCTAAAATGCGTTCATATCGAAAAGCTGTGTTCACTATTTGACAGTTGGCAGTGAGTTAAAAGTAGGTATTTGTTGAAAGTTTAAACTAATTACACATTTCTTGGTACCCTGGATAAAGCCTATGAACTACAGTTACCATGAAAATGCAGGGGAGACCTTTTAGGCAAGACTGTCACTGTGCAATTTAACCCACTGGTGCTGGTCAGAAAATTTTTCTATCTATTTCAGAAGTCATAATGCTGCTCAGATTCCATCTCAGCACCTACCTTACACTCCAGAGATAGCAGGTTTTGCATTCCCTTCTTTAAACTGGAGAAGTTAGTACAGAATGAAAAGCAAGAACCATAGACACAGTATCTGCCCTGATCAGGACATTCCTTCCTTCCTCACACCCAACAGCCTGTTTCTGTTTTCATCGCTCTTTAATTCTCCTGAATCAAGTCTCAAAGGTAGGGGAATGTGGGCAGGGCATAATCAGCTGGTTGGAATGGAAATTATCCATCATCCTTCCGAGCAGCCAAGCCCCAGTGGCTGCAGTAAATCCAAACCCTGGGCAGGAGTGGTTTCTAGGAGCAGCCTTTCTTCCTTCCTCAGCTCTGTGACAGAGCTGAGCTCAAGTAATCACAGCAGCAGACCAGCTGTGAGCTGCCCTAGTGATGTATGGCTGGGCCAAACTGCTCCCACTGGAGCTTTTAGTTGGCTGGTTCCATTTTACCCTTCTTCCAAGATTTCAGGTTCACATGACAGGGAAAAAAAAGCAGCAACAGAATATACTAATTGTCCTTAATGAACTCTGTCTCTGATACCTCCCAGAAACAGAAACCATGCGGTGCTCATAGTGTGCACTTCAACGCTCCCAAGCAAAAAGAAGATCTGTGAATCTGAATGATGTTTAATGAATAGGGAAAAGTAATAGTGACAACTGTCTGGCCTAAACACTGTTTTATGGGCTCAACTTATGTCTTTTCCTGACCCCCAGACACTCTGCCTGTTGTATGCAGAAACAACACTCATCATGGATTGTTCAGGGAAGCACACTTCCCTTTTGGGGGAGATGGGAGTCAAGGGAGCTGGGTTACAGCAGCTAGTGGTGAGCCAGACTGCTCTGGAGTCCTGGATGGACACTTTGCTATTTCCTCCTTGCCTTTTCTTCCCTCCAAACAATGAGGCTAGCAAGACTTGTCTTAATCACACACTCAGTGATGCTAAGTACACCTTTAATCACAAATAACATCCAGTATTAACTCTTTAACAAACTGGGCATTTTGCTGCAGATGAGACTGCCCCAGTTTTAAGCACAATGTATTTTAACTAGGCAAGGCTGAAAATAAAATGCTGCCTGTAATTTGGAAATCCAGAGGCCCTCTTTCCAGCAGGACAATATGGACAGTCATGTTTGAGTTATCACCTATTTACATCTTCAATTTCATAGAGACATGAGAGGAAAAGCAACTGGTTCTCAACTTCTGGTTATTATTATTACTTCATTATGGTAGATAGGTGGCAGAGTAGGCATTTCTTGTCAATTTGTTTCTGCCACATTTCTTTTTAAATGGCGGTTGTGTCACTGCCCAGAAGCTGTAAAAGCAATGGAGATAGAATTGAAAGGAAAAAGAAAAGAAAAATAATGCAGGTAATGGGACAAAGGAGAAAGAATATCACCAATCCTTTAGCTGGCAAGCTCATAGTTAACGACAGAGAGGAGATGGGAATGCATAAAACATGGCATCACAGTCTCTTTCGCTAATCCCTGCCTCAGAGAAACCGTGCAATCTGCATATTCATTTCTACTAATCAAATATTAAAACAACTCTCTTGACATTGTGCTATGTTTCCTGTCACAGCAGTTGTTATCGAAGTGACAGCTGTTGTCTCTGTGGGGTAAAAGGAGGCTGCCTGAGACTTCTGAGGAAGTTTATCTGATAAAACAGTTCAGAGTGCTAATGTAGTCATTATTGAGGTATTCAGTTGTTTGCCTTACTTGAGAACAACGCCCCTAAAATGTCATTCTGAGTATTAATGTATCACTTAAGAAATTAGGCAAAACTAGGCATGTCAGCTACAAAAAGGGAGGTAGGAGAGTGCTCCAATTCAGCAGCCTCTGGATGCATTTTGGCTCATTCAACTAGTCATTTTATATATATATACATATATATATATGTGAAAATTTCTGAAAGAAAGGCATCTCAATTTTTGTATTGCTCCAATTGGATGATTTGACACAGTATTCCAAAAGGGATAAAAATAAAAGTGTTGCTATGTAACCTATTTGTCCAGGATGGAGACAAAAAGGAGAGCCAGTGTGCCAGTCAGGAGTGCTGGTATGGCACGCTGGCATACACAGCCCATTTGGAACACTTCTTTGGCATCTCATCATAAACAGCAGGATTTACAGCATGCTGAGAGGTTCAATTTATTCTGATTTTTCTGGACCAACTGGAGACATCAGAGTCAGGGGACTCGATTTCTCTAAATTCCTAACATTAAGATGCAATTCAGTGTTGAGCAGCAGGAAACATGAGGGGGAGCTGATACCTTTCCAAGCCTCCTCCTCCTCATCAGTATTCTTTATTGTCACCTGCTGCTGGGACACACATAGCAGGAGCACAGGGCACCTTTGTCCTCAGACTGAGGCAGGTACATAATGGAACATGCTCACGTAGGCAGGAAGATAAGCAGCTTTCTCTTCTCTCCCTGGAAAGGTGAGAGGATGCACGTGATGATGGAGTATGAGGACATTCTTGATTCTGGACAACCATTAGGGAAGAAAGAAATGAAACAGATGTGTGGAAAAGAGCACAAGAAGTGAAAAGAGGAGGAAGGAACTAACAACAGGAAAAAACACAGAAAGCAGGTGTCTGACAGTGATGTGGGCTTCAACAGAACAAGCAAGTGCCTGAGCAGACTAATACAGCTAAAACAAAAAGGGAAGAGGGCCACATTTTCACCATGCTACAAAAGGACAGCAAGTAGTTTGGAATAGCTGAAATGGAAATAATTTAGGATGGCCCAGACAAGGCTATTTTTAGAGCTTATTCCAAGTATGAAGCTCAACTTCTGCAATATGGCTGGAAAGGAAGGAATGGGGTGGAACATACACTAAGGAAGATCAACAAAACAAAACTGGTATCTGGAGGGGGGAAAGGGGGGGTAAAAAAGAGAGAAGTGGCAAGACTAGTGCCAACATTGCAGGCAATAACAGGGTGGGGTCATTTATTGTGACAGCTCAGGAGTGGGGATGGCAGGGCTCCCAGAGACAAGGAGTTCAGCATTGCCCCATACCGCAGACAGACCAAGGGATGAATGGGGAAAAGCCTGGAAAGGTGACAGAACTGATTCTAGACAGAAGGGTGGAAGAAAGAGCAGTCTGTTTGGAAGCCATCAGATGCAAAGGAAATCAGCAGATACAATTAGTCAAATCATAAAAGTTGATAAAGGGACCCTAGAAGAGACAGAAAGAAAATGTTTTGCCATTTGCACTGGCTGGATGCACTGAAGAGTTCTTAACTGGTGCTTAACTAATGCTGCCACTATCCAGTCTGGCCTCCCACAACTCAGTAAAAAGTGGCACACACAGTCATGAAGTACAGTGCCCATAAAGAGAATAAAATAAAGAGAAATTTGTCACTGCACAGAGGACCCTCTAGAAGGAAAAGGTTACATTTTTACATGTCTAAAAACAGCTCTGCTCCATGTATCACCATTAAGCATTTCCAGCATAATAGTTACCATTGTGAAGAAAAAAAGCTTGAGCCCAGCAGGCTTTTCCCATAAGAAAACTGGTCAGCTAGTTCAGACTGCTTTTTTCCCTGTCACATACCTATTAAATGCTTCAGACTGTTTAATGTGATAAAAATGTCTAGACTGTTTTTTGACTGAAAGCTTAAAGAAGAGTGTTCTTTTGCCCTTGGCTAGCAAACCCCTTTTCTCCTTTCTTGGTAAGCACATGCTGTACCTCTGCAGCCCACACGTTCTGCGTACATACAATAAATGCATATCAGGTATCTTCGTAAGTCTTGAGATTTGAGAGACCACCCCAGGGAAATCTGAGGCATATACACAGTATATGTGTACAATACAGTACACTGTTGCTTTGCCAGGGAAATTTTTGAGCTTATAATCAAAATACAAGCATGGTTAAGAAAAGGATGATGACAGAGCACCTCTCACAGTCCAGTGAACAAGAGAAGCAGAAAAATAACCAAAAATGTCCTGTTGAGATTGATAAAGGGCAAGACATTTTGCTGCAGTAGAGTTTAGGCAAGAAATCCCAATGGGCACATTACAAAAAGCGTTACCACATGTGAATCAGTGCATCCGATGCTTTGTGGTTGCTCTGAGTCCTCAGCAGCTGTTTATTTTTGAATAACAAAACTTCTAACACAATTATAATCACTCTAAACTTAGATGCCAGTACACAATTTATCCAAAAAATATCTCTGGCAGTGAAATTATCCAGCTCAACTGGCACACACCCTCCAGCCCTTTCTCTTTGGGGTCTATAAATCTGCATCTGTGCAGTGGGTCATGGTCAAGGAACAGGTGCGTCTGATTCTTGTCAGCATGTGTGACTTGCACATTGGAAACTAAGCTGCATACCATGGAAAAAGCTTGAGAAGAAACACTATCCCTGGACACCACTCATTGTAGCTCACTCCCATAGGAAATAAAACTTGCCAAAAGAATTAATGGACAACATGATGTGACAGAAACATCACTCTGGCACAGTCACAGCTGGATTGTCAAATCATGCATCAAAGTCCCACTTCCCATCTTCCTGTACCCTATTTGTTCCCAGAGAAGTCCTAACATCCTGAGGATAATTTTTTGTTTAAAATGCTTTTAATCCACATCCCAGATGCTAATTAACTCTTGTTCTCTGTGATTGGACCATAAAGTGCACTGCCAGTCAAAGGAGTTGATAAAAGAAGCAACTGACCACACTCTGCAGGAAAACAACTAAGGGCTTGGGAATATCCTTTGGGAAGGTTATTTCAAGAGAGGAAATTGGCAGCTTTTCCACATTTAAATAACTGTGGGCAAAAGGATTTGTACAGTAAAGGTACAAACCCTCCACTGAGGATTTCTGGTTTCCATTCTCCTTGGGATACCATTTTTCCTGAGCAAGTCAGAATATTCCCCTCTGTTAAAAACAAGGAAGTGGGTTTTCAGCATCACCAGGGAAGGTGATTTTATTGGTTTTGGAGCACTCAAATACTATACAGCTACACTGTACAATGGAGAACAGCCTGAGCAAAGTGCCAATGTCTAAAATGAATCTTCTGTGAAATAACTACCTGTACATGCTGAAAGTCTGCATCAGGAAGGTTGCACACTGTGGGGTTTTTTGCCTGCTTCTTTTCTTAAATATTAATACAGGGTTTAGATCAATAAATCTTTCCTTTTGTCAGCACACTCTCCTGCAATGTTTGTGTTTGTACAGTCCCCATCCATGTCAGAGGGTGCTTTGCATGATCATGGAATTGCTGAACTAAATCCCTTCCCTGTTCCATACATGCTTGTCTTCTTTGGGCATCTGAGTGAAATGGTACATATTGGAAAAAGGGAACAGGCTCAGTTGGTGTTTCCCTGGAAAGTCCCTGCCATCCCAAGTAACACCAAGAGTGGTCTGCAAGTTTTTTATGCTGAGCAGCTGGCAGAAACCTCCTGAAAGCAGGCAACCAGGCTGTGCTTACTGAGATACCAGGTTGCTGGCAAGGTTTTTTGGATGGGAGATGAAGGCAGCACAGGGAATAGAGAGGCTACTGCTTTTCCTGAAACAGGAGTGGCTGGCACAAAAACAGAAAGAACAGATTTTACAGTTACAGCTTTCCCTTCCAAAGTTGTATTTCTACTGTTTTCTCCAAAATCTCAGTAGCTCGTTAAGGGTTAATCAATAACACTGTTCTTGCTGTATGCAAAGTAACATGCATAAAGGTTTGTGTGTAAAGAAGTGTGAGCTAACTGAGCCCACCCCAGAGTGTGCTTGATTAACTATATTAAGGGCACAGATACCTATCAGCTTTGTAAACACGCAGAGCAGTAGATACCACCCTCCCCAGGTTAATTGTTACCCGTGTATGCTGGAGACAACCACTTATCAGGGGTAACCAGAGCAACCCAACTGCAGAAACCCCATGAAAATGCCACACAGCTGCTTGGTCAGAGTGCCAGCAAAAAGTGAGCCCCATTGGAGCAATCAGAGACGATAAAACAAGCCGATCCAACTCTCTCTCACAGAAAAGAGTGGTCCTAACCCCTTGTTTCTGCTTCCTTCTTAATGATCCCTTTCCTGCTGGCCTGAGTGATCCCAGCTCAACCTTGTTCACATTTGTACAGTGCTAGTTTTGTGCACTGTACCCCAGTCACACAGGAGTAAGTCATGACCAGCACCAAGGACAGACTGGCAGCATGTGGCTGAGAGGAGCAAGAGCACCAACCTTTTGGTGACAGCAAACTGTGTCTCACACACAACACTGCGAAAGACCTTCGTGACTTTGAAAACTGGCTGACTTGGACTGTCTCTCAGCTTTGATGCCCTGCAGTCCGTTTTGTCAGGACTGTTGGTCTAACCTACCAATTCCCAAGCAAGTTTGCTTAGTCTTTAAATTTTACAACATACCACACAAGCTTTGCTTTAAGACCTGGTTGCAAAGCCATTTAGGAACTTGCTTACTGTAATGTTAAAAAGCAGACTCACAGGCAACAGCTACCATAGCTGGCAAGTTGAAACATTTTCAAGTGCCTATTTATTTATAAATTCTGTGATTTATTAATAAATCGAAGACAAAGAAACAGATAGAAGAGCTGTTAGGCAGAGCAAATATGGGCAAAATATATTCTTTGTTTGTGAAGATGTGGTTAAAGAACCATCTTATCTGAAAGTTCAGGATAGCAATACTTGACAATGAGGTTGAACACAAGATCACGCAGGTGCTGGATGTGATAAGCAGGGAAAGTGTGCTTTCCGTCGGAAATCCAAATTCTCACATGAGATAAGAAGGAATAAGTTACTCAGGCAAACCCATCTCTGTGGCAGAACTATCAGATCTGGGAAACAAAGGCTGCTCTGTTCACGCCTGTATAACGGACAGAACTCTGCTACAGTTAGAGGAATCAAACTTCCTTTGGCTTTCAGACCAAGTCCTGACAGGCACAAGAGAATGTAATTTCTATCCAAGCCTGCCCTTCTTAGTTGTGGCTTTGCTTTGGAGCAGAAGTATAAAACCTGGGTATAAACCAGGTTGATACACCAGGATAAAAACAATACTACAAGATCCAAGGCTAACAGAAATTCACAATTATAAACAAGAGTTCCAGCCACGCTACCTGAACCCCTATGAGTGTGGTGCTGGGCAGGTGCCACGAACTGAACTTGAGGAACATGGAGTCTCACCACCAATACTACACTGCAGAGCAAAGCCACCCGCTCTGCAATCATCTCTGCAGCCCAAATTCAGGCACGGCCCCACAGACCTGCTTTAAAGATGACAGGCCATAAGATCAGTTTACTCAGTGTTGTCTACAAAAATTTTCTTAAAAAATATGTGCTACATTTTTAAAATTTCAGTCAATGTTAAACAAGAAAACACAAAAAAAAATATACAAAAAGTAAGAGGGGGGGAGGGTTTTTTTGTTGGTTGTTTGGGGGTTTGGGTTTTTTTTTATTTAGTTGTTTGGTTTTTGGGTTTTGTTTTCGGGATTTTTTTTTTCACATGGGTATTAGGAGACATCCCTTTTTTCCTGTATCAAGAGTACAGAGAATTCTTGAAGGGTGTGACACTTCAATCCACCCTTCTGTTCACACGCAAAAATCTTCTGGCATGAATTAAGTCATGTTTCCAACTGGAATGAGGTGGTTCCTCAGTGGCAACACTGGTCAGAGACCAGGTATCCCTGATAAGACAAAAAGCAGCTCAGATTGCAATAGCATGAGTGTTTCATTCAAGTCTTCAGCAGGCACATTTATACTGCGTAGTGACATGCTGATGTGCGAGTCAGCTGGGAGCTGCTTTCTGGGGTGCTGGAACAACCTCACTGTGCTGGCTGATTTAGTCTGCTTCTCAGCCACACATAACTGCTCCATGTTACTACAGCTAGGCTGCTTCCAGCTTATTCAGTGCTTGCCCAGGGATCTTGGGAATTTCTACCCATTATGGTATGTAGGGCAGCCATACCTTCTGCTGCAACACTCCAGTGTGAGTGGTGTTTCGCAGTACATTTACAGTCACTCAAAACAGGTTGGCTGAAAGCCTTAAAATATCACAAAGCAATCTTTGAAGCAATCGGAGATGATTTTAGACTGCAGTAATATTCTCCAAGACTCTCCAGTAGCATTTGTGTTTGTTCAGAGTAACAGCCTGCAGTTACTGAGTCCTCCATAAATTACTCTGTACAAGCAGCATTGCTCTAATACTGATTATGTCTTGTGAAAATGAGTACCTGCTCCTCTGTAACACATCAAGACAGTGAAAACACAGCTCTCTAATAGATTTCTGTCTTCCAGCTATGAGCCTCTCCAGGCAGGTGCACCACAAGGTAAGATTACTCCAGCAAAGCATGGGTGAAACCCAAACCCTAGGTTTGTATTGTAGCTTTTAAAATTGAAGGTTTTCTTCAATAAATCCATTGCTTAAGGATTAAGTTGAAACTGAAACTCAAGAAACTGAAGCAAATTCAACAAGGAAATGTATGCATTCCTCCTGCCCCCGACTCTGACCTGTGCTCAGCTTACACCCCACTGCTTAGGAAGGACCCAAGAGAACCCCACAAGCATTTGCAAGCAATGCCTCAGTGTAAACAACCCTCTGGCTAGGGTCAAGTGACCCATTTCAAGGACTTCTCGGATGGCACAAACCTATTTTTTTTCTTATTCTGAAAAGGACATAGCAAACAGTTAAAAATTACGACTGTCAACATACACAGACAACATAAAACAGCTCAACTTCAGGGAAGAGACCCGTGCCTTTGTTATAAATAATGGGAGAGAGAAGTGAGATGGTGGGACACCTGGGAGGTGCAAAGGATGCAAGTTCCAAGCATTCTGCTGGCAGAGGATCAGCCAGTGTCACCCTGTGTGAGACACTCAGCTTCATTACAATTCTCATGTAGTTTTCTGTTTCTCCCAAAGCCCTTGAGAACACACCATTGGAAAAGAATCTCTGCATCCTTCCTGCACACAGAATCAATTAGGTTGGAAAAGATCTCTGGGATCACTGAGTCCAACCTCTGACTAAATACCACCGTGTCAACTAGACTTAAGTGCCACATCCAGTCTTTCCTTAAACACCTCCATTTCAATGTTTAATCACCCTTTCTGTGAAGAAATTCCTCCTCATGTCCAACCTGAACCCCGCCTGGTGCAGCTTGAGACTTTGTCACGGTTACAAATAAAACTTAGAAATGTGACTTCACTGCCTCTGAAATATTATTAAGATCAGAAACAAATCAATGAATTCAAACACAGATTTTTTAGTTAGTCCTTTTGGATACTCCTTGACTGTAGCGTGCGGGGTTTCATAGAGCCTGGCTGCATGAGGAGTTTGAAGCTCTAGCACTAACAGGCTTGTCTCATCAGCATAATGGACTTGGAGGCACCTTTCATATCTCAAGTGATCCAAGCCACCAGAAGCATCAGCAGAATTGTATTTTATTCATCTTCTGATGGAAAAGGAGATAAAAAAGAGGTGCTAGTCAAACGTTTGAGATGGCTGCAGAATGAATCTCAAAGGAGACAGGTTCTAAGTTAAAGAAGAAAAATATTTTTAAAGAATTAAAATATAATACAGATCTAGTCAGAAGGACAGGGAATCCAGAATCACTAACCTGGGGAATCATTTGGATGTGAGTAACTCAATTGTATACCAGTTCTAAAGGACTTTGCACAGTTTCAATATGAATACAGTCAATATGAATACAGTAAATAAATTTTATTTTTTTTAAAATATCATTCTGATGCTGAACCCAACTATGAGACAAAAACTTGGTTTTAAAATGTCCCAGAAACTGAAAACCCAGTGGATATATACCCTGATGAAGCACCAGATGATCTGGTCCAACTTTTGATTTTCCTCCCAGGGCAGCCCCTCCTACTTAATAAATCAGAATTTGTGCCTCACTGGTAAGTTATTAATTTGCACCGCCTGTTTCATGTAGGATGAATACAACAGAATGTTCCCTCAAAACGCAGAGAACCTAGAGATTTGATTTCTGCTAAGCACAACCATGGAGGCTGTTTTCTTGCACATAACCAATGATAAAGAATACGCAACAGGTAGAGATATTGCTAATACCAATATTAACCAGTTGTAATAAGCAGAAAAACAGCAAGAAATGCAGGTGGAATGAACTGAGAGTGCTTAAGGAAGGTTTTTGGGCATTGTAGACATCATCAGAACAAATGTGTTTAAATATAATTAATTACATGACTACAGTCTGATACATTACACATCCACCCCCTTTTAAATCACAGAATCTTATTTGTTTGTATTTTACAGAAGAAAAATGTTTCAGGACTGGACAATGTAATTTAGTTAAGAGTCACTGAAAGTTGCTGGGATTTTTTTAAAGATCAGCAAGGTGATTTTATGTAACATCTTCATTTTGCCTTCGCACCATCTTCCTGGTGATGAACTCTTGTTGTATACACCTAATGTGTACTTTTCATGTATATAATGTCATATTGAGTACTTCCCCTCAGAAAGCAGGGAGAAAAATTAAAGCTAACTTGTTTCATTTCCTACTCTGGTGTAACAAACATAACATTCTTCTGCCTCATAGCAATACATATTGACAAAATCTGTGCTGCACTCTTATTTATTGAAAAAACCCTGAATAGAGCCAAAGGAGTATGAAGAGGTAGAAGGGGAAAATTCCTCTTTACATCTCTTCAGGATCTAAAAATCAAAGTCTAGCACAGTAATAAACTTGACTGTACACAGCATTGTTCATCAGATGGCTGGAAAGCTCCCCAGAAAAACAGACCCCTCTCACAGACAAGAAAAAGTCTATGAATGACAGAAAACAGAGATGACCTAAGAGAATAACTTAATTTCTCATCCTCCAGATGTGCAATGGTATTAATTTTATATATCCAAGGTCTAGTTTCAGCAGAACACCTAATTTGACAATGCACAAGGACTACATTTGTGCTTTCAGTTAACCACCTAAATGTACCCAACTGGCCAGCTGGGAGAAGTTGGCTCATTTGGATGGACACAGCTACTCCATCTACAGGTTTAAAAACCATTCCCTCAGGAGCAGGGGGATATAACAATAAAAGTTTAGTGAATTGGCCAGAATCACCTCTGAGACCCAGTTAACTCACACCCTTCTGTGAACTTCAGTGAATCATTTCTTCTTACAGGTTTAAATACACTTGGAAACCTGGTCCAACTAACGTGAAGTTAGAACCAGATCAAAGCACAGCTCAGTCCCTCAAAGTCTGGTCCTCCTACAGAAGGCAGCAAGGTCACTGCCATTTACTTCCAGGGCTTAGGATTCTACCTGAATCTCCCAGCCCACTCCTCTGAATATCACAAATGCTCCCTGAGAATTTTACTGTGATTTTTGGCTTGTTTATAAGGTCAACTTTCTGAGAGTCACAGAGTCCCATGCTGCCACAGTACCTACCAAATTATTTTAGGGATTCCTGGAAGCTCATTCCAAGTACAAAGCATACATTATTGGTTCTTGTTATTCCAGGATTTATCCCAATCTCTTTTGAGAACTATCCCCACAGAAATATCCCACAGAGCTCCCTTACCACACAAGCTAATGATGAAATAAGCACCCTGCTTCTACTTCATTTTGGTATTCCTCAATCGTAGCTGGCAAAATGTTTAATAGTCATTGCTAACAGTCGAGCCAAAGTAAAATTCTTCATGTCATCATACAGGATCTGCAATATTTTCAAGTTAATTTGCAGGTTTTTCATTCTTACTCTATGCTTTGAATATGCTTGGATCCAAAACCCTTTTCCTGAGGTACATCCCAAATATTCACAATCTAAATACCACAGAGGAATCTGTAATTTACAGTAGGGCTTAAACTTTGCTTAGCTTTGTCATTCCCTCTATTAAATCACCTTTATTAGATACTCTTACTGTGAGTGCTTTACCAGAATGGTAATTTTTTGAAAAATATGGTTTCAGTCGTATTAAAGCCAGCACAACTCCTACTCCTGTTTGCTGTGATTCCTTAACATAAGAGAAGCAAAACAAATGGATTGGGCAGGCTTAAAAGGACAGGTTAAACTCAACACGAAGATGTCATAAAGTGGCACATCAAAGTGACTGTCAGCTGCAAGAGATGTGACTTGTAGAGAACTCTACTGAAGAATAAATACTGGATTCATTGTAATCTGATTTTTTTCAGCATAAACTCTTGCTGTTCTCTACGTGCTTGGAAATATTAACAGGCACAGTTTTTGCTACTAGATAAGATCTTGCCTTTTGAGTAGTTTTACTTCAAATTATTTCTCTCTATAAAATGAGCAAGCCGTTCTAAATGCAACATTTAATGACTAAAAGATCTAAAGCAATCAGGAACATTTATCTTCTGATGTGCTGCCAACCACACTCAAAATAACCTGTCTTAATGGAATGTTTATTTATATATATATATACACACAAAAATACATATCTAAAACTTGTATTTTTCAATTCCCAGAGACTGCTTTGAGGTACCGCATTATTCTGTTAAACATAATTAAATTTTTGTGCAAAATTTCATTGTTCCTAAAGGATTCAAAGATTACAAGTCTTGTGCAAAGAGACATAGAAGTTAGTTTTAATAAATGACTGAAACAGTAAATCAAATTAAATCAGCAAATATATGATTTCAGACAGTTTTGCAGATCTCTGAATGTTAATGTAGAATAACTTCAACATTTTTTTGTTAAATTAAATCATGAAAGATCTGTGCATCTTTCCAGATTTAAAATAAACCAACCAAACAAAAAAACAATCCCAAAATCCACCAAAAAAAACCCCTAAATACAAAACAACAACCAAAATCCCCAAACCCAACATTAAGTCCCTGAACTGGAGGAGTCTCAGAAAAGTCATTTACTCCAGACCCTGGAAGGGCCAAACCCATTCCATTCTGATAGACAGGTCTAATTTTCACATAAACACCTTCATTGCTCCAAAGGCAACAAGCTCTGCAGACAACCTGTTCGAGTCCTTTACCCTGGAGAGGATTTTCCAACTTCAAATAATCCTCACTTTAAATATTTCTGTATTTCTTTCCCTGGACACCACAGTGCATGGATTTTTCCTTTTCTCTTTGCAGAAACCTCACAAGATCTAAAAGCCACGGTTAGGCAATGATCAATTTTCCATTGATCATTTTTGGAGACTCTAATCTGTCTAAACCGTTATTCAACTGATAAAATGATCTAGTGTAAAAGATGATTAATGAGAGAGACAGCTGACACCATGTTCACTCCACACAGTGTTTAGGACAGGCAGCTTCAGCTACCTCATAGCCTGGTTGTCACTTAATGGAAAAATTTATGTTACAACTAAGAAAAATAAATAATAACATCCATGGAAACTTGGAAGCATCTTGTAGAAAGCAAAGGAACACAGCAGACAATGCCTCATAATGTTTTTAAGTACTCAGGGTAAGATACTGGATTCAGAAACGAATTTTCATATATTGGCTTTTGTCGTAGACTACTGCCATTTTACCAGGCATTTTTCAGCATCCAAAAAGGAATGATCCTTTGGAGCCCCAGACAAAGCCCAGACCTTTGCTGGGAGACAAGCAGGCAGGCAAACATTCTGGGAATGCACTTACATACTGCTTATGGAAGCACAGGTGATTTTACCTTTCCAATGCCTACAAGAGCTCCAGAAGGCTGATGGAAGAGAACATTCCCACAGGAGATTTGCTCATGGATCTGCAGGAGAGACCTGAAGATGCCACTGGTTCTCACCCACAGTACAATACATATCTGGACAAGGCTGGCAAGCTGCAACCTACCTCACAGCACAGAGGATGTACAAAAACTGCGCACAGAATGGGCTTGCAAAGATGTCAAATGTCTGCTGAACAGTAACAAACAGGTTGTCTCAGGGAGGGCAATGCTGAGAACATCGATTTTAGTGCAGAGCACACAATGATCACTTACTCTCCCATGCACTATGTTTGCAACAAGTGGCAGCAATGGACATCACTAAAGTAAAGCTGATATCCAATGGATCAGCGAGGTTTGCATCTAATGGCCATTGAGGAAATGAACAGTATGAGCCAAAGCTCAAGCAAAGGAAAGCTTAAATAAAGAGCAAAACAAGGTAGTACTTAGAAGATAATATCTAATGGCTCATGACTACCTCACTTTTAGCATGGTTGGTATTTTTTGTTTTGAATTGTGCAGGTTTTTAAAAGACAAATTTGAAACAGACTCTTGAGGCAATGAAGCTTTTCAGTTTGCAGGTAGAAGGTGTTTCTGAATGGCCATAGTGCTGGTTGGTGCTGCTCTTCATGAGCCACACTGTGGATGGGTAAGAGACTGAAAGGAGGCAATGAACACAGGTACACAGTGAAGGCCTACTGCTGCTCCATAAGAGGTGTCCCTTGGAAATCTTGGAGCACACACAAGTCAAATGTCAAAAGACAAGAAGTAGCACTGAACACATAAGCTGCTACCAGGTTTTCTAATAGATGGCTGGATGCAATCAAAAATCCCACTGGCAGTGGGGGTATGAAGCCTTCACTGTTTCTAGGCTAAACAAACTCAGTGCATTCAATCTTTTCTTGTACTCCAGTCACACCACCTCTATCCAGGGACTGCACGTCCTCCGAGGTACTGTGGCCAACACCAGTTACTCCAGCAAATCCTTCCCAGAATTTTGTTACCAAAAGCAACGAGGAAGCAGGAAAACTCCAGTGATTACCATTTGTGCAGAAGCCATGGGGAGGACTGTAGTAAAAAAACCCAATTCAAACCAAAACTAAAATATTTTTAGGTTTTATTTTTAACAATCTATGATTGTTACCTTTAGTACCAGCCCTGTATCAATTTCTTGAAGACACCTAGAGAAGCTACAGTCCCTTCAGGCTCTTTGAAAACTCAGCAGTAGGTGTTAAGCTTTCCAGGAAGTTCAGTACTTCAAATGATTTTTTTTCCTTGACATACAAGCAGTAATTAAAAATACTGATTTCTAGTATGACCTATAATCAGGAATTCAGATGTGCAGACTCTGCCAGAAATGACAAAACATGCATGCTGTGACAGCTAAGATATCAGCCCATGCCGGGCCAGTGGACAGAAGTGCTCCTGACAGGCCAGCATCCCAGTTTATGGCACGGGGCTGAGAATATCTGGCTTAAAGAATAAGCCATTACAAGTTTGAAAGAAAAGTGATAAATGTTTCTAGTTTCCAGTTTACACAACTCTGAAACAATTCTCCTCTTTAAATTTAGCCTAATTTGAAATTAATTAGTATAAAAATAAGGATGTCCCAAGAATAGGAACACAAATCACTAAGGGCTGCAAAATAAACTGAATTTTAGCTTAGTGCAAGACTGATGCTTTTAGCTGTTTAAAATAGAAAACAAACAAGGGACCAAAGCACTTTCCCACATAATCCTTATTACCATGTTTAGGTCACTGAAATACTACTTGCATGACACTGTAACATCAGTGCTATGATCCACAAATACTTACAAAGGGTTAACTACACTTACTACAGGTAGTTTCACTGAGTAACTGCTCTGTGTCTTGGGGAGCAGGGTATTCTATTTATGTTGGTATTTATGAGATTGATGCTGTTGAATAAATTAAAGTGGAGTCTTAAAAGGAGCAAAAGGAATCTCTTCTAAGCAAAGGAACACACAGAATACACTGCTCTTCAGAACTTCAAGATCATACTTTAGCTCTATCTACTGTTTTATAGGGAGAAAACACTGCTGTTAGCTACCAAACAGAATGACAATTAAATCAATTTTCTCAGTTCGAAATTGTGATATCTCTGGCCATGGAAACACTGTAGTAAGATGAGAGCCAGGCAATCAACAACACATAATTAGTTGATCTACAACTTCCTCCTGATTGCCAAGGCTTATATAAATAACATGTAGACACTACTCCTCCTGCCCGAGGATTAAAACATGTTTTGTTTTTCTAATGGTATCTAGACAGCTGAAGAATGCAGCTACCGGTAAAGGAATCTTCAATGACATCAGCATGTTTGAATTAATAGAACTAGCTGGCTAATACTTGCCAGTGCTTATGCCTATATTTAGATTTATTTGTTATTTGCAGTAAAATTAATGAGTTAACACATACTGAGAGTGTTTCCAGGATTTGGACCCAACTACTGAGGAGAAACAGAACCTCGACCAAATTCCTCTTCCTGTTAGTTTAAATCTGGCCACAGCCCAAAAGTTTTTGTGATTTAAATGATTTACACTCAGCCAGTCAAAATGTTGCTGTACCCAACACACAAACTCTGTCACAAGAATTTCAATGGGAGATGAAAGTACACTACTCCTGCCTCTGACAGCAGCAAGCATTTTGGAGTAAGCACAAGGCAAAGCTGAAAATTACAGTGGAAGAAAACCACACTCATTTACTAATGTAACTGAGAGCTCTGCAGTCCTTTTTAGAGTGTACTGAATTTGCAAATATTAAGATTCATACGATCACTTCACCTCAGTTTAATTACTCTCCCCAGAGAATATCATATGCATAAGCAGTGCCAGCTGTAATCCCTGATTCATAGTTTAAACACTTACGTAAGATCATCTTCTGCAAGAGAAGAGGGAAGCCCACATTACAGACAGTAAAATTATATGAAGCAGGGAAGGTGGCAAATCTAGGTTTACCAACCCTTGAATTACGCTGAATGGTTTTTAACTTGAACTCCTTCTGGAACACTGCCAGGGATCCGGTATCAAGGGATGCTTTAGAGCAACATACTCTGCATGCAAAAGTGCCAAGAGAATATGTCAGGGAAATTAAATCATTCTGTTGCACTATTCAGCACTCATGGAAGCCTGAGCAGAGGCTGGTAATTAGCTAATTTACATGAACTCGGGGCAGAACAGTATTTAAAAGAATTCCAGCAGTATAACCTTTAAGGGGCAAGACAGCCTGGCCTGACTGGCTAGTTATCCTGCATATCTTGTCACTCCTCTGTCTGAGGCAAGACAAGTCACTTTTAGCTGCACATGGATGGGCAGCTAGATTGCTGAGAATAGCTACATCTGCAATTTTACAGTCAAATATGTAATTTCCTCACAAAGAGTTTAATCACTCTCTCCCATTTAAGTGGACTTCAAAAGTTAGATCAAGAGAAGCAATGAATCCAACTCTCACTTCAATTTCCCTGTGGGAAAATCAGCATTAATCTTGGGTTTATCCAACTATCATTGTGACTGTGACCAGCAGAAGTACCAGGGCATGCAAAGCTGAACTCAGGAGGACTGCTTTAGGTGCAAGACAGCAATCACACCAGCTCTATGGACGCGGTGATAGCCCTTGGGAATACCACAGACTTCTCTATTTATCTATTAAGGAACACCAACCCCAAACCAAATAACTCAGAATTATCAGGTATCAAGTATTGCTTGTTCATGGCAACCTCGTTCAGAGGGACAGTTCACATTCCAGCAGCAACCGTGAGCCTGCAGGCAGAGCTGGAAGCAAGCAATCACCACTGTGTGTGAAGAGCTGTTACTGGACCTCAACTTACTGGTTGCATTGATAATTTCTTTTAAAACAAGCACGAGGCTGAAGCATTTCCTCAGTCAATTCTCTTTGAGAAGGAATATTGTGAAGTAATTTCCTACAAGTGGTAAATGTTACATCCACAGACTTTCAGACAGTGCAGGTGAGGATTTTATTTTGAAATACAACTACCTTTCCTGTACTTGATGTTTTATCTTCCCAATCTCCTGTTCTCCACTTTTAGGCCATCTCCTTTCAAAGTCCGCAAAGGTAAAATCATGCTAAGTCAAAAATAAAACCTTAGGTACAATGAACCATATTTTGCATGGATAAGAACAAGTCACAACAGCACTTTCCTCTGGTTTTACACTACTAATGATTTGCACATGGCTTCTCAACCACCGTGGGACACTGTCTCTCCACAAGCTGATCAGTTTTCTATATGCATTTGAGAAATAACACTCTTTAGAGTCATAGAATTGATTGGGTTGGAAAAGACCTCCGAGATCATCAAGTCCAACCCTTGATCCAACACCATTCTGATCACTAGTTCATGGCACCCAGTACCACGTCCAGTCTCATCTTAAAAACCTCCAGGGATGGTGAATCCACCACCTCTCTGGGCAGGCCATTCCAATGCCTGATTACTCTCTCTGTAAAGCAATGATACAGCTCTATATCCTGCTAATAAAGCACCAGCCCAAAAGCTGTTTTCACAGTTACACAAATATTACATCTAATCTACTACTCAAACATCTATTTTGGAATCTTGACAACAAGGAACTAACTTCTAATGCTTTCATAAGATTTGCAAGTTGGGAAAAAAAAAAAGAAAGAAATGTTCTGTGTCAACAGAATCCTCCTCTTCATGGAAATTAAATGTCAAAAACAAATATGGAATTCCCTCACGTGGCCCTGTTGTTTTCTTCACTGTTTTCCCATAGACTTCAAAAAAAGCGACTTCTACGCATGGATTTTAAATAAATAACAACCCACACATTGCATATACAAACTATGTATTTCTACCAGTTTTTAAGCTTTCAAATTTTCTGCATGAGGTTCACTGATAAAAACTAGAACAGCACTTTAGGTGAGGTAAGTTTACAGATATTCATTGCCCAGTAACTGAATGAGAGTAGCTGTAAAGAAAACAGGCAGGCTTTGGACACAGAGCCATGTTGTTAGGGTTGAAACAGAAATAGCAAAGTTGAAGCTGGAGAGGGTTTTTTTTTCCCCTTGATCTTCTGCTGATCTTTCTGACATTTGCAGCCACCCCTCGCAGTCCCAGGGATGAAGGAAGCAATTTTATAGAGCAACAATAACAGAAGCACAGACGAATTTTCTGGCTTAACTGCTGGGACTCTTTTATGATAAATCACAACTACAACTTGGTGGAAACTAATTTTCAGTAATTTTTATCAAACATCACTAGGTAAGGCAGCTGTCCTCCCCTTTTCCGAGCTTTGTCTGTATAAGCCCCTGGTGCCCTCACTGCACCTTCCACCCTCCCGAACATCCTTTCTGCTTGTTCTCTCCTCTGTTCAGACATCCATCCCCCAGCTTTTCAGACTCCATTTTGCTGAACTGGTGAGTCCCTCTGCTGTTATCCAAGCCACTTTGCCTCCTTTCCAAAAATGTCATACCCATCTCATTTCTTCCTTTCCTTTATCATCATACTTTCTTCATCCCTTGACTCCTTTCTTCAAGTTGCTTATGTCCTTTAAATTCTGACTTCAAAATTTATTCCAATTTCTGGCCCCCTTGTTTGTCCTCGACTGTTTGTGAGCCACTGAAAACTTGCTTATCTGGCAGGGAAGCAATGCCTACCGAGGTTCAGTTCCAACCCTGGTTCAATCTCCAGTTTGTAGGTCCCGTGCCATCCCAGGGTTATGCTGCAGTTCTACAGCAGAAATACAGAGTTAATATTTTCCTATCTCAATATTAGCACTGTGAGGATAAAGGAAAGAGACGGAGAAGCTGTAACATGCTCACTGTTCACTAATTCAAAATCATTGGAGAATTTGTGTGTAAAACTGAGTATACAAGAAACAGAAACTTGGGTGATTTTCTATGCTGAATGGACATCACTGACTCAATACCACTTTGCCCACCTTACTGAGTACAGACTGTAAGAGCCAGAGACCTTTCTGTCTGCGTAATTTAGAGCACGTTCAAGGCTTTTCATATGGAACAAATTACAGTAGGTAACTTTTTTTACTAACTGAAGAGGATTTTCCCGTGCAGAAGCAAAACACTCATTTTTATAAACCAAAGAACATACAAAAGTCAGGGTGTTTTATGTTGCTAAATCAAAACACAAATCAAACAACACTGAATTAAAAACACTCCTTTCTTAAGAGCATGTAAAGAACTAGCAACTTTTTAGTCTTTAGATAATAAAAGAATCTTGGATAAGCGAATTACTTGATCCTAAAAGTGAAAACTCTTGCAAAAATTAACAGTATTATGGTGGCAAACAAAGCTGATTTAAAAAAACCATCAGAGTATCGGATATCAACTTAAAGGGCCCTGTTAGAAAATGATGGGATGGCTGAAGAGCGTGGGAAAAATGTTTGTGCGTTGGCTGCACCTGCAAAACTCAGCTCGCAGACATTCACGCTGAGGGTAAACAAGTAGTGAGCCATGCAGCTATGTGCAGAGTGTGCACTTCCAAACATCCCCTTCCGTGTACAAATGCCAGACTGGAAGGGCACATTTATGCCTCTGAAGTGAAAAACTGAACCTGTGAGCCTGATACTGCACACTGGCCATGTGAGGCATCCAACACTAGAAGTCCCAGCTTTCATTCCTACCCAAGCAGAGCCTCTCCTTATCCCTGCCAACCAAGGGCTGACACAGCTACAGTTTAAGGAGGTGGTCTAATGTTCCTTTTTACTTTGTGCTTCATCTATCTGCCTTTCCAGCACCAGTTTTGGAGGAAAGGAAAATCAGTTTTGGAAAACAACAACAAGAAGCACCGAGGAATTTCCTAAATATGATCCAGGCATAGGGATGTGTCTCTTCTGTCCAAGACCAGTTGTTTCCAACAGGTTTGGAGCCTTTCACCAGTGGAGGTCTGTACCTATAAAAGGCTCTTCCCTTTCCAAAGCCACAGGCACAACGGGCAAAGAAAAGAGGTGACAGGTCATGACAAGATAAGGAGGTGGAAACAGACTCCTGACTGTTCTTTTTCACACCAAAATATTAAAAAAATCCCAGTAATATTAAAAAAGATGTTATGCTCTGCTGCAAGCTTAGTGATTCCTATCTCTGTATTTGTCAGACCCTTACTTTATATTTGGTTAAGTAAACTTTGTATTTGGTCAAGTAAACGCAGCATACCAAAACATTGCCAAACATGGCAAGACAGTAAAAGAACTGAGTCAAAAGGCATTGTTTGAAGGAGAAATTTAGATGGATGGAAGGATACTTGCATATAAACCATAAATCAATTATGCAACCATCGGCATGACTCAGTAGATGTGAAAAATTACTCTCCTGAAGGAATGTGCATAAAAACATATGGAACATTATTATTTCTCCATAACTCTCCTCTGCTCTGAACTTCCTCTGTCCATTTAACAAACACAAGGGTGCTTCAATGCTGCTATAGATTACAGAAGATTTCAATAAACCTTAATCTCTCTCAAGAAATAGCAAGAACAAGATCACAGCCTGTGGCTGTTTCGCCCAGGCTTCGCTTCCCACACCGAGGTAACTCCTGCTATCCAAGTTATGAAACTTGCTAACCTGGCTGTGCCCAGACCTGCAAAAAGGCTGTACTGCTTCACAGGACATAATCCCATAACAAACTTTCCCTGTTTTTGAAATCAAGTAATACAAAAAAGCTGCCACCCTCCAGGTAATGGTCAAGCCCTTGCCTTACTGTGGGACAGTCATACATTTATATTACAGATACTGCGACAGCATTTCAAAATGGCTCAATATTCCAACCCTCAAAAGAATTTCACTCCTTCTCAGGCTCATGATGAAGTGTGTGAATTTTCAAGTGCTCAGCACCCAGTGAGAACAAACAGTCCTGTTTGTATCACTTGTACAGCAATTGGCCATTTCTCTGAGGACATTATCAAAAGCTGTTCCAGCTTTGTTCTTTTCAACAGCATTGCTGCCTAATGGCACCAAACATTTCCTGCAAAATAAAGATAGCCTCACTTAGCTTTTCAAAATAATCAATTTGAAAAACTGGGGCAGAGAACATGTGGAATGTATTAACTTGTCCTGATTTTCAGGAGGCGCTGTCAGTCGGTTTGCACGAGAGCAGGCCATTCTCTCACCGTGAAAGCTTTGCATTTCAGGAATTCAGAAACTGGCCTTGGGGAAAAAATATGTCCTTTTCTGTTGAACCCAGACATAAAAGGATTTGAGCTCAGAGGTGCTTTGCCACTTTGCTTTCTAAAAAAATACATTTTCTAAAATATGAGTACATTTTGATAACTTGTGCTAGTCATAAAAGCGAGTTTACATAGCCTGGTGCTTCCCCCTACACAAAAGATGTTTCTGTTACAATTATAGTTAAGAAACAAGAGCCAAGTATGCTGACTAAAGCACAGGAGATGCTCCAAAAAACCCCCTGTTTTCTGCTTAATAATCTGGCAAAAACACGGAAACCAGAGACTTGACATTGTTTACCATCCATACTGTGATTCTGACTGTTCTTCAATACATGTGCACGTAATGCATGAACACCTTTTTACAGGCAGTTGCCTCTACAGAGGCAACAAGTAGTTTAGTAACAAAACAGAATTCAACATGGGCATAAAATCTCAAGACTTTGCCTCCCCCGATTTTTCTGATTTTGAACAAGTTTTTTTCCCCCCATTTCCTGCTCAAACCTGGAAAATTGGCCAAATTTAAGTACTTCTTCCTGACTTCTATTTTGGCGAACCATTTTAAAAGAACACCTTAAATAATGAATAGCAAAACTGCAGTTATGGAACTTGAACACCAGTAGGTAGTAACAGGGAACCAGCACTGCTTGCAGAGCCTGCTTCCCATTCAGGAATTGCTAAAAAGCTACAGAATTCCAGTGGTATCAAGGCACCGTCAGGCCTCCCAGTCCCTCCCATTCCAAAAGCCTCATGCAAAAATGCAATGCCTTCACTACTGATTTAACACATTCAGCTCTTTAGCCAGTCATCTCTCTGCAGTGGAGTGATATTTTAATTTTTATAAAACTGCAAGTTCTGGTAACAGTTTTCAAATTCCTAAGGGTCAAATTTTAGCTTTAAATTATGCCTCTGTTAACGTTTTGTATTTTCCCACTTTGCCAGTTCTCCCCTGTTTTCCACCTACTATCCTTCGTGGCAGCTACTAGGTTTGAGAAAACTCAGCAGAGCTGTAACTTACTCTAGTTTTGATGCTTGTGCATTGCAAATATACTCACAGGGAAACCTGGGCATCACCCTTACGGCAATTCAGTGCAGACAGAAAATGCCAGAGAGTTTAATAAAGTAATCCGAGAAGGCATAAAATATGCAGGTGAGGAGAACAGCAATAGAAGCTAAAAGAGACGGTACTGAAATCATCACTTACAGCACTGAGGCAAACTGCAGGAAAAGCACCACACTGCAAAAGCATTACTTCAGCTCATGCTCAGCACAAATCAAAAGCAAACTGCAATCCATTGAGAAAACGTGCTGCACTATTCTATGAGTTTACAAAAATGCAAAGACTTCACTTCCCAACTATAACATTATAGCCTTGTTTTCTAGCAAACTGCACTCAGATGTTGCTCCTCTGACATCATTAATCTCCATGGAAACCTTAGAATAACTGTTGGCCTGAAATAGGTTCTGTCATCCCAGATCAACTCAAAAGTAGTCCAGCAAAAGATCTTATATCTCATTTTTTTGGCTGTACATTTTTATCGGCGAGCACAGCTGAAGAGTTACAATTCCTGCAGCCACTCTGAAATAGAGCTTTCATTCCTGACAATCAGAACATACAGAAAATGAACTATTTTTTTCAGTTGAGGCTAAGATATAGAGATTCAAAGATTACCTACTTCTAGAGTAAGATGTAGACTTGAAAAAAACCCAAAAGATGTGCCTGTATGGAATTTCAGAAGGTGATTAAAGCTAGGAGACCAGGCTGCTAAAAATCCTCTGTATCTCTGCACAGCATTATCCCCTTACAAGAAGGGCAAAGCAAAGAGATTTTTCTAAAGGTATTTATTAAAATTTACTTTTGTGGGTCATTTGGGGAATGTCTATTTTAAGTGTAGTGCAACCAGATGGGTCATGCTGGGTTTTTTTTATTTTCTCCCTCTCCATACCAACACAGTCACCCCCTGTGACTAATGTCCCCAGCACGGGGTCAAGGCAGTTACTCGGAGATGTTTTACCCAGCAAACAGGTCCTCTGCAAGAGAGTTTTGTGCTGAGTTAATCTGACAGACTGAGATACAGAGATACACGAAATGTCAGAAAAGCTGTTTCCTTGGCAAGAAGCCATGTACACAAATTGGTTCTACAGGGAAAACAGACTGCCTGGGTATATACAAATGCACATGTTATACGGATATACGAGGAATCAGACTTCTCATAGACCAAAATTAAGAAAGTAATCTGGAAAATGGAAATTTGAGACTTGCATAGCTGCAAGTGTCACACTGCACTAAAACTTGCTTTCTTGAATGTAATTCAGGCATTGTTATGAATTTCCAGGGATAATTTAAAAAATTGTTGCATATTTTTTTCCGAGATGCAAGAAATGAAACAAAGACATAGAGGCAAAAGAAAACAAAGGTGGGGCAGGGTAGGGGCGGGGGAGGGAATAAAAATAGTATATAGACACTGGTACTTGTTCGTTTTCAACAGTCTTAAAGGTGTTACCTCTACAGCTGAAAGTACTTATGGCATTTCCAGGGGAAAAAAAAAAGGGGGGGGGGGGGGGGGGAAGCGGGGCGGCCCCCCCCCCCCCCCCCCCCCCCCCCCCCCCCCCCCCCCCCAGGAAAAAAACCAAAAAACAATCCTTAATTTCTCATATCTGATCTTTCCCACTTGAACTCTTACAAGTCATTCCCTGATCACAGTTTATTTCTGTTCTGGGCAGAAAGCTTCTTTTATTGTGTGTTTGTCCACTTTCAAACACAGTAAAGTCCTAGGACTCTCTGTATGGTCATACGGTAAAACAGAAATGTCTCAGCACAGTCTCACTAGCTGGAGTAGCACTGCTGATGCCTAAGAACATCCAGGTATGCTGTTGAGTCTGGATTTTTTTGTTTGACTGCTTGTTTTATCTCAACAGCATCTGGATGTGCACTATGCAGAACTGGCTGAACCTGGTGGATGACTTATTGATACCACCTATGTGGAATTTATGAGTTCACTTGTTAATGAGTAAGCTGCTAAGTGAAACACTAGAGACTTGCACTGTCTGTATACAGAACTCCACATCACTTCATAAGGGGATACAAATATATCCCTGAACAGCAGCTTTGCTGTGTGTCATAGGAGACCAAACTGAGAAAACACAGTCCTTCACTCTGTCTTTGAAAGGGAGGACAAAGACTTTCCTAGCATTGCTCTCTGGAGAAGCTTGAGTTAATCATCAACAGGCTCTCTGCATGCTTCCTAAGTGCCAGCCCGTTCCCATACCCAGTGTTTCTATGAGGGAAAGGAGGATAGGAGGTACACATCTGATGAAAAGATGCTGGACAGGGACCTTCAGCCAGTAACTTCCGTGTTCAAAGCCACACACTCTCTGATTTTGACCCTTCTCCAACTAACAAGCAGAAGTAACAAGGCAGCTGCATGGTGACATCCTTATTACTGAAGTTCTGGGGACAGAGGAGTGAATTCATCAAACCCTGCAGCCTGAATGATGCCAGCTTTACAAGCATGTGGCACAGCAGGCTCTCTCACCTTCTTCTCACTGTGAAGGAACCAAATACGCTCCCCTGTCTTTGTACTCACTGCTGATTACAGGCATAGAGTCAACAGGATTCCAGCAAACAGAGCTTGTCTAATACAGCAAGAGAGGAAAGCAAATGCTAGACAGGCATGGTTTTTTACTCCCACTGGGAGTTCCTTGTAGTTTGGTGTATGCTGTGCCTTACACTTACTTGCTAACAATGTAATATCACCTCTGCAGTTTGGATTTTTGCCTCAAAGAGAAGAGGAGCAAAAAATACTGAGTTTTAATTCTTAGAGGGGTATCCATCCAATAACGCAGTGACCATACAAGGCCCAGTCAAAGATTCTACCACCAGTGATGGCCATGAGGTTATACCCAGGGCAGTGTGCCTGACCAAACCGAGCATATATCCACACTTTTCTCAGAATATTCTTCTGCAGATTGCTTCCCAGGAACTTTGAGCCATAAGCAGTATTTTTGTGTTAAATGGTTTTCTTGATGGGTTTTCCCTGTTTAATCAACTATCTAGATTCATAAGAACAAGTTCTAAATAACAGAAAACAAGCTAACAGAGACATAATCTAATCTGCTAACTCTGACTAAAATTCCATCCTTGGAACCCATGGGTATCCAAGGAGAGACTACATGAGGATTGCTGCTGCCTATGCCTATCTCTGTATATTTTCTTCCAGGCCTCCCTTCATTTTTATGATGGCCTCAAAACTATGGAATCTCAGTGCAACATGAGAATACAAAACCTTTCAACCAGAAGAATGACTCAGTAAATTAGATTAGAGCCAGAGCAATAAATTGCTGCTGGTGGGTTTTTTCTTTCCCCTAATTCTGAAAGCCTGGCCCACCTTCCTTTTCTCTGGCTCCTACCTCTGAGAGTAAGAAGTTATGAAGCCTTAATAACCCTGCTGCTAGCATGAAGGAGAAATTGCTTGGTTCTTTCTCCCAAAGAGGCTTTCATGAAACAGTCAGACTTCACCCGCTCAGCAAACAGAATACAAAACACTGCCTGTAGCAGAGAACATCAAGGTATGACATACTTGAAGCACAGAATGAAAGAGCAAGTAATTTTTTATTTTTTTCTTTTGTAGCAACTGATGTTAAATTTCACAAAGGGAGGGCTCAAGTTTTTGGAACAAACAAATGACCTGGCTGCTTTTGTTACTCATCCTCTCCACAGTAAGATGTCTCATTCTGGTCTTACAACAATTAACCCCAACAAACAGAAGCAGCAGGGAGAAAAAGGAAAGATAAAAATTCACAAAAGACAACTGAACTTCCAAGCATTTATGAAACAGATTGAGGACCAAAAGAAGAAACATCTGACAAAGGTGACATATGTATCCTTGCAAGGCAAAAAGGTCTGGCTGTACCAACAGCCTGACATTGCCAGGCAGCTCATGCTGGAGGAGCACCAGGGTATACCAAAACAAGGAGTTCATTAATTGCTGTAAAGTCACTGTGTCATTTTATTATACAAGAAGCACCAGACACAACAACAGTTGAAATGCTTTAAACAAACTCTGTATTTTAAAGAAATTACTTACTGAATATGAGCTCTTATTCCCAGTATTTCTAGCAAGCTGCTGTGCTAAAAAGATCTCATCCACCGTGCAATCTTATGTAATTAATTAAAATAAAAGAAAGCTCTCTAATACCTGTTATTTCAAGGACCTCATGTGCAGGTTTTTACTTTCAGGATTGCTGTAAGAAACCTATTTGACTTCAAGAGAGGTTCAAACAAGCTTCCAAGCCACACATGAAATATTGAAAGCCAGCAACGACATCATAACATTTAATTACAGAAAGCAAATGTAGTTGATGAAGACGAGCCTTCATGGATCACAAAATCTTGGTACAGGTTTAGCACTGGACTCCAATGCTGAAGTTTGGTTCGGTTTTAAATTCATACTTGCTTATATTTCTTAAAGAGCACTTTAAAACCAAGTCCAAAGATAACCTAATCACTTCTGGCATTTTGAAGCTTAAATAATTGGAGACTCATTTCCTTTTAGGATACACACACACACATATGCACCCCTACGCACCAAACCACCACTGCAGCTCTAGAACAATACAAATGCTTTTTGAACTCCAGGACAGCCTGGATAATATTGTTCTGCCATAGCCAAATACTTCATTATCCACTTGATTTCTGAACAGCATGTATTCTCCTTGGCCCCATATGAATGCCAAAAATGACTTGTGTTGCTGTCTGGCAGTTGCCATGCTATTGTCAACTATTTCAGCCTTTGGGAATACAACATCCACCCACAATTTTTCATATTTGCGTTAGTAAGCTCTGCCCAGCACCAGCTGTATTTCCAGGAAAATGCTAACATTTTTCAACTGTTCTAATCTCTGTTTTTTTAATAGCAACAAACAGATTTGCTGTAGGCATTAACAGTGACACTTGAATCATGTGCAGTGGCAAAGGGGAAAGCCAGGACACAGCAATACTCTGGTATCTCCATGGAGAACACGGAGCTGAGAATGTGAGATGAGAGAATGAGAGTTGTTTGACCCGGAGCTAAACCTATTTTATGGGTGAAAAAGGCAATGCTAGGTAATGCCTGCACAAAGTATTACTCTCTTTCCCTCATTGCTAGCTATGTGTAAACTTCCTTTGATAACACAGATTGCAGAGAAAAAGATCGAAACATTCTCAGTTGCCCACTATGAGATTCACTTGGGTGACAACTGGTGACACTGGTGCAGCAGATGAGAGCATTTAAGCAGACTGGCCAGTTGTAGCCATTGTTCCACAGTTTATCACTGAACCTCACCCTAATTTCTGCAGAAGATTTTAACATCCTAATTTCTCCAGGAGAATTTAATAGATTAGTGACCATAGCATTGGGTTCTGACAACACAGAGATATGCATTAAGGAGCAAGACATCCAAACCACAAGGAGTTGTCTAGAGGAACAGTTACTTTCCACTGGGCTTGAAAAACTGGATTTTCTGGATGATGAAAGAAAGTACTTCTAAATGTGGGTCACTGATTCCAATATTTCTTATTAGTCTGAAGGCTTTGCACCCTGCAGGCTCACCCAGTGTCGCGTGACACTTGTCCATGGCAACAGAGTTCAAAATTCAATTATGAAGTCTCCCATTTAGCAAGAACAAGAAGTAGATGGAACACTGGGCTGATCTTTTTGTTGGCCTAGTTTTATCATGACAATTACTGAGGTTAGCAGAAACCAAACAAGAGCTAGGCAAGCCCAAAAGCTGTGTTACGGCTTTGTTAAGTTGCACTTTGGGAGGATGTCTGGAATCTTAACAGCTGACTGGGCAGCCCTGCTGTACAGACATGTGTTTCTACTTGCTACTTCATGAAGTTCTTCTTCACAAGCTGGTCATCTGCATGTCATGACCTGTGACTGTTCCCTCACAAACTGTGCAGGCTCTAATTGTGGAAATAACAGTACTGACAGCAATGTCAACACGTGCCAGATACCAGTTTCCCAGTGCAACAACCTGTGCCCCACATGCTACAGTTGCTCCCCACTGTTCCCCAAGCTGCCCCCTCAAGGTGCCTCATTTGGGTCTTGGCTATCTTAAGTTATTGGACCGGATAGCAAAGATTTCAGTGACACTACCAGCTGTTCATGTCTCTGTACTGGACATGATACACCACAGTACAAAAAGTGTGTGTGTGTGTGTGTGTTTTCCTTTGTTCTTAAGAATAATATTGGCTGCTGATGAGGTTCACAGACTGACATTTTCACAAAAAGATGGTGGTAGGCTGACATTTTAAAACATAAGCTAATACTGCTGTGAAACACATAAGACTTAGAAATTACATGCCAAAGTAACTTTCGTTCTCCAGTACTCCTAATCATCATACTAATTACAGGATAATATCTGTGAAGCCAAGTCATAAACCTATATATATGTACAGACACATGCAATTGATTGAGTCAGACAGCCTTGGCCCAGAAGTTTGAACTGATGGATTGAGAGAGGGAGAGACTGTTAGCACCACATTTGCAAATGCAACTCAACTGTGATTTCTAGTTTAGGAGTGAACAACTTACAAAGGAGTTCTGGACAGGATGGGTAAACAGTGGTCTAAATAGACTGATCTACTGGGAAACTCTTCCTTCTGTGAAGGAATAAAACAAGATGGTCAGAATAAAACCTGGTGTTATCTGCTAGACCTCACTATTGTAAAAACATCCCTCCCACAGTCCAAAAAAGTACAGTATCCAGACAAGCACTTCAGAACAGGATTTGGTTATGCTGCTGTTAAATCCTTCATGGGAAACATTTTGCTATAGAAAAAGATCAGTGGTGGCTGGTGGTGGTGGAAGCTCTGGACCAAGCATTGAGAGCTCTGGATGAGGCATGCCATTCCCCATTGCACCACGCCAGGACAGCTTTTAACATTCATAAAGCATCCTGAATGATTAATAAATCATCACAAAGGAGCAGCTGAGCAGTGCCGCCACATTTATATCTTCCCAGAATAAATACTAGCTGATTTTAATTGTGTTTCATGTCTTCCTTAGACGAGCAACATAAACTTGGGAAGACTTCACTTCAGAATGAGGAACAGACAAGCTCCAGTAGCATGGGACTGCTATCACAGGAGTAGAGAATGAGCATTACAAAACAGGAGCACAATGATCCTCCTGCACATCCATTCCTAAAGTTTCTCAGCATCCTGCCTGCCATGTGGCCAGGTTTCACCCTATTGCATCTAAGACATTTAGCAAGGGCATGTTATATCATCTCTATTTCCACAGAGCTGCAGTCATAGGCCACATGCTATTCTGTCTGGCATTGTACCAAAGCAGAGCTAAAGTTATTCTGTGTGCCAAACAGCTCATGGGAAATGCTGCCAGAGATACTCTGGACAGCTAAACTGGAGGGGTATGAGGCGCCTTGGAAATAGAGAGGGAATGCTTCCTGCACGAGAGCCTCAAAGCAGTGGTTTGTTTACAGAAAAGAGACTTTATAGGAGAAACTGAAGAACTATAGTGAGGCAGCTCATCAGATGTTATGGCGGCATCTTTTGCTGCAAGAGGCTGCAAAAAGGATATAAAAGTCTTGAGTTCAGAATGGGAAAAATGAACAATAAAGGGCAGTGTCCTGGACTTATCAGGAGTGGGAGTATGTTTCTTACTACTGAGAGAGAAGCAGAACAAGGGTGACAGCCACTAGGAATCATGGTGAAGAGCCCTGGAAGTACAAAAGGGTAGTTGATGTTTGATGTAGAAGAAGCCAGGAGAAGAAGTAGTAAACAGGCCAGTGACACCATCAAAGGAACAGGCTAAAAACCGTGAAGTCATTTCAAATTGGTGAAGTGAAGTAAGACTGCATTTATCAAGGCCAATTTGTTACAGTAACAGCAACGTAACATAACAAGAATTAGGGGAAACAACTAGATATGTGCACAGATAAGAAGCTTTTTCCAACAGATGTTAAACATCTGACATGCAATCCCCTCATGCAGCAGTCTTCAGGCTGTGGCCCAAAGACATCTGAGTAACTAATAAAATTGTCAGCCAGAGAAGCGTTATGGTGGTGCTCACAGCACTCGAAGTAAATGAGGGGCAAGAGAAAAGGAGCAGAGAATTTTGGAGTAGACCAAGGAGGACAAAGAAGGTACTGAAAGCAACAGTGCACAAAAGGTGAAAACAGCTCTTTGCTGTATGTGAGTTTAAGAGAAAACTGAAGATGAAGAGGGAGATTAACATAACCAAGTGCACCAACAGTAGATGGAGCTATGAGATAAGAGAAAAAACCAAAACTTTTAAGTGGACTAATTAAAATAGCAGTTTTGAAAATGAAGGCATAAACCCCTACCTCCATGTTAAGTCATGACAGTCCACGAGAGCTGAGTTTGCTATGAGCATGACAGGTACACCAGGGCAGCAGAAGGAGCTGAAACAACCTGTCACTCTTTTCCCTGTGCTTAGATAAGCAAACACTGCCCATGCCTAACGCAGGTTAAATCCCCACCAGCTCACTGTCAGCCAAGTGCCAAGATCAGCCAAGCGCAAACTCGACCTGAAGTGAGCAGCCATACGGAGGGGTCCCTGCCATTCTCCCTGCTCTGCACTCTGCACTACGTGCTAACGCTGGCTGAAAGTTTGTCACAAAAGCACAGACAAACATTTTGTACTGTTTTCTGAGTTCTCTTAAGAATAAAGGAATTAATTATCAGAAGCCTGTTGATCTCTGGAAAGGAATAATACTTTGAGATAAGGGTTAATGAACACTTAATGATACATAAAAAATCTGCAGAGACAAGTGATATCGCCCTATTGCCACAAGGAAGTCTATAAATGTACTTTAACATAGACTCTACTTCATATCCAGATTCAAAACAAAGCTGGACAACTATAGTAACTCCAGATGGAACTATAAATTTTACTTGAAACTTTCTGTAAACAGGAAAAAACCAAATCCTGGTCCTGCACAAAATGGGTTCCTGTATTAGGCAACATTCGGTGTGCCTGTCAACCATAAGAACAGCTTCATTTGTCAGGGACCTAACAACTGTTCTAGGACAGATTTTGACATCTAATTCTTCTGTGAACATCCTCTGACAGGAGCAAGTTCATGCTTATATGAAACTAAGGAACAAAAACGAAATAGCTTCTAGCCTTGTTCAATGGAGATCCCAGTAAAGCTCCCGTGACAACAGACAACAAAAGGGAAATTTTTTATAATCTTTAATTCCTATTTCCCCTCCCCCAACTTTACAAGTAATCTCTGGTCACCCTTTTTCAAGGGAAGGGCTGGAACCTCCAGCGCAATGCCACAAATCTTTTTAGAGGCGACAATACAGAAATGATCAATCCACATTATCAGAGCTATTTTTCAGAGACCTGCAGAAGAGCCTGTGTCCAAAAGCTTAATGGCTGGACTCTGCAGTCAGCCTGATGAAAGGTATCATCTGCTCTGACAGATCTTGTTTTTTAACTTAAAAAAGAAACAAATAGGCACCCAATGGGCAATATTGCTAGCAATTCCCCAGAGGTGGCATTGAGGCCCAGCAATATCACATGGTGCTAATTGCAGTCCAGGGCCTACTTAAACCAGCTATCAAATGCATTGTCAAATGGGAATTCTGTGCACAGCTACAGGAGAATACATTAAAGTATATGATTAATTTTATCAACAATAACAGACAGGGTAGGTTTCGGTTTGGAGTTATATAAATGAGTCTACAATCACACAGCTGGCCTGCTGTACATCAAACAATCCATTCCTCTTATTTTTGGGGAGCTGAGCTTTAAATCACATTGTGCAATTTATAAATCACCATGCTGAAGCCTGCTGATTATGCCATGCACGCCAGGATTCAGCTAAGTAATTTCCATACACAGTGGAAATCACAGAACTCTTCTTGGGCCCTTCAGACTACTGACATACATGCTAATTATTTGCTACTTAATAGTAATGTGTAGCTAGATGTAAATTACATTATGGTAGGGTTAGTTAAGCCCTTTGCTATTTAAAACACTTTTACATGCTATTCTTTTCAAATCAGCATCTTATCAAAGACACAAATGGCACTAGCTCAACACAGGGAAAAAACCTACCACTGGCCAGACCCTGTTCCTCACTGCTTCCAGTGTAGCACTTGAGTCACAGAGCCAAGAAAAATAATGGGTGAAGAGCAAATGCACAGCTGCCACTTCCATGTCCTGCTTCCCACCACAGAGCCTCTGCCTCTCCACACTCAGTAGACCTTGATCCTGAAGACTTGTCAATAAAGAGACCACAACAACAAAGGAGTTGACACACAGCTACCAACCTATTCAAATGTGAATGGCACTAAGTGTATGACCAGGAGAAGGAACCCAAAAGGGAGGGAATAGCAAACACTTTCTGTTTGTTTCGAAAAGCTCAAACATTCAATTTGCTATAAGAGAACACAATAAAAAATAATGGAGCAATACTTAGATCTAACAACTGCCAAAGCCAACAACACAAAATCTCTGTGGTCCCCAGTGTGTAGCTAGGCCAGCTGTACAGTACACTGAAAGTTGAAGTATTTTATTCTTACTGAAGCAAAACATTTGTGTCTGGAAGTGCTGCAGTAGATGAGGAGTTTGTCCATCGAAGTATGAAATCCAAGTGTGCATTAGGCCCTTCAGAGAAGATGCATGAATCATACAAGGAACACACAAATTATACAAGGAATACAGGAATTACACAAGAAACACTGCTACTTATTTTAGGGAGACTGCTGACCCTTACAATTTCCCAGTGGCAAAGACATTTTACAATGTCTTTGTCTTATTTTAGCAGGGGGAAAATAACCAACAAAACCTCTTCCCTTTTCTTTCTTATTTTCTATATGAGTTCACTGATAAGGTTTCAAGTTTGGATTGACAGATACATGAGCACAGCCGAGGGAATCACAAATTACAGTTGAATAAGGAGAAACAGCAAACTGAGTTGGGAAAACGAACAGCTAAGAAAGCTTTATACCCAGGGCAATACAACATGGCCCTGTATCCTCACATTTCTACTTCATGCAGGCCAGCACATTCATCTTTTTCTTCAGCACTGCCGTATTTTAATTGCATTGTGCTAACAAGCAGTTGACATCTTACAAAATGTTGGAACTAGGGATTAATGTTTTAAGGGATGTAAAGGCTGTGACTTCAAGCTGCTTTACAACTGTAAGGAATACAGACTTCAAGAGAGGGTCGTAAAAGGAGCAGTGAAAATCATGTCTGAATTGATACAGGGAAATGAGTATTCCAGATTTTAGACTTTCTGTATCTGATGAGATTCTGATTACTTCTTAAAAGAATCAGCAAACAGTAATGCGTTAACTCCATTTAGAGTAATACATGGAAAACAGACAACTCTCGTTTGCTGGACTTTGGACTTGCTGCTTCTCTTTTGACTGAGGCATCTTTCTGTTAGCTCTGGCATCCCCATGTACTGCAACCAATGACATGTCCACCATTATATCCCCCCGTGGGAAATCCAGGATTCACATTTACCCGCAAGGATACTTGCACCGACGCCAATGAACTACTGTACAGGTTCTACAACTGGGGTAAAGGAAGTTACTTTTAAAGAGTACGGAGAGGTGGCTCTTCCTGAAAAGTTGTGCTTTAAGCTTAGTCTCCTGTCACACTGATTCAGCTGCAGCCTCAGGGTATTCCCCTGCACGCAGCCTTCTCACCTGAACACAGTAATGTGCTCTAAGGGGGGATTACTCTAACCATGGAATATCCTTAGATTCTGGGGATGTTCTTGTATACACTTTTGGCATCAAAATCCCTCCCATTCCTCTTTGCAAAGACTCAAGTTTTAAATCTCTATGCCTACTCAGAGTATCCAGCAACAAGTTTGTTTTGTAGCCTTAAGGGCTCAACAAAACTCATTATGTCTTTAAATGACGGTTACACATCACTCCTCTTCCCTGCAGCACTCAACCTTTTGTATTGTTTTCTTCACTCAAGTTAGAATATTCTAGGGCATCATTGATTTCTTCCCCAGTGACTGAGGACTGATAAAAACCTGCCACTGCATAGCAGGAACACTGAAGTCATTGTGCTGAAACAGTCAGCCAACACTGGGGGATTAAGACAGGATTGTGCACTCCTTTCTGCACACTCAGAAGGTGCCTAGTGAGGTCCTCAGACCTTTTCCATGCTTCCCAAGTACAACAAGGTTCAATGGATATCCTTCCCAGAGTGCCAGGCAGAGAAATGTGGTAAAGCAGCAAAACAGGTGGGGATTTCTTGCAAATGGACTCAGATTCTGGGCACAAAGATACAAAATATACACATGGAACAGAAATTAAATGCTAAACCATAGCCAGGCTGCGACCAGTGAAAATAGAACAGAAATAGAAAATAGAAATGTATTTATACTTGCTGATAGCTGGGTGCTCTTGAGTAGCACAATCCTGTGAAGGACTGCAAAGAAAAAAAATTAAGCAGAAATACCAAGTGATGATTCCCAAAACTTTCACTTGGTGTTCCTAAGGATCTAACCTGAAAACAGAAAAAGGTGGCCCCAGTATGGCTGCAAAATAATTTATGAAGTTACTACTTGCTTGAAGCGCAATAAAGGATTTTGGAGAGTTGCAAGGGTCTATTTTCATGCTTTAAAATCACTGTGATGGTGATTTATTCAAGTTAACTTGAAGTTTGCTGCTGGCCCAGCTGATGGGACAGAGCCAAGAGAATTCACACTTGTGCACATACAGGCACATATTGCTGTCCTATTTCTATTGCCATTTTAACTCTGTTAGTACAACATGAATCTGTAACAAAACACAACTCATGGACCTCACTAAACTTTCTGCCATGTTTCCCGTTTTAAGAAGCATTCCTGCTGGAGCTTAAGTCATGATAAATGAGCTCTGAATATTTTCACATCTTTTGAACGGCAGTGGTTTCAGCACTGGAAACTTTTTGTTCGAAGAAAATCTCATGAACACACACAAATATTCATGATCTCACTATGGTCAAATGATCCTGTTTAGAACTGAATAAAAACATATACAGACATTTAATATTGGAATGAAGAAGTTCCATTCTCAAGAGCATCAAGTTAAACCTTTCCAGTATGAACAGTAAAAAATAAACTATGATGACATTTTCAGTTTGATGTATTTAGTGGTGTAATAGATAACACTAAAGAAACAAAGAAGTGATTTTTTTAAGGGAAAATATGCAAAACTGCAGAGGGACAAACATATACCTTCCTCCAAGTGGTTGGACCATATGATGTAAACAACTGGAATTTGCATTTAATTTATTAAGACAGTTTTGGCAAAGACCTTTATTCTAAGTTCACTATGAAAATGACAAATTTTCATTCATCGCCTAATCAATTCTAATCAATTTCAGTGTATAAATTAAATCTCACTCAAACTTCATGCTAACCTTGTTTCACTTTGTAATGCTTTCCAATAAAATGCCACAAAAAACTTTATGGTTCATTCCTATTTATAATGATTTTCCATGAAATTTTATATAGAAGATTATGTAGCACCATTAATTGTTTTAAAAAAAGTAGACTCTCCAGTTCTTCTTTCTGTCACTGTTTGAAAAAAACCAACAGGACTAGTCCAAAGCATCCTGTATTGAAACTATGTTGTTAGATCAGTGTGTTCTCATAACAAAGCCTTATATATATCAATTTCACTTAGGACTTCTAGGAGGACCACTTGGAAATCGTATAAAGTTGCACTCCTATACAGAAAGGCCCTGATCTTTCCATCTTGCATATATTTAAGCCTGTGATTGTACTTGCTCCAGTGAGGCTTGTCATGGAAAAATAGCAAGGCATACTTTTATACTTTTCAAAGTAAATTTGCTATCATTTGGATGAAAGAAATTCTCCACTTGAAACAGGCTGACACTAACAATTTTGGGATTTACTTTACTTACAAAAATACAGGCAATAGTCTGCATAGGCACTTTATAATTTCCTTGAAACCTAAATCTCCTAAAGCCACGGATAAATTCTTTCCAAAAGAAAGATGCTTCTCTTCAGACATTCTTAGAATTCCCCGCAATCATTACTGAACAGAGGGACTATTCATGGGGATCTTATCACTTACTCCCACATATTATATATAGTCCAGAGCCTGCTCCAGTGCAGGCAGGTGGAATGCAAGTGATTTCATCTGGACTGCATTCGGCCCTTACGGACCTAATTACAAAGCTGTAAGGAATGAGCTCGGGGAAAACGCACGGAGTAATTTACAACACAGTTAATTCTGCGGTTCAGGAGGATCACAAACGAAGTTGCATCACTTTTCTTTCTTAAAGCCAACCAAATCTGTCTCAGATCTCTGATATCTACCATAAATTAAGAATCCAGAAAGAAGCCAATGGCTTTTTATTTCTCACTGTTTACAACAGATGTGTTGTGAGAGCTGTAAAACCACAGCTGAGCTGTAGAACTAGGACCAGTTTTTTAGAACTGTTCTGTGAGTTTTCACTAGCCACACTAACCTGCTCAGCAGAAGATAGTTTACAACACTTTTTCACTTCCCCCGGACTCCACAGGACTCCAGTAACACACTGTGTTCCCAGCTTTTGCAGGCTACAATTTGTTCCAAGAATACAATTTTTCAAAGAATTTTTGTTACGAATCACACAATGAGCATGATTTTGAAATCTATACAAATTCTGTCACTAACTTAGGAAGAACTTGGATTTCATCCAAAGAATGTTGCCATATGCTATTTAACATTATCTGTAATCTGTAATCTGTGATGCGAATACAGTCTGACTGTTAAAGGATCCCGAAATTTGTCTAGCAACTTCTTGGTTCATCATTTCCAAAATCTGTCTGCTATAAACTGAAGCTCCTTTTTCAAGTCTCCATAAAACATTTTTATTAAAAACGTAACAAAATTTAAAGGCAAAAATAGAAATCTTGACACTTTACAGATAGAACTTCTTGGCTCAAAGCATCTGATCTGTGGATGCTCCATCCCTGGAGGTGTTCAAGGCCAGGCTGGATGCAGCTCTGAGCAACCTGGGATAGTGGAAGGTGTCCCTATCCACGGCAGAGGAGTTGGAATGAGATGATCCTTAAGAGTCCCTTCCAATCCAGCCCAGTCTACAATTCATTTAAATGTATAGGTTAAGTTTAAAAAAAAGAAAAATTATATTTCATTACATTTTACAGGATTTCTGACAGCCTCTGCAAAGTTTTATAGCCTTTTTTTTTTTCAATAGAGAAGAGTACGAATTTACAGAAAAAAGGCTCTTAAATCCTTCAGTATTTCTAATTCTTAACTTTTCTATACTGTAATGGGCACAGGCCTGTGGCAAAGAAAGCCAACAATTCACATGCCAAAAAATCAGAATCTGTTAAGTGCATAACCAATGAAAAAGAAAATGCAAGCTATTATCTGACATGTCAGTCTCCCAGTTGCACATTAGAATTAGAATAGTGCTTTATATGAATCACTGTGTATTAGGCTAGTTTTGCCTTTATTTGTATATGTGTACCCATCTTATTTGCAGTTCTACAAAACTAAACTGAATAAACAAATGGTTTGCAACTGATTAATCCAACTCAGCTGGTACATGGTTTATTTCATTTATGTTTAAAAAGGAAAATGCCTCACACATGCCCCAACTATGCTCACCATAATTTAACACTAATGCATCCAGGCAGCCTCTGAGTCGATGAAACTTTGCTTTTCATCAATTTGCAATCCACCCCTGTTCCCTGCCAGCAGCTCCGTGCCATCCATCCCTATCACCCATTTCTCCCTGCCATCAGCAGCCTTCCACCCATCCATAAAAACCTCTTTGACTTTATGTCACCACGAGATTGCAATTCAACACTTCTCTCCTAATTAGACAGGCTGTTAATGTAGGAAGATATCACAGACTTAAAATCTGATGCATTTCAAATAAAACAAAAGCAGTCCCTTCATTACAGCTTCAAACTATCTGACTGCTGGCTCATTTTTATGATTTTACAGCAGTATTTTCCAATGTCTTGTGCTTTTATTGTATGCTATTGTGTGAGTGAAAGATAATTCCACTCTCTGCCACTGTCATAAATGTTCTCCAGTTAAAAAATAAATGAGACAAAAAAATAACAAAAACAAAAGTGACCAAGAGTGCAACTTCACACAGTGGAACTGCTCATGAAGGATGCGCTGACAGGTCCTGTTTGACCGAATGCATAAAGAAGACTTTGAAAATAACATTAACCACTGCCAAGGTAAAAATCTTCTGTATTTCACTGGGAGTCTTCTTTTCTGCTGTGTTTCAATTACAGTATATTAATGCTGGCCCGTGAGTGCTTGAAACAGACGTGTAACCTTTAAGATACCTCAGATATTCTGAAGGATGCAAAAAGAATGTGGCAACAAAAAAAGAATTATGAAAAAAAGGTTTCATAGAAGTTAAAGTATTTACTCAAAGAAGTTAAATATTCCTTTGCTGCTTTTATTTCTCAAACATTACAGTTCTTTCCAGTGAGTGAGGCCTAACCCGCAGTGGAAGATTGATCTATCTTAGCTCTATCAGTTTTGCATGATTAAGATACAAAGCACCTATCCTGTTGTAGGGTAAATAAATCAATTTTTACTGTGATGACTACTTTCACCCTTGGGCTTGTACTCTTTCAATTACATTAGCCAGTAAAACAAATAAATAAATGTGTTACAATATTAACTGGAAAAATCATAATCAATACAAATTAAATTTAGCTGAGAGTTGAATTATAACTATCAAAACCCATCAGAAACTAAACTTAGAAGAATTTTTCTTATCCAAACAAGTCTGAGTTGCACAAAGTAACATACAGAACCATTGATTATATAAACTTACTCTTAAATAAGTAAAGGTTTGCTTGTTTGTTTACCCCAACGATGAGACACTTCAAACACAACTCCTGATGCTGCACTCACACCATGGACAGACACAACATGCCCAGAGCAAGAACTCTGGCTGTGCTGTTCTCCCTGTGAGAAACCCAGGCCTTCTCCTAAGGACTGAACGGTCTCAGCCTGCACTGGAGGGCACAAGAAGATCATCATGCCAGAATGACTTGTACAGAGCACAGAGGAAAAGAGGGAAATGAATTACTGTTTGCATCCCCGAAGTCAGGTACTTCCACCCATGCACACGACCACAACCCACACACCGCAGGACCTTCTCCTCTCCTGCAAAGGAACTCCACCTGTTGATCCAGTGCCAGTCTGCTCTGGCTGAGGCTGACCCTTGGGAACAGAGGACAGTCATTATCCATCAATATCTGCCATCCTGGCACACAGCTACCCCGGAATGCAAACCTATGAAATGACCTGTTAGCACATGCCACTCTATCACACTATTCCTCTAGGGATTTTTAAACGAGCCAATAGTGCTTTAACAAGGCACAATTCCTGCACTAAGACAGGCTAAGCTTTGCCTAAAATCTGCAAACAAAGTGCTAAATTCAAGACAGACAAATACATGATAAATACTGTGATGAATCACTGCCTACTGTAAATAAATACCCGTGTCTGCATCATCACATCATGATATGACAAAAGATCATCACTGCCTGTTGCTTCATAACACCACCTAACCTAGAAACCAAATTATCCAGTGCTGTCTCTGCAGTTGTTTTCCATTTTGCTGATCCAAGGTGGGGGGGGGGGGGGGGGGAAGGAAAAAAAATCCACCCAAAATA
>JAWWEU010000111.1:929369-970658 GCA_035583155.1 Acropternis orthonyx
CCGCTCAGAGAGACACCCGCGACCCCCAACTTGGGGTCCCTCGGGGGTGCCCTGGATCATCCAGGACCCCCCAATACCCGAGACCCCCCAAATTGGGGACCCCTCAGGACACCCAAGACCCCCCAAATTTGGGCCCCCCCAGGACACTCAAGACCCCCCGAATTGGGGTCCCCTCAGGACTCTCTGCCCACCCGAGACCCCCCGAATTGGGGTCCCCCCAGGACTCTCTGCCCACCCGAGACCCCCCAGACTGGGGTCCCACCCCCCCCCCCACGCAAAAAACATCCAGCCAAAATATGACAAAGATAAGTTACTTGCTGTCTAATTTTGCCAAAATCTTCTAGGAAATGAAATAAGAATTCCCTTGTGCTGCATCGCAAACGGAAATGACATGCTACGAGAGTGCTAAATGAATGCTACACTGCAGCTGAACACCACAATAAAAGCACTGTGACAAATGGTTTCAGTGCCCCACCACACAGACTATTTTCCAGTTATCATTAAAAGCAGAGACAAGCCAAAAAGAATGATAATATTGATTCTGCTTGACTTACATTTCCTACCAGACAGCAGGCTACTGTTTAAGAATGCCGGGTGACAGATTTTATAGATAAATACAAACCAGCCCCACCCAGCAGACCACCCAGATCGTTCAACACGATTCTGTTACCAATAGCCTGAAAAACACTTGCAGATCACATCCATTTTGAAAGCAGTACTTTTATGGCTTCAATTCCAGAAAATAAATTATCTTAATCACAGTCATCAAGTATTGAGCCAAATCTATAAAAATCTATGCTTGTCTAGAGCAGGAGCTGGGCCCTGTGGTGTTATTAAAGTAAGACATGTATAACTGTGTGCTCACTGCCTCTTCCATGAACATTCAGTACAGTACTCATGAGTGGGCACCATGGACTAGTGGTAATGCATCCACCACTTCTGTTACTTGCCTTTTTTTTTTTTTTTTTTTTTAAGTAACTACCAAGTACTGGCAATAGGCTCTGGGTAAAACACAAGCCAGCCACAACTTCCTTCCAACACAGGTCATGCAGCCCTCCTGATTCTAGTGTAGGTCCAGTCACTCGTATGTTTACCATATCGATGGAATAAGCAAAATGTCCTTAAAAGTCATCAGCAGTCAAACCTGTCCTTCAGGTAGCAGCAATACTGGAATATGCCAAACACAGGAAAAGAAAATCCACAGGAAAAAGCAGTACAGTCAATTCATTTTCAACTGCACTTTTTTTTTTGTCTTTGAAAAACAAAAAGTAAATTGAAAACAAACCTATGTTTATAGGAGAAATGGGAGAGTATCTGCAGACACAGCCTTATCAATTTTTCTGCTTATGTGGATATATCCTACAGCAATGCACACACTCCAAATCTCAACATCCCTAACACAGTAAGGCATGAGAGCACTCAGAAGAATATCCCAGTACAAGAAAATAAACATTCCCTTTTACTAATCATAAAATATCATATCCACAAATGATGCTTTTCAGGGATGAAATGCAGCGAAAAGCTTCTTATAAAGCATTTAGTTTTACATTTATAAGAATTACTTCTGTGGAGCTCAGTTGATAAGCTCCTGTTAATTATAATGCTTTCTGTGCATGCTGCCTTTCATCTGAGGTTCTGGAAGCGCTTGGAAAATCTTAATTAGGTCTCAAAACACTTGTGGAGAAGGCATTTTCTCTTTGCACAGAAGACAAGGTGCAGACAGCTTACATGATTTGCCAAAGGTCACCAAAAGGCTCTGGTCCTAAACGGCACTCGGCAGATGAGCAGAGCTGTTCTCTCACACCCCCTCACCCCTGGATGCATCTCGTAACCACCACTCCACAGAATCACAGGACATGCTAAGCTGGAAGGCACCCACAAGGATCATCGAGTCCAACTCCTGGTCCTGCATAGAACAGCCCCAAGGGTCACACTCTGTGCCTGAGATGATCCTCCAAATGCTCCTGGAGCTCTGGCAGTCTTGGTGCTGTGGCCACTGCCCTGGGGAGCTTCTTCAGTGCCTGACCACCCTCTGGGGGAAGAACCTTTGCCTGAGATCCAACCTAACCCTGCCCTGATACAGCTCCAGGCCATTCCCTGGGTGCTGTCCCTGGTCCCACAGAGCAGAGATCAGTGCCTGCCCCTCCTCTGCCCCTCCCCAGGAAGCTGGACCTGCAATGAGGTCTCCCCTCAGTCTCCTCTTCTCCAGCTGAACACACCAAGTGCCCTTAGCCACATGTCATAAGGCTTCCCCCTCCAGGCTCTTCACCATCCTCACTGCCCTCTCTGTCCCTCACATAAATGATGTTCACTCACAGACTAAACTGGAGTCCATGGAGGCTGAAAAGTTTTTCCATGGAAGGTACTCTTCCAGTTTGCGGCAGCTGTGTGAATTTCTCTTCTTTAAACTGAACTGGTCTACACAGCCACAATTGTTCATTTAAAGCTAAGGCAAACCCTGGCGGGTATAATTAAATGTTGTGCCTGGAAGGCTGAAATATCTTATAATATCAAAGGTTTAAAAAAAAAATCATTTTCAGCCCTGCCTGATAACTTAAACCACTACTATAAAACTATAATGGATAAAATCTCACCTGAAGCTGATTAAATCTTTACTGAAGTAATGGGAGACCAGCAAATAATCCATTTACATTTTTCTATGAATATTTACCTTCACTGCAGCTTTCAGTGAATATTGTCTGCCAAGCTCCTCCAATTCAAGCCCAAAACTTCAATTTCTTGCTGCCAATTGACTGTTTCAACAAGGCATACTCATAAACATTAAAATATGCTTCCATTTGTTTAAAATGAAGACAGTAAATCAATTTGAAAGGATTTATTATAGCTGTAATGCAAATGTGAGGTGAGGAGATTACAAAGCTGTAGAACAGCTCTATCACAGAAAAACCACAAACAAGGCCAAAAATGATGAATTCTTCTAATTGCTACCTAAAATATATTCAAATTGCTACACAGACTTGTATCAACGTGTCTAACAGGACAGCTGCTGAATGCATTCTGTGTACTTATAACTAGAACCAGATGCACTCAGACACCTCAAAACCCCCCCAACTTTTCAGAGGTGCTCAGGACACACAGCACATAATCTTCACACTCAGAACAGGTTTTCAGAAGAGCAGGTTCTGGTGGCAGCAAACCTGAGATGAAACCTCTCCTGAAATGCTGGCATTTACCATGGGGAACCTGACTGACAGCTCAGCTCTGGGCAGTGAGCGTGGAGGTGAAAAGCAGCTTCACACTGTCAGTATATACTCAACCAGCTTTAAATGTCTCCTAAAACAAAGCCAAACGTGAGTAATTCATGCTTATCAATGAGGTGACACTGGTGAAGGTGGTGTATCCAAGATATTACTCATTTATTAATTTTTGAAGAGCAAACAGACCGCTAACAAATTATTCCACTTCCTTTCATGTTTGGTCATAATTTAGGCTTCTCCTTTAATCACTCCCTGACAATACAAGATATGTTTTCATTCATATTAGAAATCATTTTGCTGCTTCGCACTATTCATTACCTTGAAGCTCTTACATTTGGAAACATCATTTACTATTCAAATGGTACTTGGTGACATGCAGAGACTAAAGAGTTGTCAAACAGAATGACAGGCAGTTCTTAAAAGTTAACAAAGCAGTAAAAGCTTTCAGAAAGGAAAAAACCAAAAAAAGCAGCCTTGCAAATAGTATTTGGAAGTTGTAAATGTGGGGTTAGTCAGCACTACCAGAAAAGAGAAAGAAAACAAAAAAGCTTGAATGAAAAAATGCATGAATGCAGGCCTGCAGTAAGTCTGATGTGCAGGGCTTCTAATCATAAAAGGTTGCAAGCAGCCTTTTTGGTACATTAAAAACCAAGTTAAAATGTTTCTCACACAGGTCCCACGGAGATGAAAACCCTGAGAGGCAAGTGAAGACCTGGTCCCAAACTAGAACAAATAAAACCATAGTCACACCAGTACTTTCACATACCAGGAGCAAGAAAACTGCCCTGTGACACCACCACCCCTTTGCTACTCTGGAGAAGGGCCACTGCCAGCCCTCCAAAACGAGATGCATTCCAAGAGATTGTCCTTCCCCTGAAAACAGTTAGAGATGTTTCCATTTACTGCTGTGCTTAGAGCCCATCTGAAAAAATCCCTGCAATGCTATGAATATGAGTGTGTGTTTGGCCTCAAAGAGCACTGCAAGTTGTAGAGAGAAAAAAAAAAATTAAAAAATAAAAAAATCCAGTCTTACAGCTCTCAGGCATGGGAACAACTCTCCTGAGAGTAGATGGACACATAATCCAAACCAAATCAGTCAATACTTGGAAAACACACAGAACACACTAATTCCCTGAATCCACTGGCACAACCAGTCAGGGCCCCTTGTTTACAGCTATGCAGATTGTGAGGAAGCTGAAGATAGGCTGCATTAATTTTATATTGTGTTTTTAATTAAATCTTTCTGGCTACTCAGAACCAAATTTTCTCTTCATAATGTGAATCTTTACTGGATGGCTGTAAATAGAACATGGATTAATTTCCATATAAAGAGTTCTAAATATACTACCCTTCGCTAATGGAAAAAATCAGAAAACCTCATGTTAACTACCAAGTCATCTAATCTTTCACAAACTTGACACACACATGCATAGAAATCATTCATACAGCTCATGCTGCTACCAGTCAGTCCCTTTGAATAGCATTCAGGCACCAGTAATGGATATCACTGGCATTTCAGTCCAGCTTTCCATGGCTAAAGAAACACACAATTAAGCAAAAACAAAAGGAGTATCAGGCTAGAAAACAATGGCTTTTGAATTCTTAGTTTTAATTAAACTAGATTGGCATTTTGCCACAGATTTTTAGCAGAGGCTGAAATCACAAGTAATTCTGGAAAATGCCAGGGAAAGCAGCAGAATTTCCCACTGTGCCTACATGAAGCACACGTTTTAGCAGAACAGCAACACCCTGAAAGGAACTTTTGCTCCTGCTCTGTAACCACGAAAGAGTCCAGGGGAAAACTGAAAAAACTGACTGGTAAACCAGAACTTGAGAGAAGAGTTTGGGGGGGGTTGTTGATTTTACAAGGGATTTAAAGCTTCATGGTTTCTCTTCAGCCATGGCAATAACATGTCTTTGTATCTAATTCAAATTGTACATTGGATTTACAGCTATGTCTCTCAAAGGGTTATGCCTCCCCTATGTCATGTTAGGTAGACAATCCAATGCTTGTCTGTGTTTAGGTTACTCATTCTGGCACACGCAACGTATCACCATTCCTAATACACTGGTCATGCTCATATTGTTTAATAAAAATGTATTTTAGCATTAAAATGCAAAAACGTGAAGAAACTAGTGACTTTAGAGGGCAAAACAGCAAGAGATAGTCCTATTCACGTTTCATAACATATTCAAGTTAAGACTTCAGCTAAAAAGCAGGCACTTTTGCACATACTGTTCTCAAAAAATATTCTACATAATAAATAAAAAATAAAAAAAGGGAAGGCTGGTTTCATTTCCAGGCATTGCCTGTTGATGGTTTGAGAACTAAATACCTATTGCGGAATTCTAGCTACTAGTGACTCAATTGTTAAATTACTGCAACACCATTCAGTCACTTGATTGTCTGTAGAGAGCTTTAGATTTTGAATGAACCTGAAAATATGGGATTCCTTTAACCAGAAATCAGGAAGGTTCTCCAAAATCTCACCAATTATTTATGAGAGAAGAGTTAGGAGCTAAGAGCTTTTGACAAATCTAACATCTCAACTTTTAAAGCTCAAGACATACCAGAATTATCTTAAGATTTGGATGCAAAGTCATTTTAGCAGGAATGGAAGAACAACAATGCTTGGGTTTAACTATCGTATAGTATCACAAAATAAAATAATACTTAATTTTTAAAAGTAACACATTTATTTAACAGACACTCAGAGTATCGGACAGGTAAGTTTTCTTGTGTGGGGAACCACTGCAAGCCATGAACTTTTACAGAGCATGAATTGCGTGTGCAACACCACAAAGACTCCAGGTGTGTCTTAGAGTATTCACTAGCAGCTCTGGAGGGCAAACTGTTGTCTGTCCCCTCTGCCTGGCCAATGTGATGGTCCTTGCATCAGTGGTTTGAATCACACTTAATAGTTTTATGCCTTTGTGAAAGCTCAACCCACTCACTCAAGAGGAAGAATAAGAAAGAAAAAAGATGAAGAAAAAAGGATTTAAATCAGTTTGTAATCTGATAGTTCTGCTGCTCATTTAAGACAGGTTTAGGGGAAAAGGTTAATTTTTATGGTGATCAAACTATGCTTTGGTCAAGTCTGGCAAATAAACCTTGTGAAAAGTGAAATGTTGATAATATTCAGTGAAGGCTGCTCCTGACTCTTCTGCATACAACATACCACAGGGAATGACAAGGTGCATCTTGCCTTCTCTGAGATCCTGCACACCAAAGGACTAGAACTGCTGCTGCTCCAGCTACAACCTCATACAAAAATGGAAGTTGGCAGCTGCAGCCCTGTGAAGCCAGTTGGTTTACCTCTGCTTCAGGCACTGCGCCAGCCAGAGGCAGGAACCAGGCTCTCTGGTCAGGGCTGTGGGAACATGCAACTGTGGGTCATGAAAAATTGAGGTTAAGGATAAAAGGTCCTCAGCTATACATGGGAAGGTGTGTAGTATGAAGGTGAAGGAGGTCGAGAGCACAGAGACAAGGGTATACCTCAAGCTGGAGCAGAAGAATCTCGCAGCAGGATGGGACAGATAAAGAAAAAGAAGTTATGGGAGCACAGTGAGAGGATCAAAGTTAAAAAAGGTAGGGGAGATATGACTGATTTCATAAGTCAGATGATGTACATGCATAGGGGGAAGGATGCAACATCCAGCTTCCAAAATCAGCAAGGACAGGCAACAAGCAGGATCATTAGGATCCCCATGCAGCCAACAGTAGAGGTTTTCATTCCCTCATCTCCATTAATTTCTGTTCTGTAATAGGAAACCTTCTCTGTAAAGCAAGTTGTCATCTAAAAACAGGAAGATAATTCACTGGAGCACAGGAGTGTGCAACTGAGCAAACAGAGTGATTCCAGACCAAAGGGCCCAGACATAAAAACCTCCTGCTGATCCCAGCTTTACACTCTGTCTTGGCACAAAGGAAGATTTAACAGATCAGAGAAGCTTTACAGTAAGGAGAAAGGAGGGGGTAGGGACCAACACTACGGAAGCAAAGGTGAATATGAGCCATTCCCTTTACACTTCCAGCAACATGGGATGACCTCAACCAAACTCTTCTGGCCTTAACTTTGGATGGGAGAGCAAGCAATCCAGGTTACATCCCTGTTTCTACCTGTAAGCTGTCACACCTTTCAGGAAGGTCCTTGTTCTCTCGTTGTCTGTCCATGTCATCCCACTAGCATTTTGTTATCATACACTCTCTGATGCAGCCTTTTTTCTTTGCCACTCACCTTTTTCACATCTTCGCTCTTCAAAACTGCAATATTGACCATACTACCTTGAAATGGCAAAAAACTGATGAAAGCCAGCAGCCAGCACTAACTCTGAACTAAATTTCTTTTTCTCTTTGCATAGCTTCTTCCTCACTAAATCTTTTCTTACTTTGACACATATTATTAACAGGGCCAGTTTAAAGTTTTCCACTCAAAACAGATTTTATGGAAAACGTGCATTTGATTACACTAAGTTTTGCCTGAGTCCCATCTCTTCAGTGATTCAGTTTTCAGGCTGTCAGCATCATACTGATACTATGACCCAACCTTTTTTCCTGAAGGGGAAACAAGTTGTAACGAGCTGTAGTTCCATACCTTTCTGGGTGAGGACTCTGCACCTTGTTTTTGTCTGCTTGGCATCTCAAACACTGCATGCAGCCATTTGAAAGCTTTTGTCAAGTCTGTCACCACAGCTGTTTTCCAGTCTGCCTCACTGAGACACTTTGCAAAAACTGATGTGCATAAAAGTAACATAAAATGTAATAAATTACACTAAACCATAAAATACCAGCTTCACTAGTCCTCAGGTTATTTCCTAACAATGAAAGGCAAGTTTTTTATTTCCAAAAAAACGCAAAACACAGATGACCCTATTTGCTTATCTTGCTTGGAATTGTCAAGAGTGATATTACTCTGATTTCATAGATGCACTAAACTAAAAGCTGTCAGCAAACTCAGATACGTTAGAACAGTTTTACACCAGAAATATATTTTAACCTATCTCAGACTTCTTCAGAGACAAGGTTTTTAGAAGGGTTTCTAAAACAAGCACCAAACCAAACAAGGATTTTGTCAATGAGTTTACTACACAGTACTTTGTTACTCAAAAATCTCTCTCCCTTCCCCTAAGATCCTTTTACAGAAAGCAGATGATTTCATTCACCAGGGCTCGCAAAGAAATTCAATGAGGGCAGCATTCCAGATTGTCTTCCGGACACAACATGACAGCCTCATCACCTCCAGAGGAAATACACGCCAGTGTGGAAATTCCTACTGAAACGTGTGCTCCCCCTGCACTTGGAAAAATCTCACAAGCCAAAGAGTCTCAGCTGCTGTGTGATACCACATGCCAAAAGAGAGATAAAGTCTTTGACATCATTCAACCTCCAACAGGAGGAACTCTTTATATAACCATGAGCAGGAGTTTTAAGTAGCAACATTTCTTAAAATGACACTTCCTTGAACTGCCCAAAACTCTTTCTCTTCCCATCTTCCCCCATTAATGCTGTCTCTGTATGAACCCCAGAACACCTACTCCCACCCCATCCATACTGGCTGTGCTAAGGAAAAAATATGGCACTAGAATCTTGTTCTTACTATCTCCAGGCAAAGCAACAGCATCAAATACTGTGATCTGAAAGAGAAGTATGTGCTTACATTTTGAGTTGGCCTAGACAGTACTAAAGGGACAGAATTTATTACCTAATCCCTTTCGGAGACTTACAGTACAAGCAAATCGATGGAACGCCCTGTTTTTCCCAAGGATCATCTCATTCAGCAAAGATCAAATGAGATGAAAAAGTTGCCTCACAGGATGAGCATCAGCAAATTTCAAAGCACAGAAAACACAAAGTAGATTAGAACATGTCCCTATAAAAAAGGAGATCTGGGGTTTAATCTCTGATCTGACGAAGCCTGGCTACCTACTCTTGAACAGTACACTTAGCCTTTGTGTTCCACCGTCTGTAAAACAGGGGATAATGCCATCTCATGGGACTGTTGTGAGCTTTAATTAATTATTGCTCACAAAGGACTTCAGCTTCCTCAGCTGTAAGGCACTATTTTAACTATCCTCCATAACACAGATACTTGTAACTCACGGCCCTTAGGCAGCCCTATTAAACCAAGGCAACTGTGCTACGTATGTAAAACCTGTGGGGCCATTGCATACAAACATGCAAGAGATTGTGCAAATTATTTAAATAATATCTCGGGCTCTGTAACAAAGAAACCTATTTGACGTTCCCACACAGGTAAAGTAACCTTATCTAAATGCTCCACCAAATCTAATAGAAATATTCTTGTATTAAGCACTGGACAAAATTTTTAAAAACTTTTAAGACTTCTGAAAAAGTCCTCGCCTAAAAAATAGAGTTTCTACAAATCTGCAAATACAAATAGAGGACTCAAAATGTTTTAACCTCTCAGTGAAAGGGGCTAGCAGCTCTAACATAACAGAGAAGTCAGTTCTGTTCAGAAGGCACAGGCTGTTGCATAACAAGCACTTTTCTTTTGGGATTGCCATCTTTCTCCTCCAAAAAGGGTTTCTGGTAATCGATGGGAAGGTGAAGCTGCTCCCACAGTACCTCTAATCAACCTTTGGGACTGTATTATCATATGAAAACAATACTGCTCCTACTTTCTCTGGTTTCATCAAACAATGGTTTTATTCTGAGCTAATGCAATTATGCCATTTTACCACCTCATCTAGATCCTCCATTCCAGATTATGTCAGTATGGATGTTCGGCACTGCACTAAAAACCTCAGTACAGAAAGCTCTATTTAATAAATTCTCCCAGTTCTGACAGTGTCTCTCAAGTTTCAGAAAACCAAATGAGAAAGACCAAAAAAAAGCTGATCTTATTATTCAGCATTATATTTCAGGAGAAAGCCAAGTACTTTCAGTTCAGCTTTTTTGTTAGGAGTGCAGTCTGCCTTCGACACAGAAATACAACTAAAAATGCGAACTGTGATCATCAGCAATTCATTCCTTTCCATTTATAGTTAAATGCTGCACCCTCTCAATATGCAAATAGCTGCTTTTCCACTTCAAATCTTGAATACAAAAGAATGAAAAACTACTTAGTTTTAAAATTGCTTTTAAGAAACCAGTGAGAATTACCAAAATTTATATAGTTTCTTACTGATTTCACTTTGTTCTTGCACAGGAATTTGATGATCAACATACACTGAGACTAATCTTCCTGCTGAGAAGCAAAGTTTTGATCTGTCCTTGTCAGAGGAGCAAGATAAAACCCCGGCTCTGAAGCAGGCTGTGGATATAGGCATGGAAAGGAAATACACACCTGTATCATGTTTGATGGGAGTCAGGAGGCTGTACAAATATCAGCAAAACACATGTAACTGCGGTTTACCTCAGCCATTTGCAATGTAGTGATGAATAAGCAAGAATGAGGTTTCACTGTCAGACAAGAAGGTTTGCACAAATTGAATGCTAATATGAGAAAACAAATGAAAACTTATTAGCTAATGAACAGGTTGGTCTACTCCTTGTATGCCAGTCAGGATGTTACAGTCTGGAGAGGTGGGCAATTAGGTGGGTAAACAACCATTGGTTGGGCTCAGCAGTTCTTCAGGGAAGATCAAGGGTCCTGGCAGCAAAACAGTGAGCTGAGCACGAGGCAGCAGCGTGTTCTGGCAGGAGTGCATCCCCAGCAGCCTGGGCACAGCTAAAAGGGCAAGGGGGGTGCTTGTCTCCTCCTGCCCGGCACTTGTCACACCACATCTGGAAGAGCACACAAGGAAGAAACTGCAGCAAGTCCAGCAGAGCCACGAGACTGCCAGGGACAACAGTGCTTGCCCTGTGGGCAGAGAGTGCAGGAGCAGGGCTTGTTTGCCTTGGAGGAAGGATGGTTTCAGGGAGACACCCAACACCTGCTCTGCTGGTACCTGTGATGGTATTGCTGAGGTATTCTGTGGGAAATGGACTCTTCACAGCAGTGCAAGGTGGGAGGATGGGTTTAAAGAACACAGCTTTTTCTGTTCCCGTTCTAATGTGGCACCCTAAAAAGGAGGGATGAGGCAGGGCTGGCCACAGGAGGGTAAGATGGGATGGAGATGGAGGGATTGTTTAGCGTGAACACAGGCTAGCACTCAGAAAGTGGAGCAGAACTGTTGCCCCCTTCCAGCCACCTGAGGCTGAAAGGCTTCAGCAGACCCACCACAATAAACTCAACAGCTACCTGGAGAAAAGCAGGCTGGAAAGAAAAGAAAGCTTCCTTCCCTGGCAGCAAAGTTTGAGAGAGGCATAACATTTGTGCTATCTTCCATTTATAACAGTTTTATATAATAAAAGGAAGGTATTAATTTTTGAGACTTAAAATAAAATTTAATCTGCAAAGGTCAATAAGCAGTGCACTATTACAAACTATATAAAGGCCAAGACTATTGTGTCATTACTGAAAGTTGGTTCTTGTTCCCTAACCTTTAGACTGACTTTCTGTTCAATCCAAGTAATCATGACCTTTCTCATCAAAAAGTGACATCAAATTCCATTGTGAACATGACAGAGATCTCTCCCCCCTTTATTGTTACAATACTTATGTAGGCCATAGGCAAGGGAATAGTTTCAGATGATGTTTTGATGTGTGAGGATAAAGACCAAAAGGATGCTTTTGCAGACACTGTCATTAGGGACCAAAGCTGTGTTAGTATGGTTAAGGTTTTATCTGCTTGCCTGGAAAAAAAACAAACAGACAAACAAATACAGTCTTTTACAGCTATTCTAGGATTAAAATAAATATCTACTATTTCCCTCTGTGAATTATATAAACCACAAACTGTAAATTTATATAATGTTGAATAAAATTCAGTAACAGATTCTACGCTCCATCACTTCTATGTAATTTTTTTAGCATAACTGACAATTGCAAAACTACTTGAACTGAAACAATAGCACAAGGGAGAAATGACTCTGTGTAAACCCTGGGGTAACCTTTGGTAACGATAAAAACGAAGAACTACAAACCACCTTAACTGCAGAACTAGCTTTGCAGAGAAAACGAGAGGCTGAAACATGACTTTTAACGCAGCTCAGATCACTCTCCCCGACTGCAGCTATGTGCCCAAGCTAAGTTATCTTGTCTAGCTCCCTCTAATCAATGTTACTCCAGAGGACAAGTCATACCCTCCTAGGATATTTGTCTAAAACAAGGCAGATGATTCATTCCCCCAAAGATGTCTTATTCCCTCCTGTGATTTCAGGAGCCAAACCAACAGCTTAAATACATGCCCAGCTCTAGGCAGCTAATCTAGGCAAGATAAACCCTACCTGTAGAGCAGACAGCACTGTCTCCTAATACTCTATCTACACTTCTCCATGGATGGAAACGTTGCCATTTATGTGTCCTTTCTTCTGTATGGCAACTTAGTCTTCATTTCTGCTTAACTAATCCACCAACTAACTCCTAGTTTTATGCCTTCTGCAAACATTTTCTCTCTCACAGCTGCTGGTGTTTTAGGATTGCTTTGGGGTTTAAAATTGTGGAAATCTCAGTTTAAAATATGCTACTTCAACTGAAAGGAATCTTAACAACATTCAGAAGCCTCTACTGCATGGTGTGGATTTCAATTAATGAAATGAAATTCTTAACTTCCTCTGCATCCAAAAAAATATTGTGAAGCTTTCCTTTATGCATGTTAATTAACTTGTTCTATCAAGAATTCACCTCATTTCCCCAAAGTAATAAATTAGAAAATTATTAGAAATACTGCATTTTACCAGAAGGCAAATACACTACAAAATACAATCAGTGTAGCAATGAATACTTGAGAATGTCACTCATTACAAAAAGCTTTGTTTCAGTCACAGCTCTTTCCTAAATACTCAGAAAATGTGGGCAGAGAAATACTGAAGGCTCAGGAGAGCAAAGGATTAGGGCTTTTATTAAGCACTTATTATTATATTCCCTTGATGTGCAATTCTTCAACCAAAAGTGGAGATGAAAAGATGATTTCTAAAGCCAAATGAAAACAAAAACAGCAAACAGTATAAGGTCTCGGAATTACCTCAAAGTCACCACATAACTACAGAAATTAACTCGGGGAACATTTTATGACCATAAGTGATCAGAACATTGGCAGCTGTTGTTACCCAGTGAATACCAGGAAAATGTAGTTATATGAGAGCAGAGTTGGAATAAATATCTTCCCTGATAAGTATGAAAAAGGGAAGGAATGGATGTAAGTCTGATGAAAACTAGAAATTTTATTGAAGTTAATGGCATCTGAAGATGTGGGCTAATATTTTTGTTTATAAAGAGACGGAAAAAGTACAGCTATTAAAGAAAATATTCCTTATTATGCAAATAGTTTATTATTATTACTTTAAACAAAGCAGGCTGCAATTTTTCATTACATCAAGCTATGTGATTTGACCTTAAAAAGACTGTGAAGCAGTTCACGTGTAAGAAGTGACCTACTTGAGTGTGACAGCAGCCCAGTGTGAGCATCCATGGACTTGCAACTATATTAGAAATAAAGAAGACAACAGTACAGTGTTCTCATGCTACTACCTGGCTGGTCACACAATATTTCCTCAAGTGTTCCTGCCGCTAAACAAGCACAAAACAGTAACCTTCCTTTTCACAGGACTGAGACTAGAGGAAAGTATTTCAAAAATGCCTTCTGCTGGTCCTCTTGCACAGCTGCTGTCCTGACACCGAGGACAGTTTGATTATCCAAAAGCAAGTTGGCCTGCGCTTTGCACAGAACTTCCTCCTCCTGAGGAGACACATAAATACATCCCATAAATCAGAGTGCATGAGCAGAACCTGGGAAAGGCTGACCTTCATAATTGTGTTAGTAATCAGCCATGCAAAATGAGCCCCTTTTAAAAAAAACAAACCAAACCAAACAAACAACACCCCTCCCAAAAAACCAAAAAGGCTAAGTTCAGAACTGAGTGAGAAATACAGTATCTGGTTTTTCATCTGTTTTGGGAGAGGTAGCAGGGACTACTGATTTGAGCAGATCTTGTGAATTTGCAGCAGATATTCCAGTCTATGCTTTAAATGTAGCTGGTTTCACTAATAATAAAAAGGTACTATTTGAAGTGAAAGGACAGAGCAAGATGGCTTTGTTTACCATGTCCTCCAAAACTTCAGATGTACAGCACTCTCTTCTAATACCTCCCTTCTGTACAGAGGAACACAAAGGTGAAATCAGTTCTCAATCAGCTTCCTCAGCAGTGACTCAACTGAGTTGGTCACTGAGATGGAACAGCTGAATGACTCGAACCACAGAAAAACATTCTCTGCCCTTGGAAAAGCCTTTTGTTGGAATTTGCCCGAGCTTCCCAGCACGGACTGTGCCAGTTCTTCAGTGGTTGTTGCCATTGTAGAGGAACATGACAGCAATTACAGTTTCACCCACAAACATACATTTCTTTTCTATTTCTCACTGACAGAAATTATGTTATCAGATTATCACTAATTCACCATATTCAAGTAGCACTATTTTTAAAATATAAGATGAAACTTAAAGTCTAAGAATCAAAGTTTAAAAAACAAATCAAACCAAACCAGAAAGCAAAACCAAAGAAAGGAGACAACTGAATAGTCTGTCCTACGGAATAGGGCGGGAAAAGTCAAGCCCTGCATAAAGGACAGAGTGGGACAAGATCACACCTGCAAAAGAAAACAAAAGGCATCTACAAAACACACGCTGTAGCAGTCCTTTCACAAGACACGAGTTAAAAGCTTTATCAAAGCTATTCTACCCTGTTCAACTCACAGTTAAAAGAACAGACGAAAATTGCTACATACTCCTCCTTTCCCCAAATGTTTCTCCTTGACTAACAGAAGGTTTATCTCTATTTCCATAAGCACAGGCTCCTCAACAAAGCCCATGGAAGCCATAAAACTGAGACTGACAACAGTTTTCCACACACACTGAGCTTATTAAATTCTGATTCAGCAAAAGCAAACACAGAAATAAATTCAGGAAAGGAGTAATTCACACTGCCATTAATGAAAACAGTCCCACAAATAACATTGCATGACATTTAACAAATCAAATTCCCTCCCTGTAAAATCATCCACTGAATAAAGAACATTTAAAGGCCTATTTTAAAACCTCTGAGGGTTTTGCTGTTGTTGAGATTAATTAATATTTATTTATTTAAAAAACCCAATAAACTACTGTGAACACTTATCTAGGAAAAACAACCTTTCTCTCAAAGAGCTGAAAACTAAACATTTATCAGCTTGAGTTGAAGTAACTCCACTAATAACATGGAAATGCACTGAGAAAGATCTTTTTATCCTCTTTTCCTATAACCTCCAAATAAACAAAGTGTGGGAATATGGCTGGGCAAGCTTGAACAATGCCCTAATAAATATTCATAAAATACTTGTGCTGCAGTACAGTCAGAGTTTGCAAGAAGGGACACTATACAGTTGCACATACCTGGCATAAACTTTGACATCTGTTCTCTTTTTAACCTTACATTGACAGCAGGGGTGCTTAATGTGTATAGGAATATATCTAATGAATAAAAAAAGATAATCACTTACCAGCATGCTATCAGAAAGAAAAGTAATTTTTTATTTTTACTCAGGAAGGATTGAAAGAACTGATGTATCTTAGAGAAACAGCCTAGCACAAAGAAATCTTACACAAATCCAATTAAAGCAAACAAATAAATGTAATGTTAAACTTATCTGGTTGTCCAATACATATTAAGTATGTCTCAGAGACCTGTATTTTCATTTTTTATACACATTTATATGTTTAAAGGTAGCATTTTCCCTCCATAAATCTACTGATATTTCTGTTATCTGAGCCTTCACTTGAGCTGTATAGTATGAAACAGCATCTAAATAATGCAGAACAGTCACTATTCATACATATAAAACACAATTTTTCCATGAATTGCTTTTGCTAAGTTCCCAAACTAAAATAGCAAGCTGTATCTCATTAACACTGGCAAACTTCCATGCCCTCCCAACTTTCCAAAATTTAAACTACTAATATGGAAACAAAAAACATAATAAAACAAGATTGATCTTCAGTTTTATAACAAAAAAATATTACATGTCACGAACAAAAAAACCTATCCTTTAAAGCCTGCACTGTATTTCACTGGAACAGCGAAAAAACAGAACTGTTCCATACAGAGAGCTGGCTGGTAGCACCAGGAGTAGGTTGTTTCGTAGCTGCAACACCCCAAAACATCTTTCTGTGCTGGAAAAACCCTCCCATATCTATCTTCTCCTCTTTCCCTAAGTTTCAGCTATGCTTATAACAGAAAAACTCACTGCTTGCAAACACAAATGTGTCTGAGTTTGGCTCAAGCCAAGGCAGGGCCTATCGCCTCACTGCAATGTGGGAACGAGTTTCAAATTCTAGGTTGGGACCAAGGGGTGGAACATGTTTGATCTGTGCAAAATACACATCATTCCCAGCTCCCTGCACTGAGCTGTTTCAGCACTTGCCAAGGAATCTTCTGGTACCTGGGGAAACCCACACTGACAAACAAAATTTCCTGCATTTCCCCCAGGGAATACATCTCCACTCCAGCCTGTTGTTTTCCGTTTGCTACCAGAAAGGGATCCACACACAAAATTGGCTAAGTTCAATTGCTTCCTCATTTCCATACTCAATAGAATAGGAAGGGGAAAAACATGAAGAAACAAAAGCAGCAAGCTCTTAAAATAGGACACAAAAAATGCATCAGACAGCGGGACATGGTGTTTCTAAGAGGCAATTTAATTAACCTTGCCCCTCAATAACTGAAGTCTTCAACTTCCATCCAAACTGCTGTTCCAGTAAGGAGGAATTTTCTTACATTTAGAGACAGCATAAAATAAATGTTGTTTTCATTACTCCTTTTTTCATGAAGCTGTGAGTGACATGGACAAAATATCAGAAAGAAGAATGTTACCAATTTGAAAGCAAGTACAAATCTAAGAAGTCAAGTCTAAGAAACAAATCTAAGAAACTCCTTTTTACCCCGGACACCAGCACCCCACCCCTCAAACAATTAATTTATTGTTTCGTTTTTCTATTTTTTAAAAACATACTTCTCTCTCCTAGGACTGAGTAACCTTTGAACAGATGTCCAATACAAGTGAAATGGGACCATGCCTGAGTGACTACTCAAGAGAAAAAGTGGAACTATAATTTACAGAGCATTGTCTAATGCAGAAAGTAAACTGGGGAAAGAAAGAAAAAAAATACCACTGTTTATTCTGTGGTCCCCTTCTGATAAATACAAAGGGCAAAGCTGAAATCTAACAGTTGGAAGGTGACTTACAAATGGCCAAATATTACTAAGGGGAAATAAAAGGTTTCAGCAGTTGGCTCTGTAACATTACTGGCTTTCCAGGTTTGCAGTTTTCCAGAGGCTGAGGAAAACCATCCCTAGGTCATGTCCCACTCAGCCCACCCAGCAAGTGAGGCTGCAAATGGAAACCACACAGCGTGTTCTGTCCCGGCTGCTTTTCCAATGTCATGTGACAACTCCTGAAAAATCGAAGTGTTTTACAGAAAAAAGTCAATGCCAGCAAGTTTTCCTTCCAGCACAGTTCTCACGTGCCTAACAGCTTTCTATGGAAGCAAACCTGCTCTGTGTCCTCCAGCAAACACAAAGCTCTTCCCATAGTCCAGGCTCAGGCTGGGACAGGCCAAGTTCCTCCATGTCCCAGGGGAGATGGATTTAGAAGGCACAAGTGAGAACTCATCTCAGTCCCTGAGCACCCATGGAGAACTCAGTCTTGAAACTACTAAAAATAAACATTGGAATTACTTGCATTACATTCTCCTCAGACCGCTTTTGTTCTAAAATAGAACAACTACTTATTTTCTGTTTGGTTTTTTTAGGTTTGCTTTTTTTGCTCCTTCCTGCCTAAAGATTGGGTTTTCCTGTATTCTAGAAGGGTACCTCTACATAAGTAAGCACATAACTATATATAAACCCTCATTTGTAATACTTCCTTTTAAAACTCTCTTTACACATACATATTTTTTATATTTTTATTTGTAAATATTTTTGAATATAAGTGTTATTAACAGTTATATATTTTATATATCCATAAGGATAGGTGCTACTTGCATGTAAGATATACACAGAGAAGATACAGATAGATATAATATAAAATATTTTGGTTTTTTTCTTTTCTTCTATAGAATGAAGCACTTATAGTTCATCAGGGTAACATACTACTTATCAAACTCAGACCAAAGGGGCATGAAATCAAACAGAGGTGGGGGGTATTTACTTTTTAGACCCTCTCTTTTCCTACATATAGCATGTTTCACTGTTAAAGAAAGTTTCTCTGAGATAGAGTGACATTAAGGATTAAAAAAAATTACAGCAAGATCTACTCTGGAAACTTTAATTAAAAAAACCCCAAAACCAACAAAAGTATTACAGAGACTTGTGTCATGGAAGAGCTGGCATTTTTGATTGCATACACACAGCACAGAGGTGAATGTCAGTCCAATAGATGCATTTACTTAAAAATAAGTAAATATCATGAATGTAAGACTCCTCTCTCACTGACTAGCCTTTACTGTGCACACAGTATTAATCTGCAGCACATTTGTATGGTTAGAGATGTCACTTGCCTTAAGCCATAAGCAAAGAAATAGCATGAGAAAGGATTTTTAGACAAAGCTCACTAGTCAGGTAGGAAGCAGAAAGGAGGGGAGCTGCACCATCAACCAAAGTCTTACTGGATCTCCACCCATCTGCCCTTCCACAGACAAGTAGGCAGAGCTGCTGGATTGGAAAAATATTTCCATTTATATCTTAAAATTTTAAAAAATAAAAAAGGGAGAGAAGAGGAAAAAAAGATTGAGTTCTAAAACAGTTTGGCTTTATTTCATCTGCCAGTATTATGCTCCTTCTTGCTACTACCTGGTTGTCTTTTAATCCACAAAATAAAACCAGGTCTACACTGCAGCTATTACAGTACAGCTGTGGAAAATATTCCACTGTCACTGAGATAAACAGCCTCCCCAAGTTCATTCTGAAAGTTTGCCTCTGGGCACGTTGCATGGTCTGTCTGCCTTTCCATCCTCAGTTAGAGGCACATTCTCTCTTCAGAGAATACTTGCTTTAGAGACAATAACATGACATTTCACTGCACTTTGACTCCATTTGATCCCAAGATATGGCATTTGTGTATATCTGTCCTTGAAAATAATGCCTGCATAATAAATTCATGAAAGTTATCTAATAAATTCCTGAAAGTTATGTTCAAATTAGCGGCTTATCTGCCATCCTAAATCTGCAGCTCCTTGTTGCTGTTTTGGGATAAATAATCCCCAGTCTTCTTGCTACCCAAACACACAGGTATTGAACACAGCTGCCATCCTCCCTTGCCTCCACACCACAGCTCTGCCAAACTCTTTCATCTCTTCCCTGCCTTCCCTCACCAGCACCTTCTCCTTCCTTGCCTTTGCTGCAGCTCCCGACTCCCAGGTTGCTGTTTCCAAGTGACCCTTCAGCACTAACTTGCCTTTTCGTTAACAGGAAGCCTGCCAAGGCCAGATGCCTCCAGGGTAATGGGGACGGGCTAGAGATCTACTGATTTCTGGGACTCGGGTTATTCATGTCTCAGTTCTTCTGTCACAGAAGTGCAAGGGAAGCTCTCTTTTGCTTTAAAAGAAACCATCAGTTATGTCACAACTTCTGGAAATCCAAATCACTTCATCTTTGCTGGCAGGGATACAGCTGTAGCAGCATGAAAAGGAACGAAAAATCTCTTTTCCAAAGGAAAGTGACTTTTGTGTATCACAATACTAAGGCTGTTTTCCTCAGAATAAAGAACTGTGGATTTCATCATAAAGTTAAACAGTGCTCTTGCCAGCCATGGAAGGCTCCTTCTTGCCCCAGGTGACTGCAGCCTCTGGACCATAAACTGAGCATGAATATTGCCCTTCCTGCAGTTGAGACAGTGTCTTGCATTGTATCATGTCACTGATAACAACGTGATCTAAACCAGCAAAATTGAGGGATTTAACAGTCTCATATACAAGCTAAGCTCCCATAATTTTAGTTTTGTAATTCTTTAATAAAATTAACATTAAAATGCTTTCAGTAAGTCGATACCTTGTGTGGTCAAGCACATACTCAAAAATTCAGGTAAGTATAGTTTCACTGTCTCCTACATTGTACTAAAATATCCATGGATAATGGAACACCACCAAGTCCATCTTATACTTAGTATGTCGACTAAAACTGCCCTAAAAGGTCTTGTATTAAAACAACTATTTAAGTCATTGAACAGCCCCACTCAATGTTAGGTTTTGACACATCACAGTTCTCATTCTACAGCAAATCAAATGCAAACTACTTTTCCCTGAAGATGTGTTGCTCAAGAGGGGATTTTATTCTGTAGTCTGTAAGTGCCCTAGAATTGATATGTATATGTTAATGGAACAGTATATAAAGTCACCTCAAAGGCAATTGGTTTAAAATTGTAAACCCCTACAGATGGGATGTAGGGTGACAAGTTAATTTAAAATTAGATATAGTGCACACCTGATAATTGAGAGGAGTGGAGGAGGGAGAAGAAGGTTACTGCTCTATATTTGAAAAGGTGAATCCCTCCTTCATCAGAAGACGAGAGGAAGGAAAACCAGAACCACACTGCAGTGGAGATTGAGCTGCTGGTTGTTGGGATTTCCAAACAGCTGCACGGGCTGGGAAGGCGTGGATTGGTGCTTATACCTTTACACTGCGGGCAAAATCCATACAAATTTAGGGAAGCTGTCAGGGAGCTGTTGGGAGGGGGAGAATAACCACTGAACGCCAAGTCTCAAATGGGTCGGATCATGCTCGCCCACTGTCTTCTCACTCTCCCGTGGAAAGGCAGCAGCAGAAATCCAGAGACAGCACTGCTTTAACGCCTGTCACTGCTCAGAACTGACCCAAAGACACTCTCTGAGAATGGCCCTTCCATGCTTTCCCACAGCACAGAGGCATTTCCCCACTGCACCCAAGATATCCAAATATTTTGCCATTCCCGCTTCTTCATGGCCAGAAGGTTTGGTGGCAGGAGCAACAGAGAACTGCTGCAGACTATTCCCACCTATGGCAATTACCATTTGTGGGGTGCCATTACTGTGTGACACAAATTATAATACCAAAGGGAAGCAAGAGATATTTAGCTTTCAGTTGTCAGCCACTCACACCACCTATAGGAAGAATGGCTAGAACAGAGACAACGAGCAGAAAATACAGTCATAGTGGCTTCCTATTTTAATAACAATTCTAATTGCTGACATTCAATTATTCATACCCAGCTCCATGTTCCTATTGTGCCAGAAGCACTGCAGGGACTTTGAAAATAAGAGCTGCCATCCTGCACTTGGAAGTACTTTGCCTTAAAAATTACTTAGGCAAATACTTGTGTATGAAATATCTCATACATGGCAATGTGAGCATTATCTAAGTGAGGATGTAAAGCAAACTCTGTAGGGTAAAGTAACGTGCACAAGTGTGCCTCATTGCTAGCTCCTGGGGTTCCCAAGTTTTGTTTAGTGATTTATGGGTAACTCAAGGCCATTTTCACACCTGAGAACTGCAACTGCAGATAAACACTCACACACATTCAAGCACAACCCCCAAGAAAGTAAATATGCAAGCCGGACAGAACATCTCTAGAGACATTTTATGACTAAAAAAAAAAAGCAGAGGCAGCAGCTTACTTCAACTCACCCCCAAAAAAAACAATATAAAAATACAATAAAAACTATACATGGAGCTCACAGAAAACAACAAGCAGCTCTGAATCAGCACACAAAAACAAAACCTAAATCAAATCCCTGTATCGCAATTTTTCCACTATTACAAAAGAGTCAACTTAAAAGCACAAGGATGTAAAAATGCTCTAGTTTGGCAAAATAAGTCCCACTCCATGAAAGACCTATTATTGGCTTTGTCACTGTTCCATTTGTCTTCAATGTCTTTTCTAATAAAACCTAGAAGAACGAAGGGCAATATAACTATTTCTAAATCTCTATGTAAACAAAAAAAGGAATGTCCCTGTTTATTTTTCAGTACAGAGCTAAACACCATATCAATATTAAATTATTTAGGGATTGGCCTGTGTTCATGTTGACCTTACCTGCCACTGACTGAGAATTTTCCATACACACCAAATAGGGAATTGCTCACAGGACACAAAGTTGATTTTTATAGTGTCACACAAATTTACTTTCCTTTCTAAACTAATGTGTACAACAAAGCTTATGGCCAGTCTCCAAGAGCCTTTTGCCTTCTCCTGCGTTATGAAGGGGAACTTTTAGTGATGCAAAAATAAGCTTTTTAGAAATCATACCTTGGAACTACTGAACTACTGTGGAAACAGTCAGTCACTTAGTCATACTCCCTTTATGTTAACAACGGACCAACTACAGCTCCTTCTGTTAGCTAAGCTTGCACTACACATTTTCTTGCATCTTAGCCAAAGATTTTTTGCAATAAAACTTTTCAGCTTTTCCTCTTTCATTACTAAATATCCTTCAGCCTCACATTATGCAAGGAACTTCTGTGAAAAGAGCACATCCTATTCTCTGACGCTGCTCGAGAAGAAGAGATGACGTTCTCCACCTGGCATTTGCATCAGTCAGGAAAGAAAAAGAGCAAAGGAGATGGTATGAGCATCACCACAACCCCCAGGGCCCTTATCCTCACACAGAAACACACATGCACATCTGAGTTGCCGTGGACTCGAGAAGAAACAGATGCTCAGTCACAAGCACAGGGTGTATCACAGGCCACACCTGCAGACCAAAGGACATGCACGTTCTGAAGGTGGTTTCTGCCTCCTGCTAAATCACCTGGCCTTCGCTTCCAGTGCAGTGGAAGATTCAAGTATCACACATTGCCCTCCACCTTCAGCACCTCTGTCTCAGACCCGCTCTAACCTTTTCACTCAGCAAGTTACCCCTGCCACTGCTCTGACTCTTCCTCACATAATACTCTCTTAAAACTGCCTCTCTAAAACAGGTCCTTTAGTCCAACAGGGCATCCCTGTTATTCTTCTCAAATATATTTACTTAAAATTCCCACATATTTTTGATTTCAAGTATTCAGTGCTCTGCCTTCTGATTCCCCAGGTTCTCGTTATTATTATCACCCAAAGCTTGCAGGAACTCTGCACAGATCAAAGAGAAACAGTAACTATGTTTTCCTCAAATAACAGCTTTTATCACATGAGATACATAAAGAGTGTCCTTGCAGACCATCATTTATCCCTCCTATCATTAAGACGTTCAAGTGTCATTTTCAGCCCTTACCGGTCATACTCATATATAAATATATATGGACTTACCTGTCAGACAGAAACTGGACTTAAGACTATCAGCTCATAAGTTAAAAGCTCTCAGTTTTAGGTGTGATGGGTTCTGGCCTGAGTTATTTTTAAGAGAAATGAATCATTAGCAGAAAAAAATAATTAAAAGTGATAGTTCCCTCCTCTCTACAAAATGGTACATGCCATGGTTAGACTGTACATTATAACCTCTTGTATGTTTAATATCACACAAAACTAAAAAATAAAGGGGCATAAGATACATGGGTTTCCCTTTTACACCATTTATCTGTCACACCAAACCCTGTTTCATTGTTACTTTTCTGGGTGTGGTATGTCTTCAAAAACAAAACCAAATCCAAACACATGTGATGCTTTGGACTTCTGAAGGAATTCTGTGTTTTGCTGGCCTTTAATTTAGCTCTGAACAGTGACTACTGTGGTCCGACACATCTGTCCCATCGACTCCAAAAATGTTTACCTACAAGCTGCCCTACCCTGCTATTCAGCAATTCTGCAACAATGCTTTAATTCACTGAACCCCTGGGAGCTGCCTGCAACATTTGCCATAATTCAGAAAGCAAATTCATACACTTGAAATACATATGGGAAAACACTGCACTGTGAAGGGCTGAACACAACCTTTTATGCAGCAGCAGTGGGTTGCACGGGGTCAGTAAAAACAAGAGAGAAGAATCCACTCGTGATGAAAAGCATGTTATCCATGACAAGGCCAAGAACTAGTTCCAGTAGCACCAGCCTAGTGGTAACCTAGAATTACCTTTTCATTAGTTTTAATTTCTGCAGCTCAGGAGGCACAGCTGGTGAATTCCTGGCATCCCAAACTGGAAGAGCAATGTTCCCATTCATGTCAGAAGAAGATCAGGATTTTCACCTGTTGCCACAGTAGCAAATAAATACGCTATTCAGTTTTTTAATCCCAAATATGATCCTGCTAACAGCCGAAGATGGCAAAAAAGAAGCGACTACGTACTTGTCTAGTTCAAAAACATGTAGAAACTCTTAACTTGCTTATAGTTTTTGTATTAGAACTCATTAGGGAAACCACAAGGAAGGAACTTCTTTGTCCTTCTGCACATGCATGTAGAGGAATGAAATCTCCTTCTCCATGTAACAAAAGGAATTAACATCGTTTCCTCAATTTTTAGTGTCTTCTGTTACAGGGCAAATTCAGGGTTCTCTGAAACACAAGCTGACTCTAAATATTGCCTCTCATGCAAATGAAATGGAGAAAACATCAGCAACACTAGCTGCCAGCACACTAAACCTAAAATAAGATCCTGAGACACATTTCTTTGTATCTTTTAAGAAATGGAAGTAGTAATTTGGCATGTTAGAGTCACACCAAACCTTTACCTATTGTTCTTCTGCCCATGACCATGTTTTACCTTAGCTTTTTCTTTCCATATTTGCTTGCTGATCAATAAATAGAACTTTGCCACTTTTTGAAATTCCTCAGCACAACCAGAATGGGAATACCAACTCATACCTACTTTCCTAGCCTTGTTTTAATCTTGGCGCAACTGGGATGCAAAGGCGAAAGCTGGGAGCAAGAATATTTGTGACTGGATGGTTCCTGCAACAAGAAACACCAGGAATGCAAAAGAACATCATCTCAGCAGAGATCCCAAACTCTCTGTGCTGACTGCTCTGCTGACAGATGGAGGGGCACATTTCTTTGAAGAGTTCTCAACCAGTAAAAAAATGGCCTAAGAAAAGTGGTGTGAGCAATCCCAAATCAGTCCCTGAACCACAGCCACTGAACCTGTTCCTGCACTGCAGATCAACGCTGTCTCCACTGGACTGTTAATTTACAGGGAGCTACAAGAAGAGAGCAAAAGCACATCAGCAGAGATGAACACACTTACAGGGACACGTATATGAGACACTCAAGCACCAAAGCAAAGTATTCCTTGCAAAACAACCACACCAACGTTATCAAAAGCTGTGCAGATTACACAACCTGTCACAGGAGATGCAAGACTTTGTGAAAAGACCTAAACTTATCAACAGTTTTGCTAACTACATTAACGAATTTAAGTGAAATGTGAGAGAGAAGGGTGAAAAACCCAACAAACAAAAAAAACCCACAAAACAATCACCACCAAAATCTATAGGGCTTCTCTCAAAGTCCATAAATGTAACGAGAAAAAAGTGATTCCTCTGATTTCAGCAAGCTATATAGCAAACTCACAAATAAGAGATCTTTGTCTTTTACATCAGGGGAGAGTCAACTGATACAAAATGTTATTAATGCCTGTAAAGCGTCCTGGCTGGAAAGGTGTCCAGGGATTAGGATAATTAAAAACTACTCAGGCTCTGCCCCTTAAGTCTGATTCTACTCAAATAAAACCATTGAATTTTTTCTTTCAACTATAAGAAGGATTTGGCCTTAAATTACAACACTCTGATAGCTAAATTTACAGAATTAGCAATACCCTGAAAATGCAGAACCTCAGAGAGAAAAGAGAGCTCATAAAATATAAACCTTATGGGATTGTCAATTAAGATATTTTAGCTTCCAAAATTAAAATAAATGGAAAATATGCCATATGAACCTCTGTAGGTACTCAATCATTTTATTTTTATTATATTGAGACCCATAATTGTACCTGGAAGGAAGGAAAAACTGGATCACTTTGTCCCCATTGGTCTAAAAGCACAAGTACCATCAGGAGACATACCTGACTCACTGGCAGAGTGAGCAGTGATGAGACCTGCAGCTTCACATGGAAAAAAATAATTAGGACAGTCAGAAACATTTCAGAGGATTTAATTGTTCACATAGCTAGGAAATAAAATCCACACCATTCTGAATGCTTAACAAAACGATACCCGAGTAAGGAGAGCACACCTAACCAGTTGTAAATACTACCATGGATTTCATTACTTATGCCAAATAAACCTACGTTTGACCCTAACTTTACCTTCTTGTGGGCCCCATGCTCAAAACTTGGGATTTGCTTTGGAAAACTTGTTTTAGATGGTACAATGCAGTTTGCAGGTGGGCTACAGAAAACAGAGTCCTTTACTGAGTCACATGTGTGGTTTTTACCAGGTAAGTTTGACAAATTTGCCTTTATCCCTTCCTCACAAGATTAGATGTATTCACATAGCAATAATCTTCTAGGTTAAAACAGGACTGGCTTGGCTGGAGTTAATGAAGTCCCCTCAGTGAACTGAGGTGTTTGTGCTGAAGAAAGAAGAGTAATTCACCTATGGAGAGAACTTGAATATAAAAAACTACTAGAGACAAAGGGTAGTAAGCATGTATCAAACCCGACAACAAAAAAATAAAGATATGCCAAAACAGAAAACTGTTTACAGGAGGACAAAATCAAGATGCAAGTTTAAGTCTCCCAGCATCCTGCTCCCATCCAGCTCTTTATTTACATGTGTGGTCAACTGCACCAGAACACAGTTAACACAGAAATGTTTGCACAAGAAATGCCTTGCTAGAACTGCTTTTAGAAAAAATTGTTATAAGGGCGTGTGCCTGTAAGAGACATTTTATGGGGGCAGTCTTGCTATACCCTGATGGCTGCAAGAAGCAACACAGTACCTGCAGTAAAGCAGAAGCCAGCAGCTTTCTTAATGCAGCTCATAAAACCTGTAGGCACATTTCTAACAGCCTTCTAGTTCCATTTCCATACTTGTCAATATTCTTCATTTACGGCTCATCTAAAAAGACTAATAAGCCATCTGCACCTCTGTTTAAGTAAAGCTTACAGAAAACACTTCACTGAAAAAGGGGTAATATTTTAAACTAGAGCATGTAATGAAAAATGTTTCTACATTTCAAAAAATAATATGAGATGAGTGAATCTGAGCTATTCATTTCATTGCCTTCTATCCGAAGTACCTTACAAAATAACAGCCAGACCGCTAAGTGGAGCTGACACGGTGCAGCAAACACTTTTGTTTACCAGAGACATTTATAATTCAATTTGGAGACATTTGCAAATGTTAGCTTTCAGACTGCCCTCCTAATGGGTTCTTTAACAACTCAGTAGATGCACAGTAACTGTGGGTATACCAGCATAATCACTCTCAGGAGTAAATTACTCCATCTAGCCTTTCAGTAATGTTTTAACCTCAAAATAACAAAAAGAAAGAGCCTTTTCAAGTGGCACAGGCCTTCTGGTTCAAAGGAAATAAGTCTGGTGGGCATGTTACGTAAGTGAGAAAACCCAGTATCAAATAATTACTATCTACTTATATCCTGAAGATTTGCTGTGATGTTTGGAAAACTGCTGGATGGTTTAGTTACTCCAGTCTGTGGAGCGCAGTGCAGATGGGATATATCCCTCAAGGAAACAAGGGTTATTTTATTTTTTTCTGACAGGTAAAAAGCAAAATTAAAATTTAGTTTCCTTTAAAATGTTCCACTGAGGAAGTTTTTAAAATAACTTTTAATATTTTCTACCAAGTTATCATTTTAAATGGCTAGCATATTCAGTTTAGCAAAATAATCAATCTATTAGACTATAGTGTCAAGTTCCAAATAAAACTGACAACTCCAAAAGTCAAAACATGCTGGTCTTGCAAGCCTGGGCTCCTTAAAAAGAAAGATACTGGACTTCACAGTGAAGTGGAACAAAACGCTTTAAAAAAGAATTCTTAAAAAATAAACCAGCAGAAACCTACCCAACGCATCAAGATTCTTAAGCCACTTACAGAATTCAGGTACAAACTTCAAAAGCTACAGAGAAGGAAGATTTCTTTTTCATCCTTTCTGTAAAGTGTCAAAATGTAATATTAATTCTTCCTGTTCTCAGAAAATCTAAAGAGGACTACCAAGCTATTAAACCTTCTGGTGGATCATTTGTGGTATGAGTTATTAGCATAATTGGGGGCACACTTTATTCTGACCTTTGCAAAACTTTCATTTCCCAAACGTGATAGATACAAAGTGCTTTTATAATACCAATAATGATTATTTCCTATGGGAAAGTGCCAATTATAAGTTGGTGAAAAATGCTATATCACATGTACATTGAGAAAATGAACACACCTACCAGCAGTCAGACTAATTAAAGCCATTCTTCAAATATTAATAAAGCTTTTCAATTCCATGGAATACAACCTGTACAATTTCGTTCAACTGTACCCCTGTCAGGTCATTCTTTCAACAATAATGAATGTTTGATTAGTGGTTAAGGACAGCATTTCTGGGGAGTGTTCACCTTTCCCCGCCAGAAAACCAACACACGTGGGAAGCTCTTTTAACATTTAACCACTTGACTCAAATTCACATTGTTTATATCAGGTCACATCAAGTGCCAGCAAAGATACTCAGAGAGGGAAACAAATCTCGTGTCTTGGACACAATTCTTAAAAGAAAAAAAGCACCACAGCAAAGATAACGTACAAAGATAAGCAATAAACTGTCAAACAGCATTGTATTCTGGGATTATTTATTCTGTACAGTACTGCTTTAGAGATATTACCTCATATTTAAAAGGCATTTGCTGTCATGTCTCTGCTCTGGTCAGAAGAATTTTTGATCTAAGTTCTTAGGGTCTGATTCCCATTTATGCTCTTGCCAACCTGCAAACCTTCACAAGATTCTACGATTCTAAAATGAAATGAACATTAAAGTGAAAGTAAAAAAGTTCTACTGTCATAGATACTTTAGCAGCACCTGTAGATTAACATAGAAAAGAGAAATATTAATAATGAAAAATCTATTTCCAAATTGTATGTGATAAGACACTCCATGCTGATTCATCAATGATGAATTAAGGAAAGCTTTTAATTTCCTCCAAAATAGTCATCTGGAAACTGCATCAAACTGCTTAACATTTCAAAAGGGTAAACTTTCCAGTTCACCAATTGTGTTTATACACAATTTATAAGAAAAATATATATATATCCTAGAGTCCAGGCAACCAATTGCTCAATTAAGACATGTAGAAAAAGGCCAAGAGAAATAATTTAAAAAGAGAGAAAATTATTTTTTCCATTTTTCAGAATATCTAGCTAGTTGCTTACTACATCCTTAAAAACAAATGCATTTACACAAAAGCAGGCCACAAAGGCCTACACAGGAAAAAAGCCAACTAGTTTTCAGGCAGGCAGATCCTGTCTACAGGAGGACTTGGAGATGGGTTTGTATGTCCAAATGTTCACAGCCTTGTTCACAACGCACTTGTTCACAACCCGGAGCTGGAGACACAGACCTGACCAGCCACATCTCATTTAACGAGGTAAGTGAAATGCTGCTTCCTTTCTCTGGGAAGAGCCTGATCAGCAGGCCATTTGTACAAACACTCACTGCCTGCAAAACCAGTCTAAATGGTACAACTGCCCAGGAAAAAGGGCTCTGCAGATCTTGCGAAAGCTGTCTATATATCAACACAAGAAGTATTTGCATTATCTATAGTAGCTGCAGAGCTGTCCTCCCGACTGCCAACCCAGACTGCAAAAGATCTCATAACGATCCTATTTACAATCCAAATTTTCAGTCTGGTACGGATCAAAGAGCAAAAGCTGCAGTTATGAAATCTAAGTAGATTTACTTGCTACTTTTCATTGTAATGTTTAACAAGTCTTATTATTTTTGAAAGAAGAAACAACAGTTAAAATATAAACAACTGAAAAGTGGTATGCGTGTCATTAAGCAATAAACAACATTCCACACTTCTCTGTCTTTCCCCTTTGGTTACAGAAAATAACTTGACAGCAGTCTCATCACTCCACATACTGTACCTTTCAAAACTTGGCAAAGCAACTCTTACACATTGTGTTTCAGATCAAACAACTCAATACGTGCTTCAAAGATCTGGCAGCAGCTCTTTTGGGAGTTATTTCCTACTTTTCTGGCTTATGCAACCTGTCGAGTTTGGAAAATTTACACTTGGTAGATCCAAAGTATGTACACACAGAAAGAGGAAATAATAATAACCACAAGTACAAATGAAGTTTTGAATGTAAATTTGATTTCCCACAGATATTTCCACTGCCTCCAAGAAATCATTCTGATGTGCAACAGCACATGCCATCTTCTCAGATTCCAGTTTTCACAGGTACTGAGATCAAAAAGGATTTTTTAGATAAAGAGCTGCCAGTAGGGCGGGCTCCATAACCCTCTCACACACCCACACTGCTCCCTGCTCTGTAACGCAATACTTATCTTAAGAGCAACAACATTACAATAGATAAGATATGAACATTAGAACAAAAGCAGCCTCTAGGAAAGCCACTGGGTAGTGTGAAGTTTTTCCTTTGATTAGAATCTGTTTGTAGATTTTTTTTTTTTTTTTACACTCAACCAAACATTGCTCCTCTAAACCAGACCACAAGCATAGTTAGAGAAAACATCCCTCTGAAATTTTCCATAGTTGTAGCATTTAGAGGAGTTGAAAATACTGTAAGAAAAAAACCAATCTTTTCAAAATACAATGCATTTTTTGGCAATAATTTTTGCAATTTTCCTTTTTGGCTTCACCAGAAAACAGTAAGGACTAAAGATGAATGCACTATTCACGTAATGTGTGAAGACACATGAGTATAAAAGAAAGTATCTAAGAGGCAAGTAATCTTGGTGTATATTAGCAGTAGGTCTTGGCAGACAGTTTCAACAGGAGAAGGGAGTCAGAAATGAGTAAAACATTTTGTCCAAACTCAGCTATGCACATGACCTCTTGCTTTCTTCCCCACCACATAAGTATTTCCTGTATTTGACAGCTTTATTATTACATTTCCCACTTTTCCTACTTTATTTCCTTTATTTTGCAGCTCTCCCCATGCCTTTCAGATCATCCTGCTTTCACTTGCCATTTCACCTTTTTGTATGCTTGGCCTCAGTTGAAGTCAGGAGTAAAAATCCCACTGACCTGTCTGCAAAGGAACCCCTTGGGAACATGGGAATGTCACTCACCATCTCTGCCTCTGCCACCACTGCCCTTCAGTTTTGGCACCGAGTCAGGCCAGCTTTGTCCAGGCTGGGAAACTAAAAAGGGAATAGTTTCCTCCACTCCTTCCTACTCTACTCTCTCCATTTTCAGACACACACTCCTGTCAGTTAGTTAAGCAGACTCTTGTGCTCTGGTTTACTCCTGAACCCAATTCACTAAGAAAACCAGAAACAAGAAAATCAGGGGATGTCTTAGTGAGCTGAACCTGCACAGAACAAAATGGTTTGCAAAAACTTCACTTTCTTCAGGTTTTATTGAGGCTGAACAATGCAAGCTGTCATTTCATGTCTCTCATTTGCTCACCAGTTCTTCCCACACTCTGCACCTTTGGATACAGCACCAGGTCTTTGCACATTTTAAAAGAAGAAGGTTTAACTTCTGGCACTGATGAAACACAAATTTTCAATAAAACAAGAACATAGCTGAGTTCTTGCAAAAGAAAACCTTAGCTTAACCTTTTCAAAAAACAGCAAAGCGTCTTTCCTTCCTGGGGAGTGACAGATCAATTTTTCAGGATACAGTTTCACAAGGCACTTAAGGAAATAAGCAGACAAAAGAAAACAACCTCTCACTCTAAGAAAACTCTTTCATAAACAACCAAAATATACAGGAGCCAAGATTTGTTTCCTCCCTTTTTCTGCACTAGAATATTGAAGACTCAGGCATGGTTTAAGACAGACCTACCATAGAATAATTTGAGACAGCAGTCTGATACACTTCAGAGCCCTCTCCATAAATCCATCAGTCACTCATCGTTTCCCCACTAACTTCTGCTCTGACAGAACAAATGAAAACTGATTCAGAATTATAGAATAGTTTTGGTTGGAAGGAACCTTTAAAGGTCGTCTAATCCAACCTCTTCCACAGTGAGCAGGGACATCTTCAATTAGATCAGGTTGCTCAGAGACCCATCTATCCTGACACTGAATGTTTCCAGGGACAGGATATCTACCACCTGCCTGGGAAACCTGTTCCAGTTTTTCACCACCCTCACTGTAAAAAATTTCTTCCTTATATCTAGCCTGGCTATACCCACTCTCAGTTTAAAGCCATTGTCCCTTGTTCTGTTGCAACAGACACTACCAAAAAGTCTGTTACCATGTTTCTTGTAAGACCCTCTTAAGTATTGAAAGGTGGCAATGAGGTCTCCCTGGAGCCTTCTCTTCTCCAGGGTTAGAAGTAAACTCTTAAAATGTTATTTATCAGGTCTGCTTTTCAGCCAGCTCAGTTCCCTGATTCACTCCTAACACAGACTTTTGGTGTGAACAAGCATCCAGGGACAAGAAATTAGTCCCCAGCCTCACTCCCAGCCTGTATTTTCAATATCACAAGTGTCAGTTTAAATGGACATGAAACTACAGAGAACCTGACAACTGAGACAGTAACAACTGCCAGAAATTATCAGTATGCTTTTGTTATCAGTTGCTTTTCAGCTCCCAGAGCTCTGCCTGCCTCTCTGAACCAACAACCTTTCTCAGCCTGAGAAAGCCTATGGCAGTATATGCATTTTCTGCTCTTTCCATGCTCACCTTTCTCACCATAAAGGTCTACCCAGCTGGATTTTGCTGTAATTAAGCAGAACAGTCTTCCAAAGAAAGACAAAGACTACATGATCACAAACAGCATGGAATATTTGGAAAACAATACTTCATCTGGATGCAGTAAGCTTCATTTATTTTTCTTTTGCCTCTCTATTTTTGTTTTATACTGTTGACTCCAAGTTTTAATGACCGAAGATATTTTAAGCATTCCTGACCTAAAATTGTGCTAAGAATAAGAGAACTTTATTATAAAGAAAACATTGGCCATCTGAAGGGAAACTCAGTATATACTCCACCTAAGCAAGCTATGCATGTTGCTTATGAACAGCAGATGACTTCTCAGACCTAAAATAACTCAATTTCCAAAAGATAGAGATAACAAGAAAAAAGGATCAGATAGGCTGTAGGATTCAATGGACCTGCTTAATAGAATAGTAATAGGATTCCTGGCCAAAAGAGATGCCATAGAGCAAAATTCAGCTCAGGTGGAAAACACCCTCCCAAAATATCTTAATTGCTGTGCTTATCAGGGACATTAACAAAATACCCAGCGGAGACACAGCCTAAAGCTAGGATTAAAAATCTCTTTATTTGGAGAACAGCAATCAGAACAAACTACACTGGTGTCTAACAAGAAGGCAACTTTGCTTTATTTCCCCTTATAGAGTGTCACTTCCATTTTGGGACCAGTTACCTTTAAAATGACCAGGCAGCAAATACTTTAGGCTAAAACTCATCCTCAACTATGCTCAGCAGGCGTGACAGTTCCACACTGGCATAAGAAAAACAAGTGCAAAATATTTCTGTGATTCTAGAAGATGGTTTACACAGAGAGAAGTTCATCAAGACTTGGTCTTTTCAAGTGAAGCAGGTAAGCATTGTAACATTAGAAATTACAGAGCAATTCTTACAAGTATGTTGGTGTTAGCAGCACCGCACTAACAGTGTTTGTGTGTGCACTTGCAGTATTCTCACAGCTACAAGATGTCCCATGTGGCTACATAGCACTGTTTTGGAGGCCCCAGAAATATGAACATGGTAAAAATGAGTAACTTGGCAGTACAGGATATGGTTTAGTAAGCAATGTGGTATTAGGCCAAAGGTCGGACTTGATGATCTTGCAGGTCTTTTTCAACCTTAATGATTTTATAATTCTATGCAAACCTCCCAAGTAAACCCTCAACTGTTAAAGCAAAAACAGCAGTTATTTCAGGTACGAAGGTCATAGCAGATATGTTCTGTTAAGTTTTGATACTCCTAAGAACACAGGTTTTAGAAGAGCCAGGAGACAGTCTCCTATTTCATAACCAGAAAGAGAAGGGAAAACTTCAGCAATGGTGTGATTGCATCATCCATGATCTTCTTGAATACAAGACAAAGTTGCATTGTTTGCCCCTCAACCTCCATCAGCCTTGAGTTTCAGCTACTCTGCCCTCTGCCCCCACCCTGCCAGGGTCCATCAGAGCACACTGGGCCCTTCAGGAACAGGTTTCAACTTGGAATATGCAGCAGGGACAAACACTATTTACATGCCCTGGAAGGATGACATTGTCGAGAGATCTCTCTTCAAGTCTTGTTTCATTACTCTAAGAACTGCTACCCTGACGGAATCTGCCACTACTCTGACAATATCCTTAATGTAAATATCAGAGGAAGATAAAGTACTTTTTTTTTAAAATGGGGACTATTGACTGCAGAACATATAGAATCAGGTAAAGAAAAACAAAAGAAAGTCATATACACAGAAAAATATACTTTACACGTTAGCATTCCTGCTCTCCTTTTGTGATTCTAGCCAGTAGAACACTAGGTGCTCATAAACCCCAGGCTGAGGATGATCTAGTTATTCAATAACAACTTCAAACTACACTAATGGACAGCAGTTTAGTAGTGGGAATCTTTACTTTTACAGTTCGACTTCTCATTGCTAATAGCTCTAATTTGCACCTCTCCCTTTCTGCATCTTCAGTCAGGAAGTTATTTCAACTTTTTCAAAGCAGGCGGGAGTCAGACAATAGCTTGAGAAAAATATCAGTGTTCCTTCACCACAGTCCAATTCCACTGTTGCCTGAGTCAATCTGTGACTGTTTCAGTGCCCTGCTAAATCCTAAGCAGAATTATTAGGAGACTCTTTTCTACAAGGCTGGGATGTACCTAAATCACAAACTGAGGCCTTTCTTCGTGTTTCCCATGTAAATACACTTCTTTTTTTTTTTAATGACAAAGTACACAATCACATAAATAGGATTAACATGAGCAGCACATATTTGGCTCTTATTGAACATAAGATACAGCAATAACTAAGAAACCCTTGGGGCCGGTAATGAGGATGGAGTGAATGCTGCTCTTACCTCCCCATCTCAGAGATACAGTGACACACAAGTACCCACAGAAAAGCACAGGTAACTTAATCAAAAATACACATGCCAAATAATCTGACTCTGTCCTTTACCAAAAACTTCTGCAATTCTAACCTGTAAATGTACCACAGGGATATTATTTCACCTCCACAAAAGTCAATTGCAAAGTGCTGATGACTAAAATCACTGAGCTAACAGTGATGAACTGTACATTGTTTTAACTATTATTCCAATCAGGAATGCTGAGTGAACATTATGCCCAGCTTCCCATTATAAACTGTAATGGAAATTCAGCACTCCTTCCTTTTAATGGTGTTGAAAACCATAGTTTATTTAAAAGATTTTCTTTGGCTAGTTCTCTCTTCGCTCAATCTCTTTCAGAGGAGGACAGGGATCAAAGTTCCTGTAGCTCCTGATTATTCAATAACATGACTAATGCTCTCCTAAGGGGAACATGATTACAGGTAATGATGTGTTATGATAGAGGCAACATCTCCCATTCCCCCACCCCTGTCCTCTCACCCACCACTATGTAAACAGAATAAACCTTTAAGGACACACTGGCTGACCTCATGTCCCAAAGAAACACTGCCTGGAACCACACTCTATTGAAACAGAGGATAACACATAATGGTCTCACTTAATCTTTACCAATACGGTATTTTAACACGTTTCCTACCCACAAAACCTCTCCCAGGCATCCTCAACATAACTAGTATTAACTGCAGTGTGCTGTTCAGAGACCTTAAAACTGACTGTACAAATTGTGACTGCCTGGGGTGAGTTTTGTTTTGTTACTGAGCCAAATTCTTTTCATATTTACTAGATATAAAAATTCAGGGGTTCTGGAATTCTCCTTTGTTCAAAGTTTTTGAAGTCTTTGACTTTCAAGATGGTGTGTAAAACCTACAGCATATCCTTCTGCATACCATGTTTAATGGTTAAAGATCCCTAAGTTCCTTCACCTAGCTCCAAAGAGGCTTTTCCCTCTCTTATTTTGAAAGCATTCCAGATTCTCAAACGTAGTAGCAACTCAAGGTAAATTCATTCATCTCCTTTATCAGTTTTAACAAATAAACCAACAGTTCTGTCACTGACAGGAATTCATGCTAAATTTCTTGTAAGAGTTCTGTTGCTTACACCTGGATGAGAAGGTAGCACTATCAGACATTATCTGACATATTACCAGGTATCTTCAGATCACTGCACTAAGACAATATTCACACAAGTTTCTACTTTCCAAGAAAGCTATTTCTGGCCAATGTAGGCTTATATTTTCTTTTTTACCTATTTTAGCAAACTGTACTTGTGCCTACAGAAGAATTATTTTTACCAGTTACAAATAAACAAACCAATTGTGACAGAACACCAGGTCACAGTGCAACAAATTCCCAAATACTTGTGGCATACAGTATATGGATAAACCAAAAATCAAGTATAAAACATGGAAAACAAGTGCGGTTTAATGACTAATGCCAAGATTATACATACATAAAGCACTGCCTACAACCATGGCACCAATACTTCTAACACTAAAATTCTAGACCACCAATATAACCATATCCTTTGGTGCTGATGTCCTTTTCTGCACTGAAATTTCCCTGCAAAAGATCCCTCTGTGTTAGACTACAACAAGGTAAGGCCTCTGAGAGCTTAGAATACCCCCATCTGTCTGTGTCACTGATCATCCTCACACACACACACACATTTATTAACGTCAGGGTATCTGGTGTTCAGGAGAGCGCAGCATACTCTGAATTTGTGGTTATGACCTATATTTCTAATAACTCCTCTCCTCTTGTGAACCTGAACCATTGCTTTTTCAGAATACGTTTCTCCTTCTAATATGGACAGTACAGCATTGAAACAGTAAACCATATTTCAAACCTGAAAATAATAACTTAGTAAAAACGTCCAAATTAAAATGTTAACAGAAAAATGCATACCTTTTGAAAATCAGGAATTACTCTGTAGAAATTCACATTGTAGAGAATGTCTTCCTTTCCCTAAGAAAAAAAGAGAAAAAGAAAAGCCTCAATTGTGCATATTCATATTTAATTACCTAATAAAAACACAGTGAACTACTTTAAGACCTTCTTTTTCCTCCAGAAATAATTTCTCCTTATGGAACAGAATATTTACACTACAGCAAACAAAGATTGCACACTCAGTGAGTTTTTGTTTGAAGTTCATTTTATTTTGAAATTCCTGTTATTTAAGCAAAAGCATCATAGCTGCAGGTGAAACGAACACATGGCACCCATTCAGCCAAGCATTTCAAACTAGAAAGTAACACAATGGAGACCAGGAATGGAACAGTTTTCAGGAGCAGGGGAAAAAGTATTCTATTCTGAGGTATATAATCAGGTCTCTCTCTCACCCCAGTACTGGGTAAAAAGTAAATTATGCCATCATTGTTAGTGCTAAACATAATTCTCCCATTGCTTTTGCCAACTCTTTAGAAGGATGAAAGCAACAATTAATTTACTCATGTCCTCCTCTTCTGCCTTAGCCCTTTCTTTGGAGGGGGAAGGGGCTGCCAGCATAGGGGCATCCAACACATTCATGCTTCTGAGCAGCACAAGCTGCTGTTGTTACTTTTCTCCCCCCTTTTTTAAAATGCACAGACCGAATTGATTTTTATATAGAAGTTATTGGTACGAGACTTTTAAATGGACATAACAGCCACTCAGCAAGCAAAGCAGAGGGTTTAGAGAAACCTAAATGAAAAGGACAAGTGTCCAAAAAATGAAGTAAAAACCAAATTCAGATTAAAAATCAATGTTTTATAAGAGATGATGTTTTAAAAGAAAAATAATAACATCTTCAGCACGGTTGAAAGTAATATGAAATCAACTGTTGCTTTTTCAAATAAATTTCAATCAAGAACTCCTGCATATTAGATCAGAAGCTGTGTTTTTCTCACTTCCATGAAGCTTCATCTTTTTTCCTTTATCGTAAAATAAATTGCAGCCTAAATTTAAGAGCATCTCAATATGCACCAGGTGCATACACGGAATTAAACCTGACCTGATGCCTTTTCAGTTTTATGGTATAAGTTGTATGAGGAGAGGGGAAAAAGAAGGAGAAAAAAAATTTCAACATTAGAAACAGAGAGGTTCTAGAAAATAAATGTCTCAGCCAAGAAAGGCCAGAGCATGTTGCAGGTCTAGCATTTGCTTTGAGGACACCCCAAGTAAGATACCAGAGGGACTGAGAATCATGGTAATCGCAATTACAGCCATGAGGGCAGTTAATGAAAACAGTTTCCTGTTCTGCTGAATCCTCCCAAAGTTGCCAAAAATGTCTATTAAAACAGAAATTGTTCCAAATCATAAATGGCAACACCGAGAGGATGACGGCTACGTACTTTGTTCTCATTAAATATTGACCATGTGCTCTTCTAGTAAGAGACTACATGGTCCCTTCAATTTTTTTAATGATGATTTTTTTAATGCCTGAAACACTTTCATTTTGCTAGTGTACTTTCAGACTGACCTCAGTAGCTCATAATTACACGACAAGATATCACTGGGTCTCCACCACTTCACAGCTGCACACAAAAGCATCCTCACACTTATTTCTGGGGTCAACTAAAGCCAACCTAACGCTAAAATAAACTCACTGTTCAAAAGATGTTTCTGTTGGAGAAACAAAGACATGACAAAAATGTTTTCAAGCATACAAACTACTCTGTTAGTCTGCAATGAGAGGTACACCTCAGATCTTTTTGTTCTCATGCAGATTGTGGTCAAATTTCAACACGGTTACATCAGCACAGAACCCAGCACAGCTCCGCTGAAATCAGTAGCATCTCACCAGATTCAACGCACAAAACAGAAACAGAATCTGCTTCTCAACTGGTTTTAATCATTTACAGCCTTCTGGGCAACATTGCCACTGGGCTCTGAAATTCCTCATGTTCCATATAAACACATGAGTACAATCTCATAAATTTAATGAAGAAAATCAGTTTCTTTTTGGTTATGCAAATACCAGAAATGTCTTTCTCTCCACCGGCTAAGTATTTCTTCAGAAGCTTGTTTGTGTCCAAAATCTCCAATGGCCCTTTCAGTAAGACTGTAAATTCTTTGCGGGAAACACTTAGAGCCAGAGTCAAGTCTCAGTTACAGAGGCAGAAACACTGAGCAATTCCTAATTCTCAGTAGCTACTGGTGGGGTAATGGACAGCAGCTACAGCTACAGCCTATCGTTTATCCTTCATTCCATACCTGGCTGTAAAGGCTAAAACACAAAAACCTATAATCTTCATGTCTCTTCAGTTCCAAAGGAAAAGTACATTAAAAAGAGATGAATAAGCTAGTCCTAAGTACCTTAATATTTACTTTTTTGCAGAGGATCTTTGATCTTATATTCCTCACTTCCTGAACACCTAACCAGATACCACAGAACATCAGCTGCAGCTCAACACCTGGGCAGGTGCAGAGGCATCAAATTCTAAAGTGTGCAGTGTTCATCACTGGCCACAGCACACATTTCTTAACTACTGTGCAGCAAAGCAAGACTTGTTTCTTGACTAGTCGCCTGAACTTTACGGTCACCTTAAACACACCATAGGTGTTGCCTCTGTCCCTCTTCATATGACTCATCCCCTAATAAGCTCCTAGGAACGGACTTAAGTTTACAAAAGATCCATGTAAACCATAATAACCCTTTAAAAAGGATGAATAACCTTCATGAAGACTCTTGCCTTGTCAACAGTTTTTTTTTTTTTTATTTTTACTTTAAAGCAGAAAAGATTTGATCAGCAGGGATCTAACATTCAAGTTTCTTTTTCAGCTGTCACACTCTGAAACTATCAGAACGACCTGACAGGAACACATTTCCACAAGTCTATGACTTTCCCATCTATGGACACTTGGTTACAGATGATCATCTCAAGTTACTCCCAGGGAGACAAACTTCAGAATTCCAATAAGGACCTTTTGCCTCATTCTGGTTAGAAGTGAAGTACAAGTACACAATTTAGAAAAGACCATTCTAGTCTTAATTTAAACGTGACAATTTTACTCTGTCAGTATACTGAAATGGCCCTTTATCTACCAAACCTTCACTCACTTTGTTCCAAAAAGAACATCAACCATAGTTATTCAGTTAATTGTAGACACACCATTTTTAACATTTTTCAAACATGAATTCCCTATGCAGCAATCTGGATGTGCAATTTCTAAAAATGTTCTTTCTACCTATGTAAAATATTTTTTAAGGATCTAGGAGGTAAAAAAAAAAACCAACAAAAATAAAACCAACAAAAGAGCCACAAACACACCCACCAACACAAACAAGGTAAAAAAAGCCAAACCTGAAAAAACCCACTCTCACATTTGCAGGCAGGAGACCACACTTGGCAGAGCAGTGTTATGTCAGCACCCAGCAGGCAGCAAGGCTGGGCACTGCCAGCTCCTGCCTTCCCTGCGCCAAGCTGTTCTAGCAAGGGCCACGCTGTCGCAGCTCTCACTCTCATCTGAAGCCTTTGAGAAACCTCAGCTCCTTCCTGGAGTGGAGCCTTGCCAGGGACATCAGTCTGTTGCTGCTGACACACTGCACACACAACTCAGTGGCTTCCTGCTCGAGGCATTACATAATTTGAGCCTCTGGCATATCTTTCTGGAACATTTCATGTACTCATCCACAAGATCAGCAGCCTCCTCAGTTACTAGACAGCTCTGCACCTTTTCTTCACTGTTTCTGATATATGCTGTGTGACATACTGACATGGAAGTAAAAACCTTGAAAGCATGATTCCCAAATACAGGAAAAAAGCCAAACAGGTAACCACACAGTTAAACACAATTACTGGTCAGTAACTGCAGAAACAGTTACAAAAACTAAAGATACTAACAACAATAAATAACATTTTATCCACTTCTACCACAGGAATGCCATGATGGAAATCAGGCTGATAAACCATACAGTTTTAT
>JAWWEU010000111.1:970758-986524 GCA_035583155.1 Acropternis orthonyx
AGGTAACCACACAGTTAAACACAATTACTGGTCAGTAACTGCAGAAACAGTTACAAAAACTAAAGATACTAACAACAGAAAACCCAATAAATAACATTTTATCCACTTCTACCACAGGAATGCCATGATGGAAATCAGGCTGATAAACCATACAGTTTTATCAAGGACTGTTGAACTCAGCTTCACTGAATTAAGTCAGAAACTTATTAAACAAAGAAAGCATGCAGTCTCCTGCTCATACTACACACAATTCACCCTTAAGTCCTAAACCTACATCTGTCTCAAGTATCATGAGTCAACAGAGTTCTTGACTAGGGATCCGGGTGCATAGGGCTAACTTGAAAGGTACAAGTACTTACTGGTGTTTGCTGAGCAAGATTGAGGACACTGATTTACTGAAACAGGCAGACTACTGTCACAAAGATATCAAACAATTTGGAGCCCAGAGATTCTACTCTATAAAAAGCATATAAATTGATAATCAAGTCCACCCTCCAAAGTTATTTGTAAATAACAAAATCTTTTAGAGGTTTTTTTTCTACAGAGAATGAGTCATATTTATATGATAAAAAACACATAATTTAAGCCAAGTAATAAGCAAAAGCAACATTTGCACAATATAAAAACTACTACAAACTCTCATCAGTATGCAATGTGATAGGACTAAGAAACACAATCTGCAATTTGAGTAAGAGAATTTCAGGGTATTTTGGATGTAATACCTACATTCTATCTTACAACTGCTGCAGAGGAGTTTTAATAATCATAATTTTTAATTTATTTTTTTTTTAACTGGGAAAAAAAGGTACTCTATTTTTATAGTCATCTATAGTAATTCCCTGGAACAAAAATTATCATGCTTCATTTTAAGAGGTTTTCAATCTATGAAATTACTCACTGCTGATGAAAGCATTAACAATCCAAGACTTCATTTCCAGCATTACAAAGAATCCAGGTCAATTCCAGGGAAATGCTTTTACTCTGCTTGGGCCAATGAAACTAATTATTTTCATAAAAACCTGCACTCCAACCAAATGTAAAGTTTAAGGGTGTCTCACCCTTAATTCAAAGAAAACAGAAATGAAGGGGCAGTCCTGGACCCCAACACAGACAGGCAGCTAATGCAGGCACTGGGGAACGTGCAGCAGGTGAGAGGACGGGAAGAGGATGGATGCTCCTTTGAGGCCAGCAAGCCACCAGCTGCCAGCACTTTATATCACTAAGATAAAATGCAATCATCTAATGTCTCCAGGGAAGGCTCAACATCATCACAGAAATCCTCTTGCAGCTCAGTCATTCTCTTTGGGATGTACCCTGTGTTCCAGAAACTGGGACCCTGCCTCTTGCCATTCATGATGTGAAATGTAGGCCAGCAACTCCAACATAGCATGTTGTGATCTATGCTTTTATTATCCCAATCCTCCATAACAGCAAGAGAAAGGGATTAAGCAGCATTATTTTTCCCCTTGAATATTTACTGTGATAATTACATACCAGCCGTAATACAAGATTATTTTGCACAGTGCAAAATAAAACAGAACAGACATGCCATTTTATCCAAACCTCTTGGTCCCATCACGCTTGGGAGAGCACATAGCTGATCATATTAGGCATGTTCCTCCAGTAAAGTTTAACGGCAGCAAAGTCTTCAAAATGTACTGAATAGATGCACTCAGCTTCTTCATACAGCCCCTTTTTTTGGCAATCATATTTTTTAACTTGTTTCACAAAGCGTTATTAATTACTAAACCATCTGTGTTTCTGGAGAACACTCCTTTCCATCCCTTTTCTCCTTCCTGTTGGGCTGCACAGTAAAGATGCAGCAGAGTATTTACAATCACTTTTATGCCAGCAGATGTTACACCACACAAAACTGTTTTGCAGCAAGTTCAAGAAGAAAGTGGTGGGAAGAAGTTTATATAACCAGACATTATCAACAAAAGCAACAGAGGCTGGCAAACCACAGGCCACAGTCATTTAATTCATACAAATCTCCCTTCCTCTTTCTCACTCTGCTTTCCAATTTGTTTTAATTCCATAGGAGGATCTGACTGGCAGTCACTTCATAATGCACTGCAAGGTTTAAATGCCAGCAGCTTTTCTTGTCCTGACAAAATGTACAGTGCTGAAATTTAATTACAACTGGCTTAGATACAATTTTATTTTGCTTCTACCCACCTAGAACACATAGGTTCGAAGTAAACATGCTTAGTCACTGAATAATATGAAGTGTAACAGAAAAGTTTACACTGTAATAAACAGAGATACATTTCAAAACAATTTTGATTACTATCTCTGAACCTGGCTGCAACCAGCTGGCTAAAAGTGGCATTATTGTGATGGAAATAGCAGGGTATTTCAATGCAAGAAAGTAAACATATCCCACCAGATACTAGAACAAGAGTTGAAATGAACCCAAGAAAACCATTTCCATTACTGGTTTGCATTATTCTGCCTTGACATTTTGACACCAAGTTTAAACATTAAACTGCAAGTACAATGCCTCTTTTTTAAAGCAATGCTGTTTCTTGGGGCAAAATCTGATAGGGCTACCCGGATTTCCTGTCCACTCGTTTCTCCCATGGGGGAAAAAAAAAAAAAAAGGGGGGGGGGGAGACATCAGTTTAATTTTGATTTATCCAGATCAAAGCATTGCACATCTCCAGTGGAGGTCTACAAAGCCTCAGTGTGCAACCATCCTGGGCCTGATGCCTCAGGATGCACTGAAGCAAATCTCTTCTGATGGCAGCCAGTACTAATTTGTCCAATGTAAAAATTTACACCTTGAAGGGAAGTCAATAACTTGGAAGTTCCACTTGATTGAAAAATACTAAAACATACAGCTTGAATTTTAAGGCTGATCTTAACCACATGTTGTTGGAAGTGCTTCACACACATACTCTGTTGCCTATATAATAAAAATTGCGTTCAGCTCTAGGCTTCTCCTACACTGGTGTTATAAATTCTTTGGGTGAAAGAGCATTTTCAACAAATATGTACAACGCCTAAAAAAAAGATTCCTGAACCACTATTAGATCACTGAGTGTTGTAAAACTGCAAAGCATCAAATAACTTTTAGTATAGCTGAAACATGTTTCTAGATCTATGCTTTGTAAGATTGCAATTTCTGCTCAGCCTCTTCTATTTCTTTTCTCATCCGGCTGTGCAGATGAGCCTGTTCAGAGTATATTGTTTGTTGCCTTCCACAGAACTAAAAGAAAGAGAGAGGAAACAGAAATTACACAATTCATATAAATTAGATTTAAAATGTTCAGTGGTAGACCTGATGTCTGCAGCTACCTCAATTCACTGAAATAAAATTGGGTTTTTTTATACATACATAAGGTTTTGACTGGAGAGTGTCCCTTTAAGCAAGGCTTGCTGATTCAGACTATCTCCATACCATTGCCAAAAAAAAAGAAAAAACAGGGCATTCCTGAGCTATGCTCTGACTTAAAAGATTTATACAGGGAATCCTCAAACGTAGAAATAACACTAAGAAGCATGTTTTCATTTCTGCTGGAAGACTGGTGTCAAAGATACATGCAAAAAGGCTGCTTGATAAATACCCTGTATCAGACTGCATTTCTAAAACTAAAGCTGCCGCTTCTGGGCTACAAATCAAAACTGGATCTGTTGCATAACAAAGGTATTAAAGATAATGGCCTAATAGCGCATGACATGTCAGTCTAAGCAGTATAAGCAATGCCTTGCTCCATACATTAATGTGCACTCCTGGGAGTCTGTCCTGGTATAGCATGTCCATGTCCCTGATTTGCTACATTTTGATTTGCAAGTCAAGGTCAAGAAGTAAATTACTAGAATCCCTGTTGCTAACACATGGGCTGCAGGCTTCTGTGCAGTCATCCTAACACACTAAAAATGGCTCAACAATTGGAATAGAAATAGATTAAACTGCATGAAAGCTGCTTTATACCTTTAGATACTTCAGCATGTTGAACTGAGTGACATGGATGACATTTCTTTTTAACCTGCATAAAACAGTTTTGTAGCTATATTCTAATTAAAAATTGCTGTATTGAAGCATATTCTCCGATCTGAGGTATCACCAACTAGGTTAAACAAAAAATAATGAAAGACTGCATTGTAATAAATGCCATAAAATAAATAATGCAAGGATAGTCCCTGCCCCAGAAACCTTGCAATTTAGGACATGAACGAAGAATCCTTAAGGGATCATACCAAACCTACCTAACATTCCTGAATTGACATTTACATTGTGCTATACTGCAGTTCACACTTTCAAGGCTAGAAGAATGCACATTGTTCTGATGTGCACTGCTCAAGGCTGCTGTGGATCTTGGTGCTCACAAGACAATGAGTCTTCATATCAGGTATTATCATGACATTTAAGATAGGTATGGAAAAAATACCCTAATCAGAACACTCTATGTGTGTGTGGGGGGGTGTCTTACTGCATGTAACCCAAGCCCTGGTTTAGAACAAAGAAATCTAATTTTAGAAGTCCACTACAGCCAGCTATGTCTATGTCCAAAAGATAAGGGGAGAAGGGAAGGGGATTGGATGGTGGAATTACGAGACCAATATCAAGCAACAAAGAAAGAGCTTTCAGGCTGGGCCCCTCTCCCTCCTGTGCCACAAAACGTTATGTATTCTAACCCAGGAACATCACCATTCCTACTACAGGATTCAGTGTCCTAACAGCCACTCTCTGCTCTGCTGAAATTGAGCTAGAAGTTAATTTTGAGATTATATCAGTCTCAACATGGTCATCTAAAAATTCCAGCTATATCTATCCATCCTGAAAAAGTGCAGTCATTGACATCTGTTCTCACAGACTAGGGGACTTGAGACAGCATATGGATATACACTTCACTTTGGAAGGAATAAATGGAGCCCCACTGGATATATAGGCAATAGGGTACTGTCAAAGTTCTGAAGCTAAATTAACTATTTCACCTGCAAAAACTACAGACTGATTTAATCATATCTCCACCTCTGAAGGGCTGGGTTGTGCAACTGCAATGTGCTGTACTCAGGTCAGTTTTATTTCTTGTAGATGGCACCAAGTGAGCCCTGAGACCATTTAATAGATTCTCATTACCTTTCTTTTGTCAGGTCAAATTTCAAGATTTAAAAAAAAAAAAATAAATAAAGGACAGAAAGAGAAGCTATTCAATTATCTGTCAGATAGAATAGCTTTTTTTCTATTATTTTCCTTTTTAACAATGACAGGAATAGACCACCAAGTGGAAAAACACCATTTTGGCCTATGAATCATCCCTGATAAAACTGCAAATGCATGAACCCAGTCACAATAGTATTACAGTAAGAGGGAACAGATAAATTGCAACAACCTTCCAAAAGGCATCTTAGATGAGGCACAATGACTTTGAATTGAATTTTGAGATACAAGGCTCAAATGGACTTTGGTTACAACACCCACGCTCTGTCAATAGATGTTGCTGAACACGGAGCCAATGATGGTTAAAATTATGTTTCAGTTACTAAGAGAAGTGTTAATTACCAGCTGAAATGGAGACCACTCAGATAAGCAAAACATCCAAAGTCATCAAGACAACATTCTTTAATTTCTAAAACCCAAGACGTGATGATAACAGGAAAAGACGGAAGCAAAAAAAGAGATTCATCCACTTTCCATCATCTTTAAATAAGAATAACTTTACATTGTTTAAAATTAACTGAGAAGTATGACCTTTTCATCAACTTCTGAAAAAAGAAAGGCAGCCAGAAATTTATTTGGACTTCATGTATACAGCAGCACTTACTTTTTAATTGAAATGATGAGTTGGCTTCTCAGTAACTGAAAGACTTCAGGTAACAGCTTATGAAATCAAGCAATATTACCAAAAAAAGTGATTATAATTTAAATTACCAATCACTTTTTAAGGAAGAAATGTAGCTCACCCAAAAAATACCACAGATCTACAGTTTTGCAATTCTTAGGTATATAATTTTATAGCTCTTAAAAAAACCCCAAAACACAACAAACTGACACCTTACTCTGGCAGTTACTTCCACTAATGCTTTGAAGAAATACTTACACAGATCTTTCAGATGAACAAGGTGAAGCAACACCTTCAGGATCCAAGTTTTGGTTAAAATTTCAAATTATTCATGAAGGTCTTCATGAGCATTTAAATGCTGCAAAAGGTATGGGCTATTCTTTTAGATACCAACAGCCCTTATTACAGGAATACAACTACCTGAAAGGAGGGTGAAGACAGATGGGGATTGGTCTCTTCTCCCAGGCGACCAGCAACAGGGCAAGAGGACAGAGTCTTAAGCTGTGCCAGGAGAGGTTTCGGTTAGGCATTAGAAATTCTTCACCGAAGGGGTGATTAGACATTGGAAGGGGCTGCCCAAGGAGGTGGTGGAGTCACCATCCCTGAAAGTGACACTTATTACCATGGTCTAGGTGACAAGGTGGTGCTGGGCCATAGGTTGGACTACATCTCAAAGTTCTTTTCCAACCTCATTGATTCTGTGAAAATGAAATAATTCAAAAACTAAACCCACAAAAAGGCTAATGTGACTTCTTATGACTGGAAAAATCTCTCATATCTTGTACTGTTATTTTCTCCTGTAAAGAAAACAATTCCATTTGAAAACAAGAGAATGAAAACACGCAGCATTCTGACACTAAACTACAGTGGGATGGAGCCAACTCTCTAAAAGTGAATAATGTAACTGTTAACACAGCAATATAAATTCCTCTGCCATTTCTGCCTGTGAATATCAAAAAACTGTTTTCAAGTTTTCAAAAGCCTCAAAGTAATCACCACATTGCTCAGCACCTGAATCATGGAAAACTACTCACTGTATCAATCATTTGGTGATCCAAAATTATGTGAACACACAACTACCTGTATGCTTTTCCACATAATTTCAGGTCAATTCAACAGATGTTTTTAACATGTCAAAAATCTGAGAGCTGCACTTAGATATTTGTTTTCACAGTATTAATCTTCAGTTGTTCTACTGTAGGGTTATTCTAAATTAAAGTGAGCAGTGTCTTTTCAAGGATAAATTAGAATGAAAGTAGGATGAGATCAGGGAAGATTACAGGGCACTGTTTATAAACTGAGCATAACTAAATCAAAGATATATAAATCAGAGCATGTATTTCTTGGCAGATTGATTCAGTTGATTTAGTTTTGAAAACTAAAGTGTCACAAGCATCATTCAAAACAACAAAAAAAAAATCACCAGCAATAAAGCTCACTTTTTTTTTCAGAAGTAACCTACTTCATGCCAGTTCACAGCTACTCATGTAAAGTATTGCTTTCACCTCATTTGTTTTAAAATGCAAGATGCATTTACAAAATACTACCTGTTTGTACGGTGAAGAGTGACTGCAAATATACATTTTTGATTTCCCCATATCTGGAAATGCAATTATGTTACATGAGGCTTTTAGTTCACCACAAGAAAGCTGTAAGGAACTAATACACAGGACTCTGAACAAAGCGAAAAAACTTTTAAAAACAAGGAAATTAACCCTTTAAAAATGTCTTCAAGAAAAAAAAAGGGGGGGGAAAAATTCCCTCAAAAAACCCTGACTAAAACAAATCATAGTCTGTCACTGTAGCCAAAAACCAACATATCATCTTTTTTCTGAAGCTGCATTTCAGTGAAAGAATCAGCACTGAAAATGAAGATGCAGCAGAGAAATTACTGATCAAGTTTTTGTACTCAGTCTGGACTATCACATAAAGCTCTAAATGAGCTGTGATTCCTCTCTCCATAGAGGGACCCCAATATTGCAGTACAAACTTCATTAGTAGGAATATTTCTAAATTACCTCAAACAGACTAGCAGAACTGAAGACTTACACCTTCCATACCAACCAAACAAAAACATGCAATAGAAACAACACTCAACATTTCTCCACAGTAATGAACAAACAGCTCTCTAGAGAGACAAAATCAAAATACAGAAGACTGATACTGCTGTTTCCCCTTCCTATTTATCTAAGTCTCTGTACATCCTCACTACCTGCTCAATCCAGAAAAGTAAGAGATTATCATTAAGAGCCAAGGTCATATGAGACATTTGGGGTACTCCCTTCTATGCACACAGTCCATCGATCCATCCATCCACAAAGTACCAATACAGGTTACCGAGTCCACCAGCACTACGCCAACTTTTTAACTTCCCCTGGGGCAAGTCCAGTTAAGTACCATACGCTTCTTCCAAAGTGTCAGTCTTCATTAATTCCACAGGGGAAGAGGTGGAATCACTCCCATAATAGCAATGCCAATACTTTCATTACCTGATGCACAGACTAATTTAAGACATTTTCTTGTATGAAGACATGCAGTTACAAAGTATTTTTATATGACTTTTCTAGTTAACTTTATGATCTCATTAGGGTACCTCAAAGGAGACCATTTTATCAACATCTGTCCACCAGGCTTGGCATATGAGCCAATTCCAGCTCTTTCTCAGTTTGTTAATAAAAATAATAACAATAAAAAATATTTAAAGCACTCAGGGCTAAACATACATAACACTTTAGGAACCATCCAAGTGGAAAAAGGTCTACTTGAGGTTAGCAAAATCATACCCATGATTTCTGAATGCAGGGAAGGAGCAACCTGTACAACTGAAAAAACCCTTTGCCCGGCTTGTTCTGACCTGAGCGAAGGTCTTCTGAGAAGTTATTTCTCTTCTCTGCTACCTGCTACAGTCACAGGTCATCAAAAAGCTACTATGTTGTATTTCACAGCCAAAACCGAGAGCATCAGCAAAAAGAACAGCCAGACTCTGCTACATATTGCCAAATTTGAAGGACTTGGGAAAAAAAATAAATAAATCACTGTATCAGTTCAGTTGCAGCAGAGAGATTCCAGGACCATCCGTTCTTCCCCAGGGCAAATGTAGATGTGCAGCAGGGGCTACTTGTCACAGCCTTAGAGGAAGCAGAAGAGCCTGCCAGGGTCTCAGAGCCCCAGCTGCTGTGCCTGGAGAATATGGCAAGGCCACCCCCAGGAAAACGAGCAGCAGCTGAATCCCCTCCCTGCTCAGGCTGCCCTATTTGAGCCCTCAATTATTGTCCCAGGTCACACCTCTCCCTGCCGCCCCCTGAAGCCCCCACCTTCTGCTTCAGCCTGGGAATTCACCAATCAAAGCAGATGAGCACATCATGTGAGGGACGGCAGACACGCTGAGGGGAATTTCCAAGAGCTTCCCTGCACCTGCAGCACACACGGATACAGGAGACTTCCAATGTGAAAATGACAAGCCGAGCAAAGACGCCAAAGTATTCACATTCCCTGCAACTCACAGTTCTTATGCCAGACTGCAGCACCTCATTTGCAATCTGCTCTGATATACCTGCAATCACATTCGATCTTTCTTTGTCATTTACTCTATGACAATTATTCCTAGGCATATTTTGCTAGGGAAGCAGTACACAAATAACAAAGACTGAAAGACCACAAAGCAATAATTACTCAGTCTGTTCTTTGCTGATGTCAGACATGCAGTACAGCTCTACAAATCCACCAGAGCTCCCAATTAATCTGCACTAATCCTCAAGAACTATATCTGAAAAACAAACAGTAAAATCAAATCATCCAACAGCCCCTGCTGCCTTGCAGTCAAGGCTTAGGAGCAATACACAGTCCATTTCATCAACACACCATGCCATCCAACCTTTCCTTTAACAGAGTTATGCTTCCTTGTCATCTCTGCAAGCAAACCTACCGAGAATTCATCAGCCTCCCTTCCTTCCTTCCTCAAAAATGCTTTTCCTTCCCTGATCAGGTTCTTCATAGAAAAAGATAACACCAATTCTGTTTGGTTCAATAGATCACATTAGCCTTGCCAAAGTAACCACCTATTTCCTACTTCCCAATAAGGCATTCATATTCCAATTCAACTCATTCTTTTTCCGAGAGGAATTCTGTATGAATTATATAGACATGTCCTTATGTCTACATAAGGAAAAAGAAAAAACCAAAAGCCCCCAAACTTTCATGACAATAACAACATTCAAAATTTTTTGGTGTTTGCTTTCAATTAGTTTTTTAAATACAGTTTGTCCTAATTTGTGTCTTCCAAAATAGGTGCCTACTACAGTTTTCAATTCCTTTCCTCCCCATGTTTCCTGTAAGCAGCTGCAGCAGCAGCAGTACAGATGTCCAATGGCAGAGATGGAGACAAGCATCCTGGATCCAGCACAAACTCTCAGCTAAGAGGAGGGCAGAGAAGCTCTGTGCATGCAACAAGTATAGCACATACAGCAACAATGACAGTAAACATCTCCAAAAGCTTAGGAAAGAAAAACAGAAAACAAACCTGAGAGACATGGCAATTTCAGGCATGGGACATGAATATGATCAAGAAGGAGAAAAACAGGATCAGAAAACCCCATAGTGTTTTAGAATGGCCTACAAGATCAAGGAGATAATAAAAATACCACTGTTTCCAAAACATCACACTGTTCAGGTGTGATCATGAAAGCTGTAGATCACTGGAATCCAAAAGATGCTCCATGCCAACATTTCAAATCCTTACTCTTTCTGCCCCCTTTATTAGTCACTGACCTCCTAACTGATTCCTTCCGGTCTGCAGGAGGATGTGTGCTCAAGCTGAATGTAGAAATTGTTAGAAAAGGAAATTTACCTATAACTTCAAGAATAAACAGCCTGGTCTTTAATATCTTTTTCATACCTATCTCCTCCTTACCAAAGTGCAACCAAACATTTCTGAAGATGAATATATATTCTTCTCTCTCAGATGGCATATTGCTAGACCAACTCCAGACATAAATTGCTTTCAGATAACTATTTGTGCATTTTTAACTTCCTATTTTCAGATGATATTACACATAAAACCAACAGAATACAAACACCAAGCCTAAATTAAAACTTTTCAAGTAAGCCATCTATTGGTAAAACACCTGAGAAGGAACAATGTAGAGTATTTAATTTGAACAATCCCTTTTGAACCTAGCATCTGTAACACTACACATCTTCTCATGGTCTTCTACAATTGCCAACTGCAAGGTTGGCTCACAAAGAAAGTTACAATTTGAGAGCACCAAAGTCAAGTGAACAGAACCAGCTTCTTCGGAAATGATAAGGCAAAGGCAGGTAGTTACTTCAGCAATACTAATTTCAACAACTCCACAAACAGACCTTACATCAGACCACATTCCAAACAGACTGTCTCACCTCATTTGCCTAAAGCTCCCAGTTTTTGTTACGGGTGAAAGAACAAGTTCTTATTTTGAGAAACAATCAAGCAAGTGACCCTGAGCTCTCCAAATGTAGGGCCTCATGGTGGTATGATTATAGACTCCATATAAAATGCAAAACAAGGCCCTACCTTTAGATGTATGACAGCTGCCAATCACCTACTTAACTCACATTTTAATCCCTTGCTACTATAAAAAGAAAGGTGAGAAACACACCATCAGAAATTTGGAGCATTTACTGGTTATTGGACATATTTTTCATCAGACAGCATAGAACAACTGCAGAAAGTCACATTATGGATTTACCTATGAGGTGGTCATTAAACGGGGAAGGACAAGACCTCCACACCATATCCACAGTCTTTAAGATCTATGTTGTCTGTCCCATGACCAGCTATTAATGAGGGACGGGATCAAGACTGAGCTCAACACCAATAATGTGTAATTGAAAAGAATGGGAAGCCACAGAGAGATCAAAGTAACAGCCACATCTGCTACAGAAACCTAAACTATGAAAAAGGCAAGTGGCCCCAAAAGCTGGACACCTCAGTTTTCATGAGCAGATACACTACACCAAGGCAACCTAACCTTTCAGTAACACCTGCACTGCTTCCTGGGAACCCGCTCTCTCCCACAGGAAGACTGACTGGTGCTTCTTAGAACTCCAAAGGTGAAATAAAACATTACAACCATTTATAAATACCATTTATACAATCCTACTAACAAGGAAAGCAGGACAGTATGACTTCACACTAGTCTAATGGGCTCTTCAGTGGAGAGGAAGAGAAAGGTCTTGTTGCATTCCTCTCAAAAAATCGAGATTCTTTTCCTGTTGCACAGGTACAATTTCAACAAGAACTGATGATACATAGAATGACTTGTAAGGCAAATTGACAAAAGAAACCACAGCACTTCACTACCTTATATAAGCTGATGTTGATCTTCAAAAGAAGGGGATGCAAGTACTGATTTTCCTCCAAGACTCCTCAAAGGGAAAACATCAACAGCTCATCATCCAGAAATCTGCTGGAGAGGAATCTCTAAAGCCACAGTTGCGCTGCACCATCTATTTCTGCGACTCACATAAGCTGCTCAGGAGCATCTTACCCTGAAAATTACAGATTCCTGGCATTAGTGCTGCGAGGACAGCTGCAAAAGAGTTCTTCTGTGTTGTGGCACCCTATTTCAGGCACTCAGATGCATTAGCATGTCTTTCTGAAATATGGAACTTACTACAAGGCATAATTAATTAATTCCAGAATGGCTGGGAATCTGTCTTGTTCCAGAGTTTCACAAGCCTCTCCACCCATATCTACCAAACTTTCAGAAACCATTATCACAAAAAGACAGGTGAGGACCAACACAATGGATTTTCATAGTTTAGTGTTCACAGGGTGAAACATAAGCAAAAGCTGGTTAATGGCAAAGCACAGTATTTTTGGTATTTATACCACTGACATATCCATATATTCAAACTCGACAGGTCAGCCTTTTCGATTAAAAAGTCCAAAAATCACACTCTTCTCCTGCAGCAGCAAGGGGACCAGAAAACCTGCTCTCAGAAAGTCCCACTGAATAAAATGTATTTGAGCCTTTGATGCCCGCACGTAGGTAATTTTGATGTGGTGCTACGCATGAATCTTTCATAAGAATAAGATGTCCTGCTCTGTATAAACAAAAAACTTTTGAAGAGTTAACAGTCTGGATCATAAACACCTCCACTGTGTGCAACTCCTGCAGACATCAAAGAGTCTTCCCCAAACCAGATGTATTACATATCTTGCAAAATTAGTAAATGAACTCAAGCCATCAATTTTGCAATTTTTGAAGTACCACAATGCATCTATTTATTAGAGAATGGAACTAAGCCCAGGCTACTGATTAGCCATCCTACAAATAATGCTTATGCAACCCTTCGTAATGATTTCCACTAACAACCAACCAGAGAATTTATGATTTGGAAAATTTCACTTCTAAACTGATTTACAACAATTCCCAAAATCTCATGGGACAGATGATTGAAACTACAGAGGAAACCAACCTTCTCTGAAATCAATGAGGTACCAATTTTCATAAGTAGTCACTGTTAGGTAAGATGCCTGCATTTTAGTTCTCAGTTTTAAAATTCTCGTAAGTGCTCCTCTGTCCCTTTCTCCCTTTCCCTTAGAAAAGGGATTAATTCAGTTTTAAGGAAAATATTAAAACAGCAGTTTTAGACTTTAGTCTTTGGCAAATTGCAAACAGGAAGGAAAAGCAATTGAGCTATTTAAACCACCAAGGAAAGCAAACCACTGAACAATGCAAGTAGACCACAAAAAATGACAAGATTAAAAAAAGAAAAAATTATAAACCAAGTCATTTCAGTAAGCATGGAAATTATATCCCTACAAGTTTTCAACACAGTACATCTAAACCTGGTGAAAATAAAGTCATCAGTTCCTACAGAGCTGTAAAAAATACTTGACAGACTCCCAGCATAGCCCCAAGTTTACCATCGCAGCCAGCTATTACTGGAACAAGCATCCAAAGTCTGCAACAGAAGTCAGAAGCGTATATCAAGCCCGAACAACTTGCTATCGTTTTAGAAAAGGTGAAAACAACACAACCACTGATTTTGGGTGATATATAACAAAGATGTATTTCCTCTGTCAGTATGGGAAATTCAAATGAATTCTCTTTCCTGCCCCTTCTGGTCTTTCTGGCTTCACCCTCAAGGTTCTGTCTTCCCTGCACACTAAGAAAGAGCAGAGTGTAGGTTATGCATAAATTCATGACAGAAAACACTATTTTAGAACAAAGCTCCTGTGCGTGGGCGCATGTCTATAAAATAAAAGGCATTGTTACTCTACCAAGTACGTAACCACAGTCAGCAATCAAATCAGATCTTCACATTTTATTTTGACAGCTACGCACAGTTGTATTTTCACCAGAGGTTTGACTTTCATGTCAATACCTGGTTTTCAGCAATATCATCAAGAGATGAATCAAAACTGACATTTGAAAGCACAGTGGTATTAACAATTGTGGAAGACAATTCTCATCCTAGAGATCTGTAATTTATTTTTAATTACTTTATGAAGTTATCAGTTGCAGAGAGGAATAAATCTCTTCCCAGTTCGTACTTAGGAACTGTCTACAATACAAAATTTCTCAGCTCCACATAACAATAATTATTTTGTGATTCATGGCAATATTAGGTAGTCTTGAACCTGCAAAAATCTGCAAATACTGTCAACATAACACTTTCAGAAGTTGGAGAATTTAAATGTGAGTATTACCATCATCTTGCTAAAACTGCTCAAGTAAACTAGAGAATACAACCATCAACACAAACATGTTATGAAAGAGTCTGCTCCCTCCTCTTGCAGAATCAGAAATGCAACATTTTTCCCGGGATCCTCATTAACTCCAATTATTAAACTGAAAAATCCATGGGGCAACATCAAGCAAAGTTTGAAAAACATACAGGTTATTTAGGTATTAAGAGAGCACAATTTGCGCTTCACTGAAGATTTATTCTCTGTAAGCTTTGGACTCTGTGCATCCCCTACCACCCACCTTTCCTACAGAAGCATCCCCATGGACACTTGAACATTATATAAACTGTCCCAGAGATAAAGATTATTCCGTAACTTTCCAAAATCATCTCCCTTTGAGAAAGTGTTACCTAACAAACACACATCATATACCTCACAAGCGCATTAGATCGCGGGGTTTCTACCACACGACAGCATAAAAGAGTATTTGTAATTTATTTTGAGATATTAAAAAAAGTAGACAAAGCTGGATAACTGTAACTGGAAAGGATAAACAGGATTAAGTAACAGGTGTCTGACTGCACATAATTCAAAGCCATGCATGGAATACGGTGCACATCCTTGGAATGGCTATGGAATGGAAATGGAAATATCGCTTTTGCACCTTGCTTGGAGAATCGGCACTAAGTGATTTAAAAACATATTGTAAATTATGAACACGCAGAAGAAGGCAACAGAAGCACCTGTATCCCCAGAGACCTTTGGATACATGTGAAAGAAAACAATATTCAAAGGTGAGCTTGCCTTTCTCCCGGGGGGGATGGAAAAAAAAAAACGAAAAAAGGAAAAAAAAAAAAAAAAAGGAAAAAAAGTATTGGGGAGAAAAAAAAACACAGCAAGAAAGTTATACTTAACTACACAGAAACATTTGTCACACCGCCCAGCACTGACAAAATCCGGATACACACAGAAACTACGGCAGCGAGGGATGAGGGGAAGAAGAATCCAATCGCCAGGCGCGCGCACACACGGATCCACACACGGATCCTCACACGGATCCTCACACGGAGCACACGGACATGCGTGTGCACACGGACATGCGTGCGCACACCACCCGCGCACGGCTGTCCCTCACGGACACGGCGCCCGTCCGTCCGTCCCTCAGGGACACAGGGACGAGCCGGTCCCTCGCGGCCGGGGGAGCCCAAGGTTACGGCCCGGCGGGGGGGGGCCGGGCAGCGCCGCTCCCCCGCCAAGGGCGCGAAGCCTCACACAGACCCGCGGCCGCCCCTCATGTGTC
>JAWWEU010000111.1:986763-1139881 GCA_035583155.1 Acropternis orthonyx
CGCCGCTCGCGCCGTTCCCGCCGCCCTCACCTCAGGCGCGAGGCTCCTTCCTCCTCCTCCTCCTCCTCCTCACGCCGTGTCTGTGTCTCTGTGTGTGTGCGACCCGCCCGCCTCACAGCGGCGGCGGCGGCGGCTCCTCCTTCCCCCCCTCCCTTCTCTTCTCGTCCCTTCCCTTCCCTCCTCCCCCGCCGCCGCGCCCGCCTCAACCCCCGCAGCGCGGAGAGACGCGGCAGGGACGGGGGAAGCCCCACGGCCGGCGGCACCGCCTGTGCTGGCCGGGCCGGGCCGGGCCGGGCCGGGGAGCCGCCACCGGCTCCCCCCGCCGCCGCGCAGGGCCGCGGGCAGCGCATGGCAAGTGGGCGGCGGGGCCGCGGGCGCGGAGCGCCGCCCGTGCGGCCCCGGGCGCGGCGGCTCCGCGGGGCTGCCCCGGCATTCCATTGCCCTGGCATTGCCCCGGCCCCCGCGCCCCCGCCCCGCCTGTGAGGGCTGCGGGGATGCCCGCGCCGCCCAGCCGCTGTTTACTACAGGTATTGAAAGGCAGAGAAGGAAATCCCCCCTCTCTGTCCCCACCCTGGCTCCCGCCAGGCCTGCTGCCTTCCACGCGGACGGAGGGGGAAAAGGGGATGTTGCAGAGGCCGCTGGAAGGTTCCCAAAGGCTCGCAGTTTTTCATCTCACAATTACAGTTGGACTCCTTGAGTGAGTCGTGGAGGACGCTTAAGCAAGCTGAGCTGAGCGCACAGGCGGTCTGGAGGGTGGGATTGCCTCTCCCGATATCCTTTGGCCAGCCCTCCCACAGCTCATGACTTTCTACAAACCACTGCCATGGACTGCCCATGTAGCACCCTGTGCTCCGCTGTTTGCTGTCACCATGTGCCAAGTCTCAGTTTTCACTCTCTCGTTATGATTTTACAAGAAATGTTTTCCTCTGCATCCAGAAAACAACGTAAAACACCCACAAAAACGAAGTGTTGAGCTTTACAGCCGAGGCAGGTTTTCCATCCGGGCAGCCCATCTTCTTGGACTTCATTACTGAACTGTGGTGTTTGGGCACCTGGGGCCTGCGGCCCCACCACTCTGAAGGGACAGGAGAGGCAGCAGTTACCACTGAACGAGTTATCTGGGGTGAACTGAGGAAGCAGTGGAGGAAAATCTAGAATAGTTTTGTTAGGTAGTCATAATAAGGGCATTGCATTGCCATGAACTACTCGAGTCAGTAGTGCAGTGGCCAGATCTCAGACTGTATTATCCTGTACCATAAACTGCACAAATCCAGGCTTGAAAGAAGACCCCCCTCTCTGACACCAGGTGCTGTACCAGGATGTCATAAAAAAATCATTCTGTCTCCAAGAGCTGCCACAAAGAAGTAGGCAAAGGAGTGACTGAGAGCAACAGCAGCGATGACACGTGATTTCAGGGACAGCCTGTCAGCACAGCAGACCTACAGTCTGAGGGGTTTCCGTAACCGAGGCAAGTGTTATGTTAAGCAGATGTTCATATTTGCTTATATCTATTCAGTTAGAAATTCCTCATGGGCATGGTGGTAGAGGAAGGTCTTTAGAAATCCATAAAGGGCAGCAAGGCTGCAGCTGAGGCTCAGGGTGGGCGTATCACGCAAAAGGAGGTGCAGGAAGGAAATAACAAAGGAACCTGCATGAGAAGCACGTGAGCTGGATGAAGGCCAGTATAGCTGGCAGGGTTAAAGGGATCCAGTGAACACACAGGATATGGGAGCAGCAATTATAGCCATGGAAGATGGAGGGGACTGGCTTGAATGTCAGATGGACAAGGGTTATTGAAGAGATTTTTGTTTGTGGTTCCAAAGTGTGTGTTTTTAAATGAATGTGAAATGGATACATTCGTGGGTACAAAAATGAAGTGCTCCAAATCCTTTTCACTGCTTTTTTTCCCTTTCTTTTTTTTTTTTCTTTTTGCCATTGGGCTGTATGTAAAGTAAGTAAATTATTATAAAAATAGTAACAAAAAGGTATTTTAATTCCAGTAAGGCATGATCAGTTACGCTCTAGCCAATAGTATTGGATTCTCCTTAGGAATCCCTGGGTGGTTTGTGTTCAGACCTCTAGAGCTTGCAAAGCCTGTAAGCACTGACAATATTATTCTGGTCCATAACTCTAACTGGCTTTTCCCATAATTTCATATCTCCTTTTCTCCAAAAATGGCTTCTACATGACAACAGGTCATGGCTGCCTGTCGGTGCAAGGAGATTTTATTCCAGGGTAAAATTCAGGCCTATTATCTTCATTGTTGTGGTTCTTAAAACAGTTTTAGCAAAATGTAGAGACTTGAAATGTTTGGGTAACAGCATGAAATGCAGGCAAGTAGTGGCATCTCAGAATTAGTGGAAGTATATAGTTTCTTTAGAAAAAGCTCCTCTTTGTTCTTTCACACACAGTCCTTCCCCTTCCGATGTCGGCTCCCTGACCTGACTCGTTCACTGAAAGAAGGGCAGTCATCAAAGGAACAGTGGTCAGCCCACGGTCCTGCAAGGAAACCAAAGGTACTGCCAGTGTCAGTTTTAACAGCAAGTGCTCTTCACATTAAGAGATGTTAAAAGTCACAGAAAGTAAGGCCATACGGTGGGTCTGAAACTCCCCACAGCTGTAAATGGCAGGGTCAGGCCCACATATCAAGATTAATTCCCACTTTGGGGATTTTGTTGTGTTACACACTTGGACTTCTAAACACAGCACAACTGATGACAACACTTTCATCTTTGTTTCTGCACTGATTTCCTCCTGATTTCAGTGGTCAGTGTGACTTGGCTAGTTAGGGATGAGTTAAGAGTGAACCTGAGAACATCTAATTTTAGAACCAGTTCTTAGGTTGACTTGCTGTTTTGCTGTAGACAAGATACAGCTGTCCTGGTTCCTTTTCTTCCTTACAAAATACTGATATTTCCCTCATTAAGAGTGCCTTGTCAATACAGGACAACATTTCCTAGTCATAGCTTTATAAATAGTACATATAAACATATGCAAATGCTAAAGACTTCACCCTCCTGACTTAGCAAGAAGACTTAGGAAAAGATGAACAGTGCCAACAATTCATGTCAGGTGAAAACAAAATGACCCAGGAAACACAGCAGAAAAATCCTAACCTCTGAAGTTATCAGCTGAAACCTGGTGCAATTAAAATGGTTGCCTCTAGAAGAGGTAGAGCTCTGTATCACCTGATCATGTCTGCTTTCACAGGAACCTACTCAAGCCGCAGAATATTCAGACTAAAAATTATTTTTCAAAATATGTTGAAAGTTCAGTAAAGTAACGTGATCTTTTGCTTTTATTTTTTTATCTGATACAAGGGTATGGGACATTTTACAATCATAATGCCGCTATTCTCAGAATATTCACACAAAGGAGTTTATTCTCAGTGGTTTATTTTCAGGTTGTTTAGGGCAAAATTTTCCTTGGACATGTGCAGTGATTGAAAGTAGAAACACAGTAGGTATTTGAATTTTGAACATGCAAAATTCACGGACAATACTGAAGCTGTGTGTCTGTGCCATTAGTTCAGAGACAGACAATCTCTGACACATCCTGTGTTGATCTAACACGTGATCTCTTACTGATTCATACCACCTCTTGGTCAGACCATTGATTTCTTTATTTCTCAGCCTGGATGTTCCTAGTTAAGTGTGGAATACTAAGGTAAGTTTCATGTGCATAATTAATTGCTGTTATAAAATACTTGAATAAATGCCTAAATATTTTGGTCTGCTTGTAGGTAGATACTATAATGCTGTGAGAGAAATAATTTCAGAGCTAGCAGTGAAAGACATTTTTCCTTGCAGTCCTTAACATGTGCAAGCTTAACAAGACACCTTTTGTCTTTTTCAATCCTTACCTGCTGTCATTCTGTACATTGCACAGGGATGGATTCCTATGCCACAGGTGGTATATCTGCATAGGCTTTTGGGGCAGGCTGCTCTGCCTGTGCTCAGAGCTTGCTGGAAACTGCATTAGGATGATGCCCAAACTAATATTCTTCATGGTTTGCCTTATTAACCTGGGCTTGATGCTCTATGCAGTAGCTACAGTGCATGTAGCTACATGGTTTTACATCCACAAGCTCCCCAGGGAGGACTTTGCTGCTGCTTCTGCTGCCAAAAGGCTCTACTCGATGTGTTATCATCTGCCACTAATGGTGCTGTGGTTGGTATTGATGGGTAAAACACTGGGCTCAGCAAAGTCGATAGCACAACATCCACTTACAGCAGTGATTTTCCAAGTCTCACATTACAGCCAGGTCTGTGTGTCTGCAATGCAAGAGGCAATCAAATGGTCACTCGAGGGGCAGACTGAAGGCTAAAGGAGTCATACACTTAATTTCAGGTCTACTTCTGAAAAAATGACTGGGTGAATAGTTTTGATTAAAAATACTTTAAATTTTTTTCATAACTGTTTTTGTGAACGTGGCTGGACAATTTTGTTGCAGCTTGAGGCAGACAGCAATCTTGGAATATTTTAGTCTGGTAGTTAAAATTTTGGCAAAATACTGGAAGTCTTGGCAGTTTTAACTGTAGATGTCTCTAACAGCTCTCCCTTGCAAAATGTTCAGCTACACAAATATTTTGGTTAGGCAGGACATAGCAAAATGAAAGAGATTTTCTTCTTGAAGCTTTCCTTTTTTCAGGGTTTTTCGTCTACAAACTTGTTCATTTCCCACACCTGTAAATACCATCCTGTTCCAGACCTTTGTGGTCCCACCCATTGGTGTCAGCAGCGATAGCTTTGTTTTGTGCACCCATATCCCATCAAATGCTTTGATTTGAAAAAATCTGAGGCTACCTTGTTGAATGCTGGCTCTTTTAAGAAGTAAAATTTCTTCCAGTATCAGATCTTTGAGTCATTATAAACTAAAATTATTTATGATCATTTTTTCAGAAAGACTGTTAACTTCTTCCTAGGCTTTTCAGGGAGCTACACATACAAAGGTTGATATAATAGGATTGAGAGGGAACAAAGGGAATGTTTTTCCTTTGCCAAGAATATAATATTAATGACAGACATTGCAATTATTATTTTTGAGGTCTTTCTTATTAAAAGTAGTGAATATTACTAATCAAAACGCTACAGTGGATCTATTCAGGATGCTAATTAGTCTCTTCATTGTGCTGGGATATGTTTATCTTCGGATTTGTGCTCCAGATCTTCTGAATACAGTAGGACTGAAGCATAGGGCTTGAGAAGAGTCCCTCCAGAAGCTGGGTAATGCAGCAGGGAGGAAAACAGAGCTTTCAGGATAATGCTGCTAATAAGATTGTGTTCTTCCGTTTGGATGTTAGGGAAAAAAAGGATTCAGTTTCTTTGCCTGGTTTAATGACAAGAAATTAAATTTAGCATTGAACAATACTTGCTGAATCTTTTAAGGTACCAGTATCTCCACCTTCCAAGAAAATGGCATCAGTATCAAAAACAGCACAGTACTATTTAAGCCTTTCAAACAAGGAGCCAGTCAATGTTTATATATATGAGACAAGGATCTCTGTCCTTCATCAGCATCCCTGTCCCCATCTGCTGTGACCTGAACAAGATTTGTTGCTGCCAGACTTTACTATGTGCTAGAGTCAGCAGCCCAAGGAGGCAGCACTGGGGCTCCTTTTTCACTTTGAAGAGCTCATTCCTCATTACTGTCTTTAGAACAGCAAAGCAAGCCCCACTGACCCAATGTATGAGAGAGTGCATTTCAGCTCCAGTCTCTCCCTCCACATATTTACATACCACCCAATGAGACTGAGATTGTCTGGTGAGCTCTCAAACCTCCTTGTGCTCCCCCCTCTCAGCTTGCTGAGTGTCTCTGCAGTGGTGCAAATCAAGTTGCTTTTTGTCTAAGAGATCAGGTGAGCTAAAGGGGCTTGGCATTGCCTGCAAATAAATCGTAAGAGTATCAACACAACTAGGCTGAAACAACACTATTCAGTATTGTAAATGATACATAGAAAGACAAGCAGATTACATAAAAACTGCTCTTTGAAAATCATAGAGGAAAACTTATTAATGAACTGTAACAAATGTGTGCTCACTCAGAAGTACTCGTCTTTAATTATTAATGCAAAATGCCAGAATTTTTAAGTTCAGGATTTTTCTGCCTGAAGAAAGACTTCAAAGACGTCAATGAAGACAAAAGCAGTCCAACCCATGCACCTTCCTGTGTGACTTTTAGTTTAGCTGACTATCCCTTGTTTTCAGTCCCATCAGATGTGTATCTGAATACTTGTGATTCATTTATAATGATGGAGGTAAATTCACTATCAGTGAAGTTCAGTGGGAAATCCAGTTTCTAACATTAGTGGCAAGTTTTCACATTAGCCCTTCAATGTAAACAGTGAAGTCACAGACTCTTCAGTTGTGGTTTTTATGTTTTTATCATGGATTATATGAAAGGCTGAGAGAATTGGGATTGTTCAGCCTGGAAAAGAGAAAGCTTCTGGGTGACCTAATTGCGGCCTTCCAGTACCTGAAGGCTGCCTAGAAGAAAGATGGAGAGACACTGTTCACAAGGGCATGTAGTGACAGGACAAGGGGGAGTGGCTTCAAACAGAAAGAGCGTAGATTTGAATTAGGTATTAAGAAAATATTCTTTACTGTGAGGGTGGGAAGGCACTGGCACATACTACCCATAGAAGCTGAGGCTGCCCAATCCAAGGAAGTGTTCAAGGCTGGGCTGAATGGGACTCTAAGCAACCTGGTCTAGTGGAGGGTGTCCCTGCCCATGGCAGGGGGTTTTGGAACAAGATGATCTTTAAGGTCCCCTTTAACCAGGCCATTCTATGATTCTGTGACCCAGTGCTTGCACTGGGAGGTCCCTTCCAGAGCTGTGTAAACATTTTCTATATCTGCTTCTCTATATTTTCATTAGATCTTCTAGGACAAGTAACTTAACCAATAACATTATTCTGTATACCCCTCCTACAGACATACCTTCCTGTTCTTCCTTTTCCAGGGCTCAGATTGTTTTCTCTTTCTCAAAACTTCCCTGAAAAGTCATTGCACAATGTAAATGCAGTGAGCATTTAGATGTCATCTGCCTGTACATGCATTTGTACAATACGAGTCTTAGTACATGTGGAGTATCCAGAGGCTTTCCATACTGCTTTAAGATCAGAGATGTCCCTTGAAAGTGGCAGTGTGCATAGTCAGACAGGGGTTCTGGATAGAATAGTGAATTTTAAAAAATCACATCAGCATACTGTGTGACTATCCTTGATATTTCAGTTCTGCTGCTTGTCACATTTATCCTCTGGTACCATTGCAGAAAGACGGTGACATCAGATGGACTCTCCTGTCTTTGATCCCCACCAAGGGGAGGGGGACAAGCCCCCTGGGAGCAGCCAGTCATGTTTTGTGTGACAGCAAGCACTGTTGTGCACTTCAGCTGACAGCAACAAGGCAAGGGGCTGTCTGCTGGTGAAAGGAGAGGGTGGGAAGGACAGTGCAGGGCACCTGTATGCCAGAGAGGCCCAGTGTATTAATGCCACCCACTGCTGAGCCATCTGCAGGTTATTACACATGGTAGTGACTTGATGGACAGTAAGTTATTAGAAAGGAGTCACACCAAGTCCACTGCATGGGCTTAAGCGCATCTCCTCCTGCTATGCTGTTATTTATCTCTTCACCTTACTTCCAGCATTTGTTTTTAGTTCATATACTGGCAGTGACACATGGCAGGAGTCCACAAATGCATAAGATAGCAGCTGGTTGAGCCCCAAAGGAACTGTCTTTTGGCAGTAAATCTGAGGAGCAGACACCAAACCACACTTTGGTAGGTACAGAGCAGGTTGGTCACTTGAATGCTTATGTAGGTGCTTGCTGCAGGGCATGTTTCTTACTCAGCCAGCCAGTGACAGTCATTCCCTAGAGACCAGTGAGGTGGGGATCACAGAAGTTGCTTTTTGAGGGACCTCTTTGATATAATATGGACAGCCAGTGAGTATCCTGAATGCACCAGGCTCACACAGGGGAACTGCAGTTACCCGCCTCCTCCCTCCTTTTGACATGAATAGTTGCTACATCCTCTTCTTGAATAATTAAACTACAGTTGAATAATTCAGAGTCTATTCAGAGTCTATTCAGATTGTCTATTGTTTGGTGTTGAGCAGGGGTTGGCTCTCTGCAGCACCACACAGTGTTGTAATGTTCTTGCTAACTCCAGAGGTAACTTTTTTCACTAGAAGACCACCAGTGGGGTTTTTTTTTATTTGCTTTGCATTTTTTTTCTCCCCCTCTTCTCTATGCTAATATTGCCCATAACCCTGTGTCTTGAGCTATCAGTAACCAACCTGCCCTTGCTGCAGGGTGGGGAGCCATCCCTCTTGTCAGACCAGTAAAGAAAGAACTTCATTCAAACATCGCCTGGACAACAAGCTGCATCAGAAACACGTCATGTCCTTACTACAGCCTCAATCAGACACACAATAGGGAGGTGCTGAATTTCTCCTCAGACAGTGTAACAGGGTTTTATTGTCTGCCCTAAAGAGCTAACAGTGGATGGGCTTGAAGGAGCTGGAGAGGCTCTTGTGTTTGCAGCCAGGAGGAGCTGAGATGCAAAGGAAGGTTCCCAGTTGTCTCAAGTACGAATCTGCTGTGAGAGGCATGTCACCAAACTTTGTCCCCACCATTGCCCCAGTGGGGTGTATTTCCCCTGCACTTGGAGTACAAGACCTGATCCTACTTCTCAGCTTGACCCCAGGTTGAATGAAGAGTGTGAGACACTGACTGAACTTAAAACTCAGCACTGCCGGCCTCAGAACATATTCAAAACAGACAGTAAAAATTACTGTTTCTGTATTCTTTTGTTGTCATCCTCCACTCCCCCTCACTTTCCTTCCCATCATCTGTTACTACTGCTGCCTCCCACTTCAGACCACCCACCACAAGCCTTTCCCCCTGTTCTGCTAGCCCAGCAAAGGAAGGAGCTCTCCCTGTGGAGGAGAAAAACCAGGTACTCACTGGCTCTGAGGAGCAGAGCAGGTACCAAATCACCTGGCTTCAGGAGAAGCTGGGGACAGAGCACAGGGGATGCTAAGCAAGCAGTTCTGAGCAAAGGAAGTCAAATAAATTATTGATGCAATTTCACCTGTTTCACTAAGGATGGATTTGGCCCAAGGAAGCGGCAAGAGGGCAGCTGAGGAAACAGTGAGACCCTGGGAACCAGAGAGCTGTGCCCTAAACCCCACACCGACAGTGCTGTGCACACACGGGAACAGCCGTACAGCTCCACGACTGCTCATCTCCAGTTCTCTAACTCTATAGTATCACTCCTCAGACTAAAACCTTAATGAGTGCTTGCCAAGTTCTTGTAATCACACCAAATTTCATAATTTAAACATGTTTTGAAGCTCCAGAGGAAAAATGTACATCAGTGGGAACCAGCCATCTGGAAAGCTTTGGAGTCTTTTTTTGCTCACTTGTTTGTTTGCAATTCAGCTATTCCAGTACTGTAAGTGTAATTTAGTTATTTATTTAATTTTAAAGTTTTTAGGTTACAACATGGGTTTTAACTAATAGATGAAGGCACAACTCAAGCAGGGTAATTCACCGCTATGAAAATTAAATGATTCCTGAATGATGTATGAGGTTTGTGGTTATGCCAAGGTATGATCCATACCATATAACCCATTACTGCCTCTTAATGCTCTTTGCACAGTGGTTTCTTTTAATGTCATTTTTCTCCTGCCTCCAAAGTTGTAAGAGAGGATCAGGGTCTTAAACTTACGGTACAAAAGAAGAGACAGAAGTAGCCTTACCAGCCATGACCTGTTAAAAACATCATTGGTCAAATCCTCAAAAGAAAAGGAGCTAGTGATAGAAAATGCCTTCTAAAAACATCCTTTGGAATATGATATGAACCTTACCCAAGTGCACTATAAATCCTGACATGTATTACAACATGTGCCAGCTATGTCTTCATACAAAATCAAAACTGTTTGTTTTAGTGGTCCTTTTGAGGCACCTAATGAGAAAATAGAGTCAGAAATATTGAACACAAATTAAACTGAAGAAAGAGAGCGACTAACATGTGAGCTACAATACCAAGGATGACTTTGTGGAAAAGAAATCAGCGCAAGCGGAGGAGTGGAAGGACACAGAACAATAATGACAAAAAAAGAAAGAGAAGACAGAGCAAAAGATAAGAGATGGCAAAGTAGTGTAACACTGATGCAAAAGCTACACAATAATCTGTTATAAGGGAAAGAAAGTCAATGGGTTGCAGAGAAAACTGAAGAGGAAGTCAAAAGAATGCACAATTTTATTCCCATTGAGAGGCCAATAAATTGTCAAATACAGAACAAAATTGAATATTCCTGTAAATGACAAGATATATGACCTTGGAGGAGATGGCAGCAGTTTTCAGGGGTTCTTTTCCCCAGTCATATCTCAGGCAAGAACTGTAGGTGTTGAGTAAATTTTTAATTGAGAGTATAAATGATTTACCTGTTCACAGCAGTGCATCCCTCCTTCCTCTACCCTCAGTGAAATTCTCTGAGGAAGCATCAAGTCTTGATTTCTAGTGTCATTGTCATAAATAAAGGCTAGTCCTCTAAGCTTTCTGTACTTTCTGACAGTACATTGTTTTGTGCCCCCTGTCAAGCAAAGCTTCAGTTGAGACACTTCTTTTTGAAAGTGGAACATGGCAGTATTTTAGTGGAACATGGCAACCTAATCAAAATATCTGTTTATAGCCTTAGGAGGCAAAAAAACCCAACTGTTAACATTTGGATGTTTCCACAATTAACATTTGTATGATCTTAGATCTTAATGTGAATATATTTGAATGCTTTTGGGTGCTGCATAATAAAGAGCTGGTTACTAAACTTAGCAGCACTTCATGTAGATTAGACATTATAATTGATGCTTACAGAATAGGACCCAGAGAAATTAATCTTATGTTGCTCTGATTTCACTGGTTTAAACTAAAGTTACAAAAGGTGTTTATACCATGGGGAAGAAAAAAAGTTCATGGGTGATCGCAATCATGTTTATTTGTTCTCTGGAAGTGCGTGGATGTGTTTTAATTCCTGCCCAGGGAGGGCTCTCGCAGTCTCAGTTCCCTGTGCTTCAGTGTCACTGCATCAGACTTCAGCCTCCTCCTCCAGCATCCCTGGTCTCAGGCACATTCCCTTTTCCCCTGCCCTCTGTTTCAGTTCCTGCATATTGACAGCATTGCAGCCTTGAATGACTTCCCTGTCCAAAAAAACCCAGAACAATACTGCTGACTTTGGGGGTTTTTTCAGTCCTGTAACCATTCTTTTTCAGCATTAAGGCCTTGGACATACCATGGGTTTTCAGCTCACAATTCAGGAGCAATAGCAGGAGAGGTGTTTAGCCAGACTAGGTTGAGGAGTAGCCCACACAACAATACTCCTTAGCTGGCCTACCTAGACAAAGAAACAACCTAAAATCCTTGTGTACTGGTACATATTCCTCTGCCTTCCTTCCCTTTGCATCCCTGCTCCTCTTCATCCATCATTCAACTCTTCCAAAGGGTCCAAATCAGTGTAACATCTTCTGTTAGTCCAGGTTTTAGCAATTTTCCAGTCAAAGACCCAGCTTCATGCACAAAGTTTGGGAGAGGAGGGCTTTACCCAGAACAGAAATACTCTATTCTCTTTTTCCAAACCTGTTCATGGTACACAAAGCCTTTCATGATCAGCCTGGATAGAGCTGCTGGCACCGTGTTGTGCCTTCAGCAGAAGAAAGACTGCCAGAGGCATAGAGTGCAGATGATTCATACTAATCAGGCTGGAACCTGTATATTGGGATAGATAACCCAAACCATCCCAATATTACCTTATATGTGGCAGACAGTTTTCTGTTTTGATGCCAGACCTGAGGTTAAGCAGTGAGATTTACATCTCCAGAGACAGGAATATAATACAGCTGCAGCTGATCAATGAAAGCCTGAAGTACATGGAGAAGCTTTGGGATTGTGTTAAGGTACAAAGCTCTTATCCTGAGCACAAACTGCAGCCGTGAGCATCTTCCTCCCAGGCAGGTGCTACAAGGCTCCAAATCTGGCCTTGAAAGGCAAAGTGTAAAGGAGTAAAGAGTAAAGGAATGACTTGGGTGTCTGATCTCAGAAGACAACTTTGAGTTATGCTGGGTTCAACACTCTTAAGATACTCCTCCTGCTGTGAAAAGAGAGAAACCTCATCCTTCTTCACATATCCTGTGTAGGAGTAGCACAGATGATGTTTTGTATGCCATTAAGGAAGAAGGAACTCCCTGAATCTAGAATGTAACTTCAGCACAAATAATCCTGAATCAACACCATCAGTGAGCACATGAAATTCTGCCCTAGCAGTTCCTAGTTAAGTTTGCCCATTCCAAACACTCTAATCTAAAATGATGTTTATCAGGAAAGTCATAAAAGCAGGAACTCCAACTATCAATGTTTGATGAAAGAAAGGGAATAGATAAGATTTTTTTGTGCATCTGGAATCCCTAGTTAAATAATGGCAGAAAAGGGAAGTGAAGACAACAACAGGCAGGGGAAAACCTGTAATCAGGCCTCATTAATACTATAGTTAATTGATTTTCTGCTTAGATTCCAAGGAGGAACAGGAAGCATTCTTTAAGGTGGGTGATAGGTTAGCAACCATTGGAGAGGCAGAGAGGAAGGAAGATATTTGTATGTAAAGAATGTGAACTTTGCCAGCTTTGAAAACTATTTGTATGAAACTCAGTGATGCAATTGTCACAGACTATTTTAAGCCTTAAAAGAAATTTTATTCCTCAGCTTTGTATAAGATCCCTGTTTGTGAGACTCTCTTTCTCCTTTTGTCATATCTGGGGAACCATAAATTGAAGAATCCAGCCTTGCTCAACTCTGTCTAATCGTGTGGCCTACATTTGATTTTCTTTTCATGCAGCGATTCAGGTGTACTGACTAGTGAGACACAGAGAGAGAAGCAAAAATTATTTTCCCAGGATTAAAAAAAGGACAAAAATATCCCAGGTGCTACTCCATTTGTCTAAAGAGAAACCAACACAGCTTGACCTGCTCTAAAATCTCACAGTTTGTCTACACAAGGCTGTTTTAAGCCAGTTCAGTTAAACCATACAGACTTGTAAGTGGTTGGTGCTGACTAAGCTTAAACAAGAGCAACACAGCGCCAGAAGGGTTGTCCAAGAATATTGTCAAAGTAGTGGTCTGTCTAAACACACAAATGTGTTTAGACAGGTTATAATAGGTCTTAACCTGTCTTTTGGGACATCTTTACCTGCCTTGCACATCCATATGAGGGTTATCTCCTACCCACCTACTTACAAACGGACCCTCTGAAACTCTGCTGGATGCTGGGCACAGTAGAGCACACAGCCTGTGTGCTTTTATTCTTGTCTTTAGGGATGGCCTTGTAAGAAATCAGAGACCCAAGTGTGCATGCAAATGCACAGCTCCCACAGGTGTGACACTGCTGTGTGCTGTAAGCAGGCTCTGATGTTGGCAGGTTAGTATTTAGTGCACCTCAAGGTAACCTGACCCCAGGATGGAATTCTCACAACTGCTCTCAGAAGTCCCATGGGCTGCAGAGCAGGGATGTCCCATGGCATCCCCCAGCATCCTGACTCACTACTCTCCCGGCTCACGGGCCCTCCCGGTGACAGCACACCTTTGGCTCTTCCCCCAAGCGTTGTTATCAATGCAAGGAAACACAAACAGAGCTGCAACATCCTGCCTTCCCCCAGCCTTGATATGTCCATTATAGTAGTGCTGGATTTATCCTAATAATCCAAATCCAAGAGCAATGCTGCCTTACAAATCTGTCTAGCTCAAAATGCATCTTTTTCTCTGCTTCTAAAACCTTTTCCTATTTATACACTGCTTCATCAGCTGTGCCTTATTCCCCATTCAACATCCATTTTCCCTTAAGAGGGATAATTAATTTAGAACTCCAGGCAATAAGACATAGGTGAGAAACCAGCTTTCCTGGTGTTGCCTTTCTTTTCTTAACCATTAAATGGTGCAATTGTGCCTCACATTTACATGGGAACAGGGGAATACACCTAAAATCAAAACCAGAGAATAATTCCTTTTAATGCTATGCTAACATAATGCAACAGGAGGAATTGCAAGAGTCTACTGCACTATTAATTCATCATGGGTTTTTACGCACTAAAAAGACAAGAACTGACAAAACTAGGCTTTGATGTGTCATTTTCACTTAAGCAACCACATGCTTGCCCAAGAAAATAGTTTCAAGAAGTATATTCAGGCACCTCGGGTGCAGTAACACTTCAGAGATTTCTTTTTCCCATCAGAGCAGACCAGCCTGTTTGCATTTATTTAAACTTTCTGTACATGCTTCCTACTTTGTAGTCCTGAAGTCTGCCATCAGTCAGGTGCTTCAGTTACTGGGTGAATCTCAGCCCTTCCTTATCCAAGATGATGGATGCAGAAGAATACACTGACATTGCAAAAAGGCAAAAATGGGTCCCCAGGGTCAGGAGCTGTCAGGTTAGGTATTTTGTCTGAACTGATCTTAGGGTGTTGTTGACCCTTACAAAGAAACTCGTCCTCTGTGACTAAAAAAAAATAAAAAAGGGGAAACTGGGTAAGAATTGATGTCATCCTATTCTCAGTAGGGTTTTAAATCCTCAGTTCTACCATAATCTGAGAGATTACCTCCCTTGCTGCCTTGGGTTACCTTGGTGCTCTCAGCAAGCTTGTCCTGATATCTCAGGGAAGCTGCAGATACATGCAGGTATCATGACAGGGCATAGGTGCCCTGAGAACATGTAAGTGGGCACAAACTGATGATCTCAGTTTTTTATCAAGATTTGTGCTCGTGTCCCATCTCCAACTCTAGACTGAGGTCAAATCCTCTTTTGTTTTTAGTGCATGGAAAAGCCTGTTCTTGATGTTGTAATCAAGTATATGGAGTAGTTTATTGCATACCCTCCATGCATTGAGTGACCTCTGCTACCCTACCTTTTGCCTAATTTCCCCTTAGGGCTAAAACACCAGCCAGGATGGTAAAAAACATATTCCCTATGCCCTCCCACCCCCCCAGTAACGGCTCAGTGTATGAAGCATGGAAGTGAAAATATTCACATATACAGTGTTCTGATGCTGTGAGTCTACTTTGACTCCTCTTTTAATAAAATCCAGTTGATTCCATGTGATTCTAACCTTCCCAACACAGCATGTGCTCACGCTGTGTGCATTGTGTTTTGCAGACACTACGAGAGCAGCCTTATGGAGAGGGGCTTGCGGACGAGAGCGAGAGAAAACCACACTTGCAGTAAATAAAAGCATCACACACGGAGGACCTCTCAACTTCCAGCAGTGACCTTTGAAGCTTGAAGGACACATGGCCTAGACAGGTAAGGGAGTTACATTACTGATTATTTTGTGGTGTTTTTGTGCTGTAAAGCATGCTTGTATGAAAAAAGAGCAGTTTACAAAACTATGTTTAAGAAGAAGTGGGTTTGTCAGCTACAACAATAGCTAGGGGAAGATTTAAATAAAATAATAGGTGTTTTTCATCTTTAATGTCTATAATTAGTTAATGCAGCATAAAAACCAGCACATCATTACTCTTCCTCTCTCCACTGTAAAAGAAAAAAAATCAACAAAGAGAAAACATGCAAACCTAGTATTTTGCTAGCTCATCTTTTAAGAGCCTGGTTCCTGTTTAGTGTGTGTTTAGTAATGATGCATTTAAATGAATAATTTAGACCTTTGATGACAACTTTTGAAGAGCAGTTTTATCAATGTCAGACAGCTTTCCGTTTTTCACTATATAAACACAAGATACCAACCACCACTGCCAATATTAGTTTTGCCTCATTTTCCTGTGTTTGGGTAGGAAAGCCCCAGGTTTTTTTTCTGGTAGTGAATTAGCATCGTTACTTTTAGAACTTCCTGATTGAAAACAGTGAACTAAATGTATAACTACAAAAGGAAAAAAGTCCTACCCTGTACCAAAGCTGCAAAGCCAGACACTCCTGGGAAATGTTAGAATTATGTTTGCACTGTCTTAATTTTGCAGGTTATTACTTCTGTGTTCTTAGGCATAGACAGTAAACCTTACTGCTAATAACAAGCTTGCTTACAAAAGACCCAGTGATGCCACATTTACTCACGGGGATGCTGGAAGCAGGAACCCATCCCTGCTCAAAGTGTTTTCCTTTGTTGACAGTACTTCTGGTGGCAGTTAAACTGAGTGTGAGTGAGGATTATTTTAAGGACTTCATGTTTAGCTGCACACAATTGCTCCACATTCTGGTACTCACACCAAGAGCCTCACGGGATAGTTTTAAATTAAGCACTATGTCTAGTCCTTTTGGTTATGGATGTATGGACCTAGCAGGTACAAGGAGTTCAGCTTGCCCTGCATGCACCATCTCAGCTGAAGGCAAAACCAGCTCCAACCTGGTAAGAATTTTTCCCATCCCTGTGGATTTTTTTCAGGTAGTAATTTACCATTTTACTTTGTTGGGGAAGGGTATTTATTAAAGAGCACTTTGAAATCAAGAGATCAGCTAAAAATACCACAAAACATTTAGTATTCCCTTCCACATGCTTATGGAGATTTTTCCAGCTTTTTCTTCGAACCTTATTAATTCCTGTTATAAACATAATCTTATGTAGGTGCACACCCTGCATAAGGTGCCAAGCTGCACAATGTTCTGTTGGATTCAGTAATAGACTTAAATTTAGCAATTTTCTGATTGAAAATAATGCCATTATTCATGTGCCCTTGTACCAACTCCCAAGCTACTGCCTGGCTCTCTTGATAATATGACGTTCCTGATGCACATTATCTCAGAGGTCAATGCAAAAGAAAAGGTGTTACACAACTCTCAAGAACAAATCCTCCGAGGAGGAGATATCAGATAGGCACAAAAAATATGATATGCTAATCTTGACACAACATCTGCTGGGTCCTTACACACTTTAAATATATACTGTGCTCCCTTTACTAGGTGTTACTTACAGTTGAGACATCAGCACTTCTTCAGTACATGTTGTATAGTCGGTGGGATGTCTGGCCACAAGATGGTAAAGAACAGTGGGCTAATGGGCTAAACTGAGGGGAAGATGTTTTTTCTTATTTCTTATTTTTGAAGTTATGGCGGTTTTTGTTGGAGTTTGTGTTACTATGTGAGTAATCTGCAAAGGCAAATACCTAAAGATGGCAATCTGAATCCACAAGCAACTGAGCAGTGACAGTCAGTTTGTATTCAGAATTTTGCTTCCCTTACAGCCCCAAATTTAAAATTTTGAGTTCAATGTCTCAGTAACTTAATTGCTATATCTGAAAATCATGCATAAAGTCTTCTATCAGAGAGGGTGTTGGGAAAAAGCAAAGGCTAAAACCATGTCAGCACAGCAGTCTGTGTGGGAGCACAGAGCAAGCTGGAGGTATGAGAGCCATCCTTGGAGTAGTTTGGGTACCAGAACACACATTAGCCTGCTCTGAGCTCCCTGTTGCTGCAGCCAAGCACCTCCCAGCAGCCAAGCCTTCTCCTGCCTCCCTGTACTACAGCCCAGGCACAAGTCAAGGCTGACACTGCCCAGGTGGAAAGAGAAGCAGTGCAGCTGCCAACAGCTGGCACAGCCTGGGACAAGGAGCCATCAGCTAATAAGCATTAACGGGGACGTGAGCACTTTCAGGCTTCTCCCCCCTCCAGATCGGCAACTCTGAGCCTCTTCATTTAGTGAGTGTGTACTATTGTGTGTGAAAGCTGTGAGGACCTGGAGATGAAAAGATTTGATTTCCCTGAGCAGAAAGGACTTATTGACACAAACCAGGGCCTGTGATGAGATCTTGTTTACCAGACAAGTGCAGGGCTGGAAATCAATGCACCAAAATTGCTGTGACCAGAAATTAGACTCAGTGAACAAAATTCGTTAAAACGAGCTATGTCTCACATCACACCTTTTGCATGACTGATCTAACACTGTTACTTCCTTCTCACTTTCTCCCAGAATGACCCCTTTAGAGCAAAGCATTTATACTGTGTCACTTGTAAAAATTCTGAAGTAGAAAATAATAAAAAGGCAGTCCTTTTTAATGAAGCACTCACTAATAAAGGCTTTAATTAAAATGTTGTTGAAAAACTTAAAAGACAACTTAGAAAACCACAAATGTGTGTGGAAAGTCACTTGTGCAACTTCTTTAGCAAGTATTTTTAAAGAACCTTTGATGGGAACTCTATATTAAAACTTTTTTCCTTATTCCTTTCCCCATAAACATCAACCGCACCACACTTGCACTGGTCAGTCTTACTAAATAGGTAAAAAAATTTTCTTACCAGAACCATGCTAGGACTTACTCTGCAAAAGTGATCTGAAGCTGAACCAAGAAGCTTTTTGAATCAGAGATGCAGCAGACACAATAGCAGGAGTGTGTGAAATTGTAGAATAAGGGGAGAGACAGGAGTTGGTGACTGGATTACTAATAGAGCTGAGGACAGGAGTGGGAGAGCACCGTGAAGTATCAGTACTAATAAACTCAGTGTATATCTCATGCTAATATGCCTTTCTTCTGATAAAGCACAGAAAGCCCCAAGGCCCTGCTCACAGAAATTGGCGTGGTGCTGCGGACTAACAGCACCTCTGGCTAATTTAGGCAAGCAGATTAAAATAAGACTGATAAAAGCAACAAAAGGAAAGATTTGTGTCCCTTGTATCTTCCTTTCGAACTGGTATCCTTGGAATGGCAAACGAGTTGGCAGGGCCACCAGTTTGTGGTACAATCATCTGGTACGTGTGCTGTATGCACGGTTTTATGAAGCACATTTTGGGGGGCTGATACTTCTAGTCTTTCTTTTTCTCTCCACTTTTCCATTCAAACAGAAATAGCCTCCAGCTAGTGCTCATCCCAGCAAGAGTAGTAGTACCTATAATTCATATAATTGCAGATAGAGGAGGAAAAGAGCTTCAGTCTACATAGATATATGTATGTATTGCTGGCAGTCAACAGAGACAGGGAATTGTCTGCTTTCTCCTAAAACCTCACCCATGACTCAGCTTTCACCTGAATACACTAAACCTGTGTGGTGCACAAACCTGCCAAGCCTGTAGGCAGAGCTATATAATAAGATGCTCATTGCCAGCAGATTAAAATTTAGTTTAACACCTATTTGCCCACATAGAGCTGAACTGACAGCAAAGAACAGGTCTCTCATTAGCACACTGCTCTGCTGCCCTGTAGACTCAGGACCTGATAATAGTTATTTGTATCTTTGGAAAGTAGGTATGAAACATAGGAATTATTACAGCTGTGTTTAGACTGGGAGACAAAGGTGTCTTGGCACGCCCCATGGTGCTGGTGCACCGGGACTTGGGATGTGAGGTTGGGCAAGGGGTATGTAGGGCACACACGCCAGGGAGAGAGCAAGTGGTTCCCTTGGGATCGAGAAGCTGAGAGATGCTGTGTGATCCTATGGTCTGGTCATAGCTCTGGGTAGCATCCAACAGTGACAGACAAGTCCTCTGAGTTGCACCAAAAGAAAGGTTTTGTTAGGAAGAAACCCTCTTCTGACATGGGAAGCATACTACTGCTATTAATAAATAACAGTTTTTTTAAACATAATAGGAACTGGGCTTTTAATTTTTGAAGGCACAGAGGTCCATAGCTATATAGCAGTAGTTGACTTCTCATTGCAACTGCTTTCAAATGGAATTTTAAGAGCCCCATTCTTTGTGCAGATCTTTTTTTCAAAGAAGAGGGGGAACTCTAAGTTGCATTTAAAGCTTGACTGCAAGTTATTCGTCTGAACATCCCACATGTGTGGTAGACAGGATATTGCATTATATTTGTATTTGCATTTCTGATTTAAGCAATAGCAGATATTTCCTAGGAAACCAATAGTATTTAACTAGTGCTGTATTAGAAGTGACATGGAGGAAGCTTTTACAAGGTTAAAAAAAAGAAGAAAAACTTCCATTGATTAAAATTACTGGCTTAAAATCATTTGTTCGAAGTTCATCTACTGAAGTGAAGGCCCCATAAAAAGTAACCTACAGTAGAAAGTGTATGCATATAATTTGCATAGCTGCCATTCAGAGCCAGGCAGGGTAGAAAATGAGAGGTTACATGCTATTCAAGCTCCAACCCCAAGCCTCAGCTGCTTCCAGTCTCAGCACAGCTGGAGGTTTTTTGCTAAATTTGTAGGCAGTAAAGCAGGGAACAACCAAGAAAGATGAAAACAGTGTAATTAGTCTTCAAGCTTAGCATCCCAGGGATGGGAGCAGAGCAGCTCACCACCCCTTTGGAACCAAAAGCTGATCTCAATAAGTATCACAAACCCAGCCAAAAAAAGATGGCACTAAGTGGTTGCATTTCTACTCAGGATAGTTAAAAAGTCAGAACTGTATTTAATTGTACTTTTGAAAGAGAGAGTTTAAACCAGCAAGAAGTTGGATTTAAAAATGAAATGCTGTGTTTGTTTTCTGAGTGTCTAAAAATGTTGCACTTTCAAGTAATTTTTAGAAAAATATTGGTGAAATCTAGCAAAGCATTTTGCAACATTTTCAATAAAGCAGTGCTTCGGCGGTAGAGAGGTTATGACATATTTTCTGAAGGATGGCTTAACACTGGGTAGGACTTGTCATGAGTTCCTAATCCAACTGTATTCTAGATTATCAAAGCATATCTTCATGTTCTGGAAAGAGAAAAACCTGTGAATTTTGAAAATTTTGCCTATTTATCCTTTATTTTCTCAAAACCCTCACTTAATTTAGGGTGATATTTCTGAAGTGGTTATTGAGAAAAATGCTGCTCTGATCAGAGGATCCCCAGGTTCTCATGAAATCAATACTGTGTGTTAGTTGCCCTCCCCATCTCTGAAAAAAATCAAGTCATAAATCTTTCTGGCATCTCTATTCATTCTCCTAATTACACTGTATATAATGCTGACGAACAAAGGAAGCTTTTTTTTGCTAAATTGTATGTCTGGAGAGGCTTGTGAGGGGGACTGTGTAGTTGTGGAGATAAAGCCTCTAACTCCACATTAATACCTAGTGGAAAAAGGAAAAGAAATTGGAGCAGCCATAAAATACAGAGTACAAGATACACCTTGCATTAGCATTGCTGAGCTGAAGGAATGGGCTATCAAGATTTAGGTGGCATAATATTCTGAATTCTATTTTAAAAGTATCATTATCATCAGAGAACATTTAATACAAATCCTTCCTACAGATTCCCTGCAGGAATAAGGTGGCCTAGCTAACAAAGCCTTGATTTGTTCAATAGAACATACTCCTTTTTCCTTTAAAATGTAGTCAAGGCACCTACTTCTACCATCTCCATGGTTCAGAGGCCACTGCACAAATGTTCCTTTATATCCACAGAGTACCTGGGTGCTATTACATGTCCTTCTGTACAATGGTCTCCATTCACACGCCTTGCAAGGAAGAGCAAACAAAGAGACAAGCAATTGCTAAACACACAGAAACTTACACAGCTCCCACAGACATACCATTTCCTACCCCCTGCCAGGATTTTCACATAACAAAGTGCAGGCAGGCACCTGAAGGAAGTCAAAACAAGAGCGGGATTTGCTGCCTTAGCTCTTCCCTTTGTGGCCTTGCAGGAGAGAAAGGAGACAATCAGGCTCCTTGCAACCCATAACCTGTAAAACCTATGTCAGTGCACCTTTACCTGTTCCTCAGCTGTACTTTTGTTTCTCTTCAATCAATCCTGCCTCATGAAAACGCTGTGCCATAGACACATGTTCATCTCGCATTCATTATATGCCATCACTATGAGCACAAATCCCCCAATAAATGCCTAGAGACTGAGGCACACCACACACTTGGGACAATCCAGCAGATCCTCTGGGTCTGGTCTGTGTTATAGGCTCCCTCTGACAATGCACATCAGGGGCAGTCTTTGGGGTGATCTAAAATAGCATGTCTACAGACTGAGAAGGCCTCACTTATCAGCATCGCAGTGGGTGCCGACCCACTGGCAAATTCCAGCCCTAAATTAGGCATGCAAGGAGCCCTGCTGAGGGTCAGGGAGACTGTTCAGCTGAGCAAGGCTTACGCACAAGAACTGCAACATAAGCCTCTGCTAATTGCAATGAGAGCAGGCTTAGCCCAAAGCAAGGGATGTACCAAAAACATTGAAGAGGATTCTCAGGGCAGGATTTGTGTCCTTGTGTGAATTTACTCACCTGTGGAGTACACTCCAAATATAGATATGTACTAGCAATGAGAGATACAGAAGTGCTGATGGTGTCCAGACAATATCCCTATCATCCAGTAGACTGGCTATCTGATTATTTTCTTAGATCTAGACCACTGTGTTACAGCCCTCCTTCAACCAAGTGTCTTACATTAGCACAACAATTTTTCCAAAGGAGACTGTCCAATGACTGTGCACCAAAACCTACTTCATGAAAGAAGTTGTGATGTTGTTTCTGATAGAGCAATCAGAAACCCAGCAGGGAGAGAACACAACCCAGGAAGCGTAACTCAGAATTACGTTGCTCTAAGATGTCTACTTTTTAGTGTAGGACTCTGATAAGATCATAAATAGCATGCAGTGAAGAGTAACCTCCAGACATTCAGCACTGAATCTGTAAATGCACGTTACCACTACAATTAGGCTGGAGACACGGCAGGGTTTGGTACTCACATTAAAGTTTAGAACAACTGATTGGTTCCATTCCCACGGCTTTCACAACCTGGCTATAAAAAAACAAATTGCAGCGTAGGGAACTGGCAAGTTACAGTCAGTTTTTAAAAGAGGAGGAGATGGCAAATAAATGTGTGTAGCATTTAGTGTTTTGCACCGTGTTAAGCTATGAAACCCTCCCTTATTTGTCTCTAAACAATATGCATAAAATAGCAGCCTGTCTTAATGCAGCCCAAACCGAGCCCCTTTCCAATATGTGGTTTAAAGATGCCTAAACCTCGTTTATAAGCAGCCTCTGTTCTGATTAGGATTAAAACGTATCCTGAGTATTAATCCTTCAGTAGGCTTAAAAGAAAATTTTTTCATTAACCAACCAATGTTAGTGCCAGGATGGCTACAAAATTGCTTTCTGCACATCTGTGATAATTCAAGTATCATTTGTGCTTGCAAAGGAACATGAATAGTTGGTTACTTTGGGACAATACTTGCCTAGCTCACTTTGGAAACCATTTGTGCTACTAAATCATTTATTCTCAGCACTGTGCTCAGCTGACAGTACCATACATCAGTTCACCTCTGAGGAGAAGATCTCTGTGAAGGTCTATAAAGTGCACTTCCCCAGTGCAGCACTCTTGCGTTTTGTCCTGCGGCCCAACACATCGGTACAATACAGCACCACCTTCCCCAGTTTTATCAAACCTCGAGGAAGGCTGGTAATTTCCATTTCCCCCCTAAATACCCAGACCTACTTTCCTTTAAAAACTCTGATCTTTGCATCCCTTTCCACCCCCTCGTACACCACAGTTTCTATAATCATCATCTTATATAAGAGACCCAGAACCGGGAGCGGTTATTTATCAATGTTTGCATGCCCTCGCTTTCTCCCCAGAGAGCACTAAAATAACCTAACAGGTCCCCATTTCATACACGTGGGCTACTGCATATCCTTGCAATCCGTGGTACCCGCCGTCACTCAAGGCACAGAGAAAACAGGTTCATGCTGTTGGGATCACAGGGTCCTTGCTCTCATGGCAGAGGTTCTGTGCAACACACTATGCTGAGGCCCTGGGTTTGGCACAAAGGGAGACATGCAGAAAAAAGTATTGAGCATCCACAGCCTCAAAGCCACTGGAGCGCACAAATGTGTACCCAGCCAGAGCCAGGCTGCCTTCTGAGTTCACCCATTCTTGTCTTTTATTGTTCATCTGTTTATTTTCAGGTGGCCCTCTTTCAGTATTGTCACTCAGCTGGTTTCTAACTGACCTGGCAGGTTTTCACTGCTCTCTTTCTGCTTGCTTGCTGGCAGAGAAGCAAAGTCTGGGAGATTTATGTGCCCCAGCTCCCACACAGGAGCTGTGAGCGAAGCTTCCTCCCAAGGAGAGGAAGTTTTTGCTGACAGATGCCTCTGTTTGAAATGTCCATGTGTGTTTAGGCCCTGATCCATCAGAGCATAGGAGCACTCAGCCTTAGGCACATCCATATTGCTGTCACCAGGCTATGTAAAGTAAGGGGGGTATTTAAGTCTTTAGTGGGCTGCAAGCTTGGGTTTACTGTCCTGGCAGCTCTTGTAGCCTGCAGTACTCTAGGTTGATGATTTACAGAGCAGCTAAAGAAAGTTTGCAGCATATACATATTTCTGCAGTGAAAAAGCACAGAATAACTTGCTTGATCCATTCTGGGAAAGGGCTTTTACAAGCAAACATACATTTACCCTTTTTATTAGGCACTTTGGTCACAAAATTTATGCACTCAGCCATTTCCCTCTGTGCAAAGCACCTGTAGGCAAGAGCTGCTCCAGGAGAAGTCAGTGGTGCATGGTCTATAAATGCCTGTTAGACACCATGCAGGGTCCTGGGGCAAGCAGCAGCCTTGTAGGGATTCTCCAAGAATTTAGTCACTGTTTCAGTCCACTTCTTTTCTTGCCAATTTGGTTTATGCCAAGCTCTCCATTGACTTTGTCATGTGAAGTTACCTTGTGGGAAGCAGATGGGAAATAGTGTTATTCCAGAAGGTTGTAAAGGTTTCTAAAGAGGCCAGACAAGTTTGACAAAAAAATCTAGCCCTAAAAAAAATACTTTTCTTTTTTAAAACAAGAAACCTCACAAAAAACCTAACAACAAAAACCAAACCAAAACAAAACCAAAAAAGGTTTGGTTTTACTGTGAAGAAATCTCAACTTATTGTCAGGATGCAGCTTTTTTAGTGCAGACAAACCATCACCCCAGCCTGAGCTTTGTGTTACTGGTATCCTCCATCAGCTTTGTTCTTTGGGCAAACCATTTCTTAGTGAGCTGCTGAAGTTTAGTGCCCTCAAAAGTTGATTGTCCCTACTGCTTGCCAGACCACCTTCCTTCTGTTTGTCCCTTGTTTCCTCAGACATGAGCTCCAAAGACAATACAATCCAAATTAAAAGACTTCATTTTTATAACTCGTAAGCCAGACAAAATTAGTTTTGCTGATAAGGGAAATCCGCTTGTTTGCTGGAAGAGAGATGGGAAGCAGCCGTGCCAGCTCAGGGGATCATACACAGCCAGGACTGGAAATAGCAGCACTCAGCCTCAGAGTTCATCAGTGAACCACTTCTTCAGTAAAATAACCCAAACAATTTCCTGATGCTTCCCTAATAATTTCTCTCTGAAATTCTTCTCCCTCCACCCGTTAATTTGAAAAAGCAAGTCCCTTTTACTTTTTTTCTCTTCAAAAACTACATTGCTTTTACTGACAGGGTTGCAAACAAAAGTTGCGCTTCTTGATTATTCACTGATCTTCCACTGCGGTGGTATACAGCAATAATCAGTAAAACTGAATTTTTACATTTGGAATGTAAAGCAACCTAATCTCTGTTATAATAATGCTCGGTTTTCATCTGACCTTTAGAAATCAGCAGATTCAATTACTTGTAGCATTTGCTGAAGATCCTCCAGGGATCTCACCATAAATTATACTGTATTCTACAAATAGATATGACAACACTAATCAGCAAATTAAATGACAGTGATCATTCCTGCAGAGATACTTAAACGTCTGATTGAGCTGGTACATTGGACCTATGCAGCCTACAGCTTCAGCCTGCAAGAGCCACTGCTCTCATGTATAGGAAATGCTGATCTTGCAAGCAGAAACCTGTAGGTTACTTAAGATATCTGATAAAAGAGGGGAAAAAAATGCTGATGCCTCCAAGTGAACACCAATGGACGTTGATGTATGGTGACTCCAGTCCCTCATTAATATTTTGCTCTGATATTGCCACCCGTTCAACTTTACACAATTGTTTCCAGACTGACCAGGGCTGGACACTTCCTAACAACCACCCTTTTCCCCAGCCATGGGAAAGCCATCACTGCCCCAGCACCAAGGTGCTGCCTCGCTCCAAGCAGTCCTTGCCATATGGTTCTAAGACAATTCCTCCTTGAGGTATATTCAATAGCCTACTCAACAGCCATTTCACAGTGGATGGGGACCAGATCCTGTCCCACCTCCACCCTCATTGCCCTGTCAAGTTGCAGTGGAAGAGTAGTTGTCTGAACCCCACACCATCAGCTGGCTGCTGCTGGGCCTGTGCTCCATGTGTTGCCTGCACAGTGTGGTAAGATCAAAAATGCTGGGCAGGAAGGGCAGGATGCAGAACAATGAGGCTGTTGGGGGCCAAAGACCTTCTGCAGGTCACAGAGCAAAGGAGACCATCGTTGGAGCCAGGCTTATGAAGCTGTGGCAAGGAGAAGCATGGAGGAGCCCGAGGCCATGGCTCTGTGGGGAAGGCCAGGCAAATGAGCAGTGAGACATGTCCTGTACTCACAGCCAGTGTCACCTTGATGTGAGGTCATCCTCCAGCCTTTCATTAGAGGCAGGTGCTGCAGGAGAACGGGGCAGCACGGAGCTGAGAGGTGTGATTGCAGCCTCTACCACAAGCTGTTATTTTGACAGCTCTATTACAGTCATATAGAAACAACTCCTGGGAAGTGTAAAGCACTGTAAAAAAAAAATTAAAAAATTAGGGAAATCATCTGTTCTGCAATATGCCAACTTTCACAGAGGACGATGACTAGGTGCCAATGGAGATATGCAATAGGTTCTTTCCCTGGCATTTTCTTTGGGCATAGCTGGTTATTTTTCACTCCCCAACCACTGTTTCTCCTCTTCTGTCTGGTTAATGCATCTGATGTTTATTTCACAGCAGTCCTCTCCCCCAGGAGATTAATTCATTTTTCATACTGTATGAAGACCTCAGCCTCAGCTAAGGGGAAGGGATGAACAACCCTTTCCCAAGCTGCTTTTCTTAGAATCCACATGAAGTAGTGCAGATTGTGGGAGATACCGCAGTCATTTCCTACCGAATGCCACTGACACAAAGCCCTTGTGTGCTGATACTTGCTGTGCATGTCCATGCCAGGACTTCAGTGAGGGGTTTTGGGAATGCAGGTGCATTTTTTGGTTTAACAACAGTGTCAAATCCTGTACGGACCAAGACTTAGATGAAAAACAGCCACCCTTGAAGGAGCATGATACTGTCTGGAGTCACCTATGCCTGGAGCAATTATCCCCAGCCACTCTAGCACCAAAAATCTAGTATTAAGTTTCTTTTTTTCTTTCTTTTTTTCCCTCTTCTAACCAGTAGTGCTTTGTAGCAATATCATCTGATAACCCAACACAAACAGTCCTGCTCATTTATATTGCCTCCTAGGTGCTCTCCAGAGAGATACATACACAGTTTTCTCTTATGTGCCACTCCTCCCACCTTGGGGAAGGAAAGCAGAAGTGCTGATGGAGGAGCGAGGCATTAGCTCAACAGTGACAGCTTGTAAGGCAAAACAAATGGCTTGTGAGGCAAGTCTGTGTTATGGGGCCCTACCCAGAAGAGATGCCTGTCAAGTACTCCAGAAATTCACTGTGACTTTGGTACATTTTTGTTCAACAAGAGGTATGCTGCAAAGCTTATATTTCATCCTTCATTATTGCAAATTATTCTGCCAGCTGAAGTACCTTTTCTCTTAGGCAGTACACTGCAAATTTTTGCTGTACTGTGCTCAATCAGCATCACCCTTCTGTCAAGGGAATGCCTTCAAGGGCTTCACTCTGCACCTGGCACTTCTTGTGGAGAAGCCCTTGCAGCAAAAAGGAAAGTTTTCAACCTACGGAGCAACACCCAAGTGCTGCTGGCAGGAGGTATCCTCACTGGCAGCTTGAAGAAGCTTTAACTACAGCACAGAGTGACATATCCAATCTCTTTCTTCTGCTCACAAACCAATGACACCATCAAACACTTCCACAGGAAATCAGGTTGCACAGCCTCAGCTGTAGGAAGTAACATTGCATCCTGCAGTAGCAAATCTGGATGCCAGCAGAATGGGATTTCAGTTTGAACAAAGCATGATTTCATTCATTTGTACTCTGATTTATTTACTCATGAGCAGCCAAAAACACATGGCTGTGTGATGCTGGTATCCAGGCTGCATATCCAGGAGCTTTCATGGTGCTATGGAAGGCAACTGATGACTACTGCAAGACAACCCAAACTCACCTTGGGATGATGACCACAGCCTAGCTTTGGAGCTGTCTTTTTATACCCACCTGGAGCTGATGAAGGTTAATCCCTGTTTCCTGCACCAGGTGGCCTCAGAAGCTGCCTGTAGATGTGTGTTGGCTCTTCATGTCCTACTAACACAAGTGCCTTCTTGTTGCCCTTATCCTGCTCCTTCTGGTGCTTTGACACCCAGGTATTCCCCTTCACACTGGCCTTGGCTCTTCTTCTGCCACTTTTACAGGTGTGCAGCGCATCTGCAGCACCACCAGCAACTTCATCCTGCAAGGGGCTGTGCTTTGGCATGGACCTGCCCCTTGTTTAGACTGTCCTATGCTGTTGATGCATGACAGTCAGATTCTCAAATGCAGTGTGTTGAAGAGGTTGGTGTGTATGTCTCCAGAAGAAGGTTGTGATATTGCTGTAAAAGCAGGTCTGGTATAGAAGGAAGCTCAGTGCTCACTTTTGGCTTCCAAGCCCAGATTTTCCAGCTGGAGTAGTTGTACTTACAGCTTCTGTTGTGCTTAAGCTTAAGCAGCACATTTACAATGACATTATGGCAGGAACAGCCCTTCTCTCTTGCTTGCCTTTTTTGACGACAGATTTTTAAGGCAGCACTTAGTGGGCTGGGGCCACAGGCTTAGTTGAAGCTTTGTATAACACTGTATTAACATTAATATAGTAAAAGCTACAAATAATGCCTTCTACTTTCTTCCTTCCCCCTTTTCCCATGTCCTCTGCCATGGATATCGTGGCATTGTTCTGAAATCCTTGTGTCTTGTATGTGGGATTGCTTACAGGAAAAATCAAGACAGGACAGGTATTTTAGCCATGAAACACCAAGGAGAGTTTAATTTTTCATGAGCTGGAGTAATTAAAAGTAATTTTTGTATGTTCTGGATGACAGATGCCAACTTTGGTCAGAGCATGAGCTGCACAAAATGCTTATTTTTATAGTTTTGACATAAATCATGGAATGTTTTCATTCTTAATTTGGAACACTTTCCCCAAATGTTCCAAGTCTCTGTAGATAAGTCCAGACTCTTTTCTTCCTCACGACATACATCGATACACATTAAAGTCGCAGGGTTGACTGCCCGTCATTTATCCAAACTGAGCACAGGAACAAGGCATCTTTCAGAAGTTGCTGCTTCCAACAGTCTCGAGAGACCACTGATCCCAAGTAAGATGCACAGTTTTGCTATCTAAAATCTATCTTCTTCTCTGCAGAACTGCCATGGGTCATTTGCTTAATAAAACAAACCAAGCACATACACAAAAATAATTTTCTTGCTTGTATTTTTCTCTGAGGATGTTTAAACTGTCAGCTTTGCTGAGCTACATTCTCCCCTCTCATTCTTTCTCATGGGGGATCTCCTGCCATGGGAGACTCATTGCAAACTCACATTTAGAAATTTTCCAGAGGATTTAGTATTAATGGACATATAAAAAACTGCAAAATTATTCTCTTTTGAAGTGACCATGTGCTGTCAATATTTCCTAGAGCTAGTACTGGTCAGCTTTGACACAAGTAGTTCAAAATGCAGTCAGTGCAAACAATTCTGATCCCAGAGTAACATGGATATATCATTTTTCAGATCAGTCACTGTCTCAGGATACAGGCACATGATCATTGGCTCACTGATGTTGAGAGCCATTTTCAAATCATCCCGTGTTATTGGTATCATTTTGTGTTGAATGAGTTGCTCTCTGTGGTTCCAGTTGTACCTTCTCTTGTCCATGGTAAGTCCTACTTGGCCAATAACAATAAACTCTTGAGAATGATAGTGCACATCTCAAAACCTCTAGAAGTGAACATGGGAAAAGCAGAAGCTTTTGTTTTGTTTTAATCTAGGACACTGGCTAAGAATCAATTATTGTAATGGATAGCAATGCAAAAATGTGAACCCCCAGAGCTTGTCTCATATAGATACACATTTAAGAATAGAGTTTCTCACATTTGAAGTCTCAGCTGTCAATCTCTGCAGCCACCCACAGTCACAAGTAATGGTGTGAGATCACCACCAACACCCTTACATTGAGACTTGAGCTCAGGATTTAATATCCTTCATAATCCATCAGGTAAAATCCACTGAAATCCAACCCTCAAAATACTTCAAATTATTAATAATTAAAAGCTGCCTGAATAGGAATGTAACATGGTGAAATGTTTGCTAGAAGAAGCAACTTGGCACAACAATTTGCATTACATGCTTTTCATCAGTTACAAAAAAAAGGATGGTGCAATCACTATTTAATTATTAAATTAATATAGTGGGGGTTTTTTTTCGGGGGGGGCTCCCATGTGGCAGAAATATCCGTGTGGGAATAGGAAGGGTCTTGGCAGACCCTGCCTAAATGGTATATCGGTACCTGTTCTTGCCTTACAAGTCTCCTGCAGGGAGAGCACAGATGTAGCCTGAATCCAGCCGCTGGGATCAGGAGTGCCTGGCTGGCAGTGTGCCTGAATAGGCTTCATCTGCAGTCAAAGCCACAGTGTGGCTCCCATAGAAAGCTGCCTGGTAAATGGATGTGATTGACTGCAGGACAAGTCCTGCTCCCGCTGTGACTGGTGGCAGATTGCAATGTTGCCAGGAAAAGCTGGATCAGACACTGTTGGCTGTTGCCTGTATTTCTGCTGTGGCAAGGAGTGCTAGCTAGACAGATAGCCCAAAATGGTTGTATCGAAACATGCTCCAACCCTTTTCCCCCCCTCTCTTTTATATAAATACTGTATACTTTTCATTAATTTTAATCAATTATCTGTCTCCTATAGCTCACCTGTGTTAGTGGGTTTGTGGTCTTGGTGATTTAGGGTTGCTATCTCTGATTTTACTGCAGGTGCTCTGATGTTTACTGATTTATTTTTTTTTGAAGTATTGTCTCCCACAGTCATGCGAAAACAGTTTCCATTTTACAGCTCAGGAATGGTCCCACCTCTGCTACCCGGCAAGGAAGGTGCAAACATGCAATTGGTAACTGCTATAAGCACCAGTAGTATTAGTGGGGATAATTCTTACAATTACAAGTAAAAAATGCAAGTTTTATTTAAATGAAGCTTCATGGATGTCCCAGTTTACGTTTTGAGTGGGTGGTAGTACTGAGGAATAAACCATCTCCTGCTCTACTTGACACCACTGCTCCATCACCCTGCAGTGTACACACTACACTGATTTATGCCATACTGACAGACTTAACATCCTTACAAACATGGCCCCAATTCTGAGGACTGTTATAAGAGTTTAATTTGAGTGACTGATACTGAATTCTGATCCTCCAACACTTGCATTTCTCCAGGCATTTGTACCATCTGCATCCATGATGCTGCTGGATTGCTGAAAGGCAACGTGGTTTGGACTGGATCTTCCTCTTGGCTTGGGTAGAGAACAATATTCTTTTCATTCCACTATCTGAAGGAGGCAGGTCTGGTGGCAATTTAAGAATCATACATTATCATAGGCTATGAAAAGAATAATTTATGCCCTTGAGGATTTCTCAGATCTTTCAGCAAAATCAGACATCTAAAGGAAAATCTAGTTCTTTGGAGAGCCACAGGATGAGTAATGCACCCAAGAGGAGTTGGGGTTCAGACATGAAGGGATTAGCATGATCCACCAGCATGGTTTTGTCACTTGAGACAGACTCAGGCACATCATGCCTCCTTGTTTAATAACAGCCATCTGGATGTGTAAATGGGGGAAGGTGGGAGCTTGTTTCATGGCTCTGGTTTGTCTTCTCATGGGCAATACCTCACTTTTGGCTTTAGCAGAGGGCTGAGGACTCACAGCCTTTTGTGCTGTGAGCTTGCATCACTCCCCTCTCTCTCTCATGCAAATTGCCACGGGCTGCAACAGGCCTTGGTGCCTGTAGCTCTGAAAGAGGGAAAATACTCCAGTAACACCTTCTCCAATGTGATCACAGTCATCCAAAATGCTTTTGTGCTGGGGTGGAATCCGCAGCTCTGTTGGGCATTTGTCAAGCAATCAATGTAAAAAACTCCCAGGATCTTATTGCTTTCATGGAAGGAGTTGCTAAGACAGTTCTGCCTCTGCTGGCACTCACCTTCTGCTAGGATAACCTCTCCCTCCCAAAAAGGCATCCCAAAAGCTGCCTATTAATTCCTATAAAGGGACAATTCCCACTGGAGATGGAGAGATCTACCTGCAGTTCCCTGAGCATGTGGCACTGGGCAGTCACCATTACACAGTTGACCTAAGGTGATCTAATGATTACAAAATAAATAGCCTCCCTCCCTGCCTTACAGGAACAATACCATCCTGAATTCATGTGAATGCACACTTTCCAGTCCAGCTCCCTCACTGAACATTTGATAGTTCATTTAAAAGAAAGAAAGAAAGAAAGAAAAAAAATCAGAGCAGAGGGTTCCCTGGTGGGCTGTAAGACCTCCAAAGGACTTTTGGCAGCATCTGGAGATATTATTAAGTTTTCAGACTAGGTATGCATAGCACAATAATTAGTTCCCCTGAAGAGACCCCAGTAAGTGATGGAATTTTATGACATCTATTATGAAAGTATGAAACAGCTCTTCATAAAAACCAGTATTGGATTTTTCACTCTCTATTCCAGATAGGCTAAAAATCAATATTAATACCTGGCTAGTAAATTCTGGCACTTAAGTTTGTAGCACAAAGAGCTCCCAACACTGAAGACTAATTGCTGTGGAGTTAACAAGGGGATCAAGACTGCTTGGTGCTCCAGTGATGCTCCTTCGGTGCTGATACCTGTCAGCAGGTAGATGTGCATCACTGGAGAGACCAAGGCTCCTCTGTTCCTGCAGGAATGTGTCACCACAACCCAGAATAAACGGGGCAGACCAACGGGGGTCCCCCTGCCCAGCCAGAGAGGTGGCTGCGGGTGACCAAGGTCTTGCTGAGGGGGAAGCAGCAGACACAACACCAGGCAGCAAGTCCCAGGAAGGAAGAAAGGTGAGTGTTTAATGAATCTAGAGATGGGTTGAGCCCTCCTTGATCTGTGCATTGCATTAGATGAGCTGCTCAAGAAATATCCTCTGTATTTCTTTAAGAAGTACTGAAGAAGTATTGCCTTCTGGAACAAAAAGCTGTAAGCATTATTTTGTAGGGCTGGTTCTTTACTTGTGGCAATGCTCCCAAGTGCTCAGAAACCAAGTTAACAGGGAAGAACTACGAGGTGCACTGCACATTGGCATTGCAAATATATAGGATCAAATATATAAGATCAAACATCATATAGCTTTCATGTGGTCTTCGGGCTGAGGCTGAAACCAGCAAGTCAGGCAGAGGGGGGGTGTGATTCCCTGCCTACTGGGAGAACAGGACCAGAGACCACTGGATCTGCCTGGTCCTGCCTGAAGGTTGTCCTCTGCTGGGGATGGCAAGGCTGCCCCTCCAGCTCCTGCTGCTGCTGCAGAGCGTCAGCTAGTGCCAGTGGATGGGAAAGGCTTGGAAAATGAACGTGCAGACCAAGGGAAAGGCAGGGACCTGCTGGAGGAATCAGGCTGTGTAGAAACAAACTGCTTCTCATTTCACATGCAGGTCCTGTGCTGGTTTTCATACAACTGTTTTTAAGGTAGCTCTGTGTATCACTAAATGGTACTTTACTGCAACATCTCAGTGCTTGCAAGTGATTGGAATATTCATGAAGGAAATATTTAACTGTATTAACACTCTGAAACAAGATAATGACATAGTGAAGCAGAGCCAGTTAAACCCCAAGATTTTTACCATTATGTGAAACATCAGCAAATGCCTGTCCCTGTGCCTTTGGACCACATCTGGCACCCTTGGTCCACAGCCAGTCCCGGTATCGGTGGGGAGCAGGGAGGGAGCTGCAGCATTCCTCAAGTAGGTGAGAACAGCAGCATTTCCACAGAGAGCAAGATAATTCCCTTCTCATTAGTTACTTTGATACAAGAAAGTTATCACAACTCCCCAATCTGTCACTGGGCTGAGGGAACAGGAATTTGTAAAGCCAGATACAGGTTTTAAATTATGACAATAGAAAATAGTTGCTTTTCATGGAAGGCTGCAGCTCAAAGGGAGAGCAAACGCCCAAAGCTAAATTTCCTCAGGGAAAGCAGAGCAATTATTTTGTTGCTATCAAGGCGATACCAGGGTGTTTTCTTCCTATTTCTAGTCCCCTAATATGATAAAAGGAGCTAATAGCAGCAAGGTGTAGGAGATGCTCACTGGCAAATGCTCCAATGCACTGAGCTAAATTGGGTCCTGCACAAGAGAGGCAGCAGGGGGTTTCTGGGCAATGCAGAGAGCAGAGGCCAGGGGTGCCACAGCACAGTGGCATTTCATGGCCTCGCTCCGTGTATGGTACAAACCCGGGTTATGCAGGACAGCCCGTGCCACTCGCCCCACCTCTGCGCCACCCCCAGCCCTGCCGAGGGGGCACCAGCCCCACTGCGCTCCCAGCACTTCCACAGGTGCAGGAAAACACCTCCTGGGGAATGGGAAAGGACCTTTCTCCTTCCCTCCTCTCCCCTCCAGCTGGGCCTGGCAGCTGCCTGCAGGTTTCTGAGCAAGGCACGGAAGGCAGCAGAGGCATGAAGGGGCCTCTGTGGTCTCTCCCTGCCCTTAAATCACGGCAGTAACAGCCCTGCTGATGGTCTCGGGCTTAAGGATCAGAGGGAGCATTCTGCAGCAGCAAGGTGAAAGCAAGGTGCTGTATTTATTTACTGAAAGGAATACAGGCTGTTTCCTACTTCTAAAAGTCCCTTCTCATCAGGAGAGGCTTTTCACCTAGATGGAGACAGAAGCTCAAGGAACTGAGCTCTCTCCTGAGAGGAAATCCTGGCACACCACAGCCACTGCCTCCTCCTTGCTGGAGCTCTGTCTCCAGCTGTTTCCCCGAGGCTGACGGGCTGCACTCGATGAGTCAGAGATGCATCCTACCACAGACTGTATTGGCTTGGGTTTGCTTCCAGCCACGGAGTTCATCTGCTCCACTCAGCTGGTGGCAAGCTGCAGGAGCACTTGGGTTGAGTTTATTTATTGCTGAGGGCTCCTGGGATGCCACACTTTTACTGATTTACACCCTTGTAGAGAGGTTTTATGGGAGACATCCCATATGACTGAATCACAGACCATGCTCAGGGTTACTTTACTGACCCTGGCAATTAGGACATTAGAAAGCCTTTCCAAAAGGAATCACAGCCTTGAATGATCACATGTGAAATTGCCCCTCTGAGGGGAAAAAAAGCCCTCCAAGAAAAGTACATTATACTAAAAGCAACAGACCTTAAGGCCAGGAGGCACTGTGAGATCATCTAGTCTGGCTTGTCCATCACAAGGATGTGCTGCATCCACACTGACTGCATGGCACAAGTAATATGGTGCGGCACCACCCGATGCAATGCATCATCCCCTTTTCCTCTTAGTACTTAAAATTAATCATCCTTGGTGTGCTTATGCAGAAAGGAAGAAAATAAAGGAGATTATGGTCTCTCTGTAACTTGCTTGCCTCCAGCTTCCATCTGGCAGCTTCCAGTGGTTTTTCTGTGAAGCCCAGCTTTCGGCTCTCGATCTATAGCTCAGGGATTGTAGAGCTGGCTTTTCTCTGCATTTTACTGAAAACGCTGGTACAAAATCTGGACAGAACATTTCACACTTGTAGCCTCTTTCTGAGCAGAATGCCACTCACCTGCCCTGCTCACATCCCCTGCCACCCATAGAATAGACCAATGCAGCAACATTGACCAACTAAATTTCATCTTCCCCAGGAATAGAGCAAAGTTTGATTTACCATCCGTTTTTTGTTTTTAAATTATTTGATCCCCATTAGACAAGCTGTAATCACTTACTTGAACAGGCTAATTACCCACAGCAGCTCAGTGACACTAATTGCATTACAGTTCTCAGCAATGAAGTTGCCAAGCTCTCCTGCTCATTAGCCAGGCTTCCTCCATTGATACAGCAGCAGGCTTTAAATTTCTTCTCTTCACATTCATCAAATTGGTTTCAGTTTGTTCCTAATAAGAGCTTGGCTCCTCTAGCGCTACTTAAAACCCCTCTACCTGCTCAAGTTTGGATTTAGCCAAAAAAATTAACACCTCTCACCACACCATGGTCTCCCCACCCTGCTGTGCAGCCCACTGTTCCACAACCCCCAGCCCTTTAAAATCCTATCACTTATACAGTAGTTAACGTGTTACTTACCATATTTTCTTCCTTCCCAAACACTTGACTTTTTCATTTCTTCAGGCTTTTTTGCCCTCAGATCTTGCTTTTGGTCATGCTACGGTCATTTTGCTCCTGAGGAACTGAGTCTCCAGACCCTTCCACTGAGAAAAAGTAAAATGGACCTACACTTGGGAAAGCAGCACAAGCCCCAAGCCTTTTCTCCTGCCCACTGTCCTACCAGTGTATAGCAACAGATATCTTCTCTTGAGAGGACCCTTTTCAATTCCAGAATGCCTTTATGCAGTTGGTCTTAACCTCATTAGTGACCATCACCTGCTGCTTTTTGCACCTGGCTTTAATTTCCTGCACTGGCCCTTCTGCTGAGTAGTTTTCTTTCTCCTACTGAGCCCTTGAAGAAGAGAAGAGCAAAGACAGAGCCATCGCTCTGAGGAGGGACTAGGTCTGATGCTGGCCAAGAGAATCCTGCTGTGTGTAGTCAGGGATGCTCCATGTTTGGGCAGGGAAGTCAGCATTAACTGTTTCCAGTCCATGGGAAATGGTATTCACTCCCTGGTCTCACTTGGCATTCAGGTGTCTTCTGTGTATGACCAGGGCTAAATCCAGGAGAGGGCTCAGCTGTTTCCACATTAAGTCACGTTATCATAGCCAGAAATTACCTGACTGCTCGATGCCTGATGTTAGAAGTGAAATTTGGCTTTATACTCCCTGTATAGGTCCTGGAGCAAGAGGTCTTTGAATGAGCACTCCAACAAGCCAAATGCAGTCATTGAAGCCAATGTGTCAATAGGAAACAATGACCTGAATTTTGCAGCTGAAACTTAGTGGCTTTAGGAGCTTGGGTGCTTCAACCAAAGCTGGCAGATTTGACTTGCGCAGCTCATGCACACAGAGCTCTCCCAAAGTCCAAGGGTATGGTATAGCCCTTGTGGGTTTAAATCTCCATTCATGTCTTTCAAGGTCCATCTGCTTATCTCAAAATTATTTCCTTTCAATTCACAGTTCAAGTATAGCCCCAGGTTTTAGGGGCCTGGTTGTACACCCCTTCAGCCTGCTCACCCACTCCAAACTCCTCCTGTCCAACTTAGTGATGCTCCCCAGTGCCCATCCCAACATCTCAGTTTGATCTGGGCACCCTCTAGCCCTCTCCTGGAAGCTGCATCACTGTGCAGGAAATTATGCTGAGGATCAATGAATTGTGGCAGAACCTGGCACTGGCACTAATTATCAAAGCATTCATTTTGAAAGCAAAATGAAGTCTTTGGTCACCTTCCCCAGCTGGTGGGGGACTGGGGAAGTGGTGGGGAAGTCTGCTCCTATGGTGGGACTGGTTTTCTTCTGGCCATCACCAGGAGCATTTGCAGAATCCACTTGAAGCTCAGCAGCCCATCAGGCTTCTCACAGCAGCCCTGGTCCCACTTCCTGGCCTCTGTGATATCAGCTTCCCTGTGCTCGGCCTCCAAAAGGCTCTTCCCCACATCCCAACCTGTTGCTCTCCCTCCTCAGCAGCCAAGTCAGTCTCCCGTGGCCCAAGCACAAGTGCCAAGGTTGTGCTCAGTGGGCTGTGAGAAATCCTGCCTCACGGAGTGCTGTGGGAGCTGAGGATTGTTTCCCAGCCCTTCCCATGGCCTGCTGCCTTTTCCCTCTGTGCTCGCCATCCGCATCTCTCCCTCATTCCCCTGAGTTTCTCGCTGCCACGCTGCCTCCCTGCCCCACGGTTCCTTCTGCCTCCCCTTGCCTGTGTCACTGCACCAGCAGGCTCCTTCATGGGGCATCAGCAAACCCTGCTCTTGATTTCACACCCCACCGCTCCTCTTTGGGGAAGGAAACATGCCTGATTTTCTTTTCTTTTGATTCCTCCCCACTTCCCTGTTTGTGTCCCAGTCTTACTCCTGTCTGTCAAATTCCTTGCCCTGTGCCACATCCATCCCCTGCTTCAGACCTCCTTTTCCCACACCTCTTCTAGTGAGCAGTTTGACTGTAGCTACCTTGGAAACTGTTTTAACAGGTATATCCCTCAGTACCTGGATTAATATACCTGCTTATTTCTTCTCCCAGAGATAATTTTTTACCTTGTAAATTAAATAGGGGAGGAAAGTCAAAAGTCAAAGGAATAGATTTATTTTTCAATGCTCTGTGGAAAGCCCTGCAAAGGTACATTCAGAACACATATATAATTGCATAGATGATTAGTGAAACAGCTGGGGCAGTGGAACAGAAGTAAGGCTGCTGTAATTTGTTGAAGCAGTTTATCAGTATGGCTGAAAATCATGCTCCACCTGTTCTACAAAAGCCTGTCCTGTAAACCCATAAATTTTCTTACCAGTTCCTTAGCTTGCACTTTTTTTCTGTTTCCCATTGTTCCAGAGTACCAGCAAATGCATATTTTATTGGGAAGGGCAGGGGATGGAAGCTCAGGCATGTGCAATTTCTTGTTCTGGTTGTGAACACAAGAGCCTGCAGGGAAATTTCACTGACTTCTCTGGCATTGCCCCTCCTTTGAGCAAATGGGTCAGGGTAAGGTCTCCTCAGCCAACTGAGGCTCTTGAGTCAATGAACAGAGAAAACTCGTCTTGTGTTAAGAAATTTTTATTTGTCCTTTGGATCTGTCATGTAAGCACATAAAATTACAAGTGGAAGAAACATCATGCCACAAAATTGCATAGAATTTTTACAAAAATGTGAATTATGCCTCTGAAACAATCATAGATTGAGGAACCGAAAAAATATGTACATGTTAACTGGAATATTTCATCCTAGTTTGAAAGCAAATCATCAAGGACTAATCAATCACAGACACTATTAATACAATGTACAAGAGCAACACTGATTTCAAAGAAAGGCAAGCAATGATGTCCCTTTAATTATCTTTCAGTGAATGTTTAGCTAATACATGAGCATTAATTAACATAATTATGAACATGTTAAATCTAAAATGTCTGGCCTTCATAAGAATTTTTAAAATTCTGTTTATACGGCCAAAACCAAGCTATTTTCAGTAGTGTAAAGATATCTGAAGTGCACGACCTAGTTTAATATAGACAGCTCTATTCTATACAGCAGAAAGTCCACAATACAGCATTTCCACACATTCAACACGGAACAAGGCAAATACATAAAAGGCACAAGACTTGCACATCATAAAGACCCTTTTTCTCATTATCTTACTCTAGTTCAAGTAATATCAATATTAAATGATATCGGTTTCACTGAAATAGTTTGAACGATGCAAGATGTCCAGGATTACACACTACCCTACACCTGCAGAAAGTGGCACTGTACAGATATAAAAAAATGTGAGTACAGGAAATGGTCAAATACAAACGTACTGTAAAATGACTACAGCTGATAGTATATTTAATCCAACTGGTATATTCATTTTATTTTTAAATATAAAGAAAAGCTTAATTGGTATTTGCCAGAGTTTCTTTGAAGCCTGTGGTGGAGTCCTGGCTCCGCTGAAGTCCACGGGAACGTAGCACTGAGATTCAAAGGAGCCAAGATTTTACCACAGAGCCTGTTCTGTACAACTGTTTCTATAATGCAATAGTCTTCAGTTTTAGTGAACACTGCCATCAGTTTATTCTTTTAATAATTTAGACAATACGTCATTTTTACTTTATAAAATGCAGCATTACATCTTGACTCTCTACGTTTTCAATGAGTGATAAGATTGATTTCAAAGTGCAAAACAAGGATTAACAGAGGATTCAACTTTGCTAGCATTAAGATGAAAGTCAGATTTTTGAATTTCATGTGCACTGATTTCATCATCATAAACCAGAACAGTTTAATTCAAAATATGATCTCCAAACAATGTGCAATTTTTCATTTCTTTCTGCTCTTATGTTTAAAAAAGAAACATCAAAATACTGTTTTCCAAGATTTCAACTTATATATATACACACCACTATTTAATTGGAAACTTAAGCTTGATTTGTACTTTATTGCTTAAATTTAAATAAGTTACTTTAAGTACTAAAATCCTGAGGGAATGGAAGTAGGTAACTTAGCTGTTACGATGTGTTAAAATGCCTCCCTATGTCATCAACTGCTTTCTCTGATTGCTTTTTAATACTAAGTAAGGCCCCGATCTTGCAAACGTGTGTGTGAACGTGTGGACGTCACTCCCCAGAACAGTTCCTGCGCCCAGGGGTGCCCAGGAACACGTGAGTTTGCAGGATCAAGTGTCTCGAGGCAATTCTGTGTCTTCTGAGCTGGTTTCTCCTTTGCCCTAAGGCTCCTCCACCACACGGCCCAGGAAAAGGACTGCATTGGCTTGGGTACGAGTATGAATCTGTCTCAGATGTTTCATAGTTCCTATTTCTGTCAGTATGGGAATCCAGAGAACAGTGTTTCTTTGCCTTTTCAAATATCCTGACTTTCACAATGTCTCTCTGTCGTCTGGTATAAATTTCTCAGAATGTGCTGTTACTTCTCTCATGCATATCATACAGTACACTAACTTTGATTGTTCTTATTTTAACAAGTCAGCTAAATGGATTAATACACATTTTTAAGTAACAGTGATCAGGTTTTTATATTTTGCTTTTAAATTTTAGACCTTAGTAAAACTGAACCTCAGTCTTAAAAATAATGGAAGATTCTGTTAGATTTCAAATACTGTAGTCCTAAACATTTTATAATCCTATCAAATTCAGTAAGCTTAAAATATGATACTTAAAATCAATACTTTTGAGTCTGCAAAATATATATCAAATTTATATTCTAAAACTACTTTGATTTACAACACTAACACCACAAAAAGAATTCTATGATTCAATGATTATTCTATAGCAGTATAACCCAGATGTTAGCTTTCAGAAAGAGTCACTCTACTCACGTATCCCTGAAACATTTCATTTGGCCAGGAGACCACATCAACTTCAAATAGAAACATGCTGTGTGTGTATATAGACAGATGTGTGTGCACATATAGCTATATATATATATATATATATATACAAACATATATGCACTCACACAGTGTAACAAACACAGACGTACACAGACACCGACAATCTCCACGCAGAGTTCTTCTCTCCGTTTCCCTCTTGTCCCCACAGTTCCAAGGGTTTTCAGCAGCAAATATATGTCTCTCCATGTGATAAACATAATATCAAGACAGCAAGCCACCAGTGCTTGCAAAGCTAAAAAGGATTAAATGTTTCAGTGCAAATGTAAAATGATGGTACAGCTGTCAAGGTGCAGTTATAAAGAAGGAAACAAATATGATTAAGTACTGTTACAATATTCTCCAGGATCTCTATTAGTTTGGAGCACTTTGCACTGGCACTTCAAAAGGAAATCTGCACACATTTGTCTCTGTACAATACACTGGTCTTCATTAAACATTCTTAACAGTGAACATGGCCAGAAAATTACCCATTGTAAATTGGCCAAAAAAAAAAAAAATAAAAAAATAAAGAGGTGGTTAACATATTAATTTTCCCATTACAACTGCACTAAGCTTTAGAATAATAATCAGATGAAGAATGAGAATGAAGACCTTTGCACAACACTTTCTATAAAATGTTCCTTTGGGGAAATGTGCACTTGAATGCAGATCCCTCCTGCCTCCCGAAGCACTTTGGCAGCAGCTCCCCCGGGAGAGCGGAGACGGGCAGCTGGGAGCGGTGCGCCCTGGCGCACGGATTGGTTCTGGGGCAGTTAAAAAGTAGTATCAAACGCTTTCTCGGGATTATCTTCTTCCAATTCCTCTTCACTATGCGGAGGTTTATGATTTGATTTTCCACTGTCAGATGCCAGGGAAGAGGGGGCAGGACTGTGGTCTCCATCTTCACTGATTTTCCCTTTCATGGCTTCCTGTACGAACTCCAGAATTTCCAAAGGCAGTCTTTTGAATTTATCTTGATATTCCTGATCAAGTTCCACCTGCAACTACAACAAAAGAGACAAGCTGTCTTAAGGTGTATCGAATGTGACTAGTGCTACAGTATGGGGAAAGTACCCACCAGGAGGGAGGGGAATTAACAACATGTTTTTGCACTACTCAAGTGTGAGTATATTCCTTTTTTTTTCATATTAGCACCACGCATCCAGAGCTCCCATTAATTTCCATGCAGTCATTGCAAAGCTGAAGGCACGTGCAATCGTTTGTGCATAAGGCTGGTTTTGGGTACCATCCTTGGGTATCCAAATCCTTCAAACATATGTGGATTTAACTGTACTGGTGTCCATACTCCCACTGGCTTTCACAAAACCCAGTTCAAGTGCAGTATGGATCACGGATAAGCCTTTGAAAGAGCAAGGCCTTTATTATGCTCCAGGTAGTTAATCACATATTTAATCACACCACAAATGTTGCTTTGAGAACAATATAACAAGTTTTCCCAGATTTCTTGGGTAGGAGAAACCATTAGGAAAAAGTCAGTTGTCAAAGGGAGTCCAAGAGGGAGGGAAAACAAGTTCAAATTACATTTCTTAGGGCTAGATCATGGAAAGTTACATTATCTGATTAATGCAGTATGTGTCTTGGACATTACTGGGGAAAAAGTGTCGTACCGTCAACAGGATGCAACGGGCATGCAGAAAGAAATCTGGCTATCGGTCTTCAGGAAGCAGTGGGTCCTTTCCCAGTATTTATTTGTATAGCCTTTGTTTTCAGTGCCCATATTAGGATCTGCACAATCCATTTTTTCAAAAACAGTAATGTGTATGAAGGTTTCAGCTGAAGACAAAGCCAATTTTTTCGTCATGACCAATATAAGCACAGCAGGAAGCAAAAGGGGTGAGTTCCGAAGGCAAATCCACTCCATCCATCCATCCATCTACCCACCTTCTTAAAAAGAGGGAGTCAGATTCTGCTAACTGTAGCTGCAGCAGTTTTGCAACAGTTCCTTAGGCAATTGTATTCTCAGGTATATATCTTTCCAGATTTCCAGGATAAAGGTGCTGTGAATTCTGATCCTTCAGCTCTATGCTTGAGTCTATCCTGTGTAGTTTCAAGTCTCCTTCACCCCACTGCAACAGCTCTCACCAGGCAATGCAAATTTTCACTTCAACGTTAGGACCTATACTAGTCTTTACCATCCTTGACCTGTCCACAGCATGTGACTTTACCATTACCCCTCCCTGTGAGCCCTTCCAATCCCATTCCCCATGCTTCTGTCCTGGTTTTCATCCTGCATCTCTGACTTTATTTTTTGAGGCCTCTTCTCCTTTCTCCTGATGTGCAAATCAATGTCCTTAGCTCACCCGGTCTAGTTCTACATTCCTTAATTAGACAAATTCTGCAGCTTTTCTTCCTCAAGATCTAAGACCTGTCTTTTCCTTTTGGTTTCCCTGCTCTTTTCCTGCATTGTTTCTGGCAATTTTCCTGATGTTCTGGCCTCAGTTTTGCACCTCAGATAAAAAACCAAGTCTGAGGCACAAATGGTTCCATTAAAATACACCCTGCCTCTAAAATATATCAGCCATTAGCCACAACCACAACATCCTTCTTTTTCTGAACTCCCCTTGCTTTCTGCCTTTATGTCTAGATCCAAATTTTTGAAGGGATTCTCCGTTTGTCTGCATTTTGCTAACACTTCCACAAGCACAGGCATTACCAAAGGAACAGTGCCGTAGCGTGGCTGGCAGGGAGAACTCACAAGTGATGCTCAACACGCCTCCCTGCCCAGCTCATCTCCCGCTGCCCCAGGACTCTGCTCCTGCTGCCTAGCGAGCTCCTCAGCCCTTGAGAGACCACATCCACAATGGTCAGAGTGACAGCAGCACGGCACTCATGTAGGTCACAATGTAAATCCAAAGATTAAAATCTAGGCAAAAGGTCTACTTTTGTGGTGCACCTGTGCTTTGGGTCACAGTTCATGGCTAAATACTCCCACTGCTTAAAAAACAGGAGGGAGGAGGCAGGGGAAGGTGAGTCCTTCTGTTTATTTGTGACAATTACCCAAAGATGCTATCACAGTTAGAGGGAGATTTATGCCAAAGGTGCAACAAAGCATTCCTTGGATGACTCTGGAACAGCAGCCCTGGCAGAGGCTCCAGCACACTGTGCACCACACACACACACTGAGTGTTACTGTCTGTCCATGCTCAGGAGCCTTGGCAGCTGGAGCCTTTGAAGCCTCTGAGCTGCCCTGACTGAGCACCCCACAAAGCCAAAGCTCCTGCAGGCAGAGGCAGCTCTGGGTACAGCGTGTTTCCTAAATGTAGGAATCGTGGAAAGGCTCCAGAGCACTGGAAGACAGAGCTTCATAGAACGGCGTGAATGTCTTTACACAGGAGTGTCCAAGCCAGAGATGGGCTGCTGCATTTCCCACCCCCCTCATTTTCATATATGGAATTTGTGAATTTCGGGTATCTCAGGTATAGAAGGAGGTGTGTAAAATTGTAAGTCAGGGAAAGTCTCCTGGCTCTCAACTTCCTTCACAACCTTGATTTGCTTAATTAGGTTTAAGAGCAATAGAAATATTTTAAGTCCCTCAGAAACTGAACGTTATCTGAACCCAGTGCAACCATAAGCATGTTGTTAGATAACAACTGTGTCTAATATTTACCTCCTAAAGTGCCTCCAGTGGATAATCCCCCCTAAGTCGAGCGTTTAATAGAAATAACATGAATCTGGAACTACCTTTCTCTCTTCAGTGTCTCTAGAGACAGTCTATATAGATATCTAATCATGAGAAGGTTGAATTTAGTTGAGAAGGGGCAGACAGTAGACAAGGAGGGTTGATTAAAACCGCAACAATGTGTAAAAATTAGTTTTCTTTTTGATTTCAAAGGCACTGTCACTTCCCCTTGCTCAGCTTCTGACAAGCCCCTCAGATCTCCTCCATTCCCTGACCCCCAAGCTATCACACAAGACTCCACGTGCAACAGAAGAGCACAGGGGGTGAGCCTAGGCACAACACAGCTGTCCCACTGCCAAACCCGACCCCTCACTTCCTCAAGGAGCCTGGAGCTCCCAAACCCACGGCAGTCCCACAGTGCCTTGACTATGTTCCTCCTTAAACCACCAGTCCCAGGCACAACTCTGGCTGAGGGTCAAGGTTAAAGAAACAAGTTGTCTGCTTAACACCAGCTGGCCCAAAAAATCCAGCTGCTTTTCTTTTAAATACTTCAGTGCCCTCCTATATATCCTGTGGCTTTACAGGGACCTTACAGTTCATGGAAATGAATGGAAGGCTGCCCTCCCACCAGTAGCAGTAATCACATACATCTGTTATTTGCCTTGCTGACAGCCAGGTTAGTGTGTGTGCGTAAATAAAAACCTCTCTGCGCAACCAGCACCCACGAGACTCCGGCCCAGCGTGGCCTTACTGTTCAGTTTGCTGTCCCCTTGGGTTGCTTCCCATCACAAGCCCACCTATCCCAATTTCTCTGTTCTCTAGCTACTAAACAAGGTGACCTACACTTGCTTTTAGGATTTTGGAGTTAGACAAGGGGGGGAATTGAGACTGATGATTAGACGGGCAGATCATTATCTGGACCACTGTCCTCATTAACACATAACAACCTTCTTCCTTCTGTTACCTCACTGTCTGCCCTCTTACAGATCTCTGTCCTCTCTTTAACCCCCAACAAAACATCTTATTAATGTCACCTCCATTAGGTTTCAGTATCCCACAAGCAGTTGGCCACAGTATTTCTTGTTCGAGTAAATCTCACTCCCATGTACTTTACTTATAGGCAGTAAGTTAATACTTTAAAATTTGGAGCTATCATTAAGTGGGGTCCCTGGAGACAGGAGATGAATGTGTTGTTTGTCACTCCTGACAGCTGTGGCCAGAAGCAGTAAGTCTTGAATGTGTGCTTCTATCTACTGACTCTATCTTTTTACCTGACAGTGCTAGTTAAATATCATCAACTGATCCTCACATTAGCTTTACAAAAAAACAGGTAAATATCAGTTTTATCATCTGCAAATTACCGAAGAAAGAGAGAAATTCAGCTTAGGTAGGGGTCAAAGCTGGGGAGGTGCCATCCTGAGCTGCTCCCAGTTTCAAAGGGCTCTCTTCCCCTCCATTTACAGGATCACTTATCAAACTAGACAGACCAGCACAAGCTGGAGACCCCTGGGCCACCAAGCTGTCCTGCTTGAAGTAACAGTAGATATGGTGAGGATTTGATTGTGCCTGCCCTGCCTCCATTGGCTGCACTCCACAAGGGGTTCCTCAAGGAAACCATGCCCAAGGGATCCCCTTGACTCCAGGCAGAAGTTTGGTAGTCTGGGCAACAGAGAGTCTTGGGCTTGTGCCCCAGGCAAACACCAACACCTTCACCTGGAGTAGAACCAGCGCAGCCCCGAGCCCCAGGGACAGGACAAGGAGCGGGGTTTTGCAGGAGCAGAGCTCCTGGCAGCCAGCCACCTGCCCAGCTGATCCACTCACATTCCCTCCCAATTCAAGGGCTCTTCGGCATCCTCTACTACAGCTACTTTCCAAAAAGGGTCATCACTCAGGGAAGGGCCTTGCAACCCTTCCTTGGAATGTGGGAGGGGAAAATGATTATGGTCATTAAGCCTAAAGAAAGGAAAATGTACTCAGAAAAGGAAACAGATGATATTATTAAAACTATTTATATTTATATTTATATTTATATTTATACCTAGCTGTCATTATTGAAACTAACAAGTGAACAGCAGAACACAGCATTAAAACCAGTAACTGTGATCAATAAAGAATTACAGAAGCAGAGGTTATGGTCTTAGACGATCCTGACCAAGCCCCTGTAGAATTTCACATACTTGCAATGTGATCTAATGAACTTCTGTTTCTACCAAGAACAAAAATAAAACAATCACGTGGAAAACGCAATGTGCTGCCAACACAAGTTACCAGGAGGGCTTGAAGACAAGAGGTGGATACACAGCTGGTGGATACACAGCACTGCTTCCATCTCACCTCCTTCCCCTCACTGTGGCAGCGCGAGGGAAAGGGAAATTGTCAGGGAAAACATGTCCAACCCATCTCCCTTCCTGCAACACCTTTGAAGTTAATGGGAACATCGCTGCTTCTTCCCGTTGTACCTTGAAAGCGGCATTTCGGAAGTTAGCAATGCAAGTGCTTTTCCAAACAATTTTCCCTTCTCTTCCTTCCCCATGCAGCTGGAGATACTACATGCTTGGTCTGCACAGTGGTGTGACCTCAAAGCATCGTTCTCCTGGTGTAAGATCCCATGCCAGAGGCAGTTATCTGATGCAAAACCAACCCACTTCTACGCAGGCTGGGATTCATTCCATCTCCCATGTTTTTTAGAAATATTTTTTCAACTCCAAAATAACGTAAGGGTCACTACTTAAAAAGCATCTAGAGAATTAATCTTCAACCAAAAATGTTTTGCTAAAGTTACATATGAACTACAACTAGTTACACATTTTAGGGAGAAAAAAACCCACAAAAATGCCATTTTGTTGAACAATAAACATTAATTATGGCAATATTTGTTTTAATGAAGCTCTTCCTCTGCCAAAGTTTGATATGACTCCAAATAAGTCACTTTTTTAAGTCTCAGATTTTCCATTCCACTGGGAATTTTTCTGTAAGGCCAGTTTTTTGAGTTTTGCATTTCTGTTATCTCTTTTTAAATCTGCCGTATTTTGTTTCCCAAATAACTTTATTTCCCTGAATGGTGCAGTGAATTTTGAAAGAAAAATTATCCAAATATCCTGGCTCAACAATCCAAGTCAAAATGCCCCCTGAGGACTAAACAGTTTGGTATCTCCAACAATCTCTGACATTCCAACAGCAAACTCTTTATTCCTAAATTTTTTAAAAGATTTTTCACAATTTTTTAATTCAGATTCCAAGTGTGACACATTTTAAAACTGTGTTATTTCCCCTTGAGGAAGAGGGCAGCAAAATATATTTAAAAAAATACTTTTTTTTGGTATTTGGTTATTGCATTTATTCACCAGTTGAAATGTGATATTAATTTGCATCCGTAATTGCCATAGCACTACCCACATGCAGGATAATATTTAATTCCACATAAACAGTACCTGCTCTTTTTGTTTTGCTGATGAGAAACTCATCTGCATTCATTTCTTCTGTGCAATTTCAGCAGAATGTATTTTGACAAGAGGCAGTAACTGGTCACTACACAGTTCCTAACAAAGGGGGCGCTGCAACCTCCACAGGCAGTTTCTGTTCAGCAATGCTGCTGTTTTCCTTATCACCGTGTCATTGGAAATGTTTGTTTTGTTCACACCAGTACCACCAGTCTTCTCACTGGTCAGATGAAAGCACATTGCAACAGAAATACTGGTCAGAGATCGGGGCCCCTTTCTCACTCCTCCCCGCTTTCTCTAAATCTGCTAAAGCTCCAAATACTTATTTTTCTTCCTGCAAATGTTTGACCCATGTGCCTAAAGATAATTTTAAATAGAGGATTTGGGGCTTTTAAGCCTGCATCAGACAACAAATATGCATAATGTCAGCGACCTCAATTTAGCTTCCAAAATAGCACATAGAGGACTCCCAGATTAAAGGTACAGAGAGCAGGCAAGCTGCTGTTCCTCCGCTTTTCATTTTCAGAGCTTACTTAATTAGAAAGCCATTCTGGAGGGATACAGCATTAAAAGACATACGAGTAGCAAGAACTGTTAAAAGCAGATGGAGGCTCAATAACAGGGAGAGCGAAATTGAGGAACAGAGCTCAGGGATCAAGTGATTTATAGGCAGCAATTTTTGTTTAATTGGAAACAGTAGGAGTTTTTTATTAAGGACCATGTTATTCCCTCCACTAAGCAGATTTCTGCTGGGAAGGCAAAGGAGTAACCACTGCTCAGTTGTCCTCATGCCTCCTGGTCACAATCCCTCTGCAGCACTCAGCTGGAGACGGGGATTTCAGGTGAGGGATTGAGGAAACCTGGGACTCCTCTGCAGGACCTTTCCAAAACCGATATACCCATCTCTGCCATGTGGAAGAACGGCCCAAAGGAAGCAGCTGGGAACAGCAGTTTCTTGGGAAGGCCTGGGTGCAGGAAGCACCTAAATAGTCTCTTTTTCTTTTTCTCCCAATGACATCAAGCAAGTGCATAAAGGGACATGCCACCATGTTAACCTTTGGGCTTCACAAATCTACTCAAGGACAACATGGCTGAGCCTAAAATGAAGCTGTTCAGGTAGCTGAGGCTATATCTCAAAATACGTGGGAGTGTGGAGTCATTAAAGAAAGCCTGAGGGCGCTGGGTAGCAGAGATGGCACAAGGAACAGCACTGCACTAGGTAACCAACAGCTGGTGAGGGAAATGTTTTTATGCTGACAGGAAAGCTCCCGGTAGTGATCCCTGTCCTCAGACAGGGACATCTCCATCTCAGTGTAAGCCCATCACTGCATTTTCAAACAATGGGTACTTTTCAGACCATGAGAGACACAAGAGACACCAGTTCCAGGACTTCCTCTCTGCCAGCCCCACCTCACACCCCTTTTCTCCTGGAAGAAGCTCCTATTGTCCTTCACATAAGGTCTTCACACCAAGCAGCTCTTCCCGCCCGGCAAACTCTCCACTCTATTCCTGAGATCAGGGGCACTTGCTCAGGAGCAGCTGTATTTTGACTGATCCACTGCTGCCACCCCTGCCTTCCTGTGCCAACAGGTTGCACAGCCCAGATATTCTCCTTCAGAAATAATCCCAAGACAGGCTTGGAAAAAATCAGTAGTGCTTGAAGCATGTCACAAGCCAAGGAGTCCAGAAATCACATACTGCATTATCTTCCCTTATACATACACTCCCCCTTCGACTTCCCCCCTTATCTTCCATGTTTCAGCTCAGTGTCTCTTCCTGTTAAAGCAAAGGTGATTTGCAAGTACTTCCCTGAGGTACAACAAGTCCCCATATAAATGAGCCCCTTTAATACCTGCTGTCTCAAGGCACTAGACTGTAACCTTAGGGCCTTCATCAATCTGTGTCTCCACCTTTATTAACTGCAACCTCAATTAAACCAATGGGACTGTGAGGAAACCTGGGACCTGGGTTCCTGGATTTTAACACTCTGAAAAAGAAACCTGTATCTACTTTCTATAGTAAACCAACATTTACTCCAAGAGCTAATTAAAAAATATACATTTGGTGATGAGGTGCCCATCAGTGCTGCCCAGGTCATACACACACATGCCTGCTGAAACCTTTTGGGTTAGAGAAGGGCCTTATAGCAAAAGCCTAAACTTCTCCTGCTGGCAGTCTTATTAGTAGTAACTTGAGATCTCTTGCATTTTCTTTAAAGAAATAGCTTATACTGAATTCTGTGGGAGGATTTTCTTCACAGTAACTTGTTTCCCATTTCTCCAAAAGTGTGGTGGTTTATTTTCATGCAAAGCCCTGCTCTGTGTCTTGTAATCTGTATACTTGGAATTACTCTTCTTTCTGATGACTATTTCGTGTAATAGTTTCCTTTTGTGGATAAAATGCTTTCTTAAGCTGTCAAGTGGTTCTTTGATGAGTCCATAAATACATGACCTATGCATCTCATGATGCATATGAATAAAGATAATTGGAGCTAGTATGAATGGGGAAAAAATCCTCTTTCTTTGAGCATGTATAACATTTTAATCATCATCACTGGAGTAAGTTAGCTTCACTGTAAGCAAAGGAGAATCTGCTCAGTTTCAATGCAATAAATCCAGAGAAACTTCACTGAAGTCTCATCTCTCAGCAGATACTGCCCTTGTTTTACTGGAGTGAATCCAAGGTAAATAACTTGAGTGACATAGCTCAAAGAGAGCTTCTTAACTGGTCCTTTTTTAAAGTGCTGTGCATATTTTGGATCCTGTTTACTAAATAAACAACAACAACAAAAAAAATCAGTGCATCTATTACCGTCTAACAAGTGATTTTTTCCACTTCCACGATGCCCCCAAAGGCAGCCTGTAAACAGACAGCTGACTGTCCAACAGCACAGGCTTTGGAACAGCAGCAGTATTGTAATTCTCATCTCAAAAGGTCATAACAGTCCCTTGGAAACTTCTTTTAAATGACATCTTGAGGTTATAACAGCAACAATATATTCCAGAAATATTTCAAATCCCGGGTGGAGCAGAGAATGCGGGACTCGGAGCTGTGCAGCACCATGGCAGCCGAGCAGGATGTCCCCAGGGGGCCCTGGAATCCACAGGCCCAATTTATATATAATGTGTTTTGCCTAAAAGCGGTACTGTCCTGCAAAGTGAGAGATTCTGGCTATTTTTGAAAGAAGAGAGACGAGAAAAGGAAATTTCAGGTGCTTAAGGCCTCCTGTGTGAGGGCTCAGGAGCTGATGAAGTAGAGATCTGAAAAAAAGGTGGTGGATCCTTGACTAAACTGAACTGTGAATTCAGTTTAACAAAGTGCTTTCCAGTCTCTTCATCCACCTTGCTAATAGATAATTGCAGCGTTACATGTGCCTGGCTCCTGGGGCAGGATATCTTTAACAGGTCCCATCAGTATCACAGAAAAATCCCTCTGAGGAGAGAGTTCTTCTCGAATATGACAATGGAAAGCAAATAAATAATCTATTTCTCTGTCTCTCTCTGGTGGCATCACTGTGTTACTCAAAGGAAAAGGAACAGAGTCACCCTGTGATTAAGTCTGGCACCTCCTTTCACCATATCCTGCTCTGCCCTTTCTACTCGGCCCCGACTCTCCAGCTTGTTTTTAGTAATAAAAGCTCCTAAGGTACGCTGCCGTCTGTGTATCTTGAGAAGGCATCTTTCTTAAAATACATGCTCACTATAATTTCCATGTCATTGATAACTGTCAGGGAACTCCATGGAGCTTTAGAAGTGAGCCATCGTTAACTCAAAAATAATCACACTGATAAAACCTTCTGCTGCACTTTGAAGTTTACCCTGCCACTGACTATAGCTCTCCATGTCAGAAAGCCTCTGCAGGATGGTGCCTCACTGAAAAGTCTGCTTGGAAAATTACTGAGCAGTCAGTCCTTCTGTTAATATCCTGTTAAAAATGAATGTTTTTAGACTAGGAAGCAAGCACACTCTGAATAAAGATCAAAGCCTTAGAAGTTTCTTTGAAAATCTTTTCAAGTAGTTGCGGTTCTGTAATCCCTGGTAACAATGAAGGCTATTCCAAAATATTTCCTAGCTCATTAGCAACATGAATCTGGCTTCCTCTTTACTATTAGCAGAGATGTGCGTTGACTCTCGCCAAACGATGAGCCAATTTAGTGACAGTTCCATTATTTTTTAATGTAACAAGCTAATGAAAAAGAATCCATCCAGAATCTGGCAGAAGTTTAACAGCAGAGACAGAACTACTATCCCTCATTTTCCATTTTCCAGAAATGATGGCTCCGTATTTTGGCCTTTGTACTTCTAAATGTCAAGAAGGTTTTTAGGTTGAGTTTAACAATGACAAAGAAGTTGGGACCTGATTCAAATTTATGTATTGATGTATATGTTCATTATCTAATGACCATCAAACGGAGATGTATCATCGCTACGAAGGGTATGTTTATGGCTGCTCTCTGTTTACATGCTATGATTATCTTCATATCTCTCTACTTCCACCATGAGTTCATCCATATATCCACCACTTCTTGTCATTTCATGCTGTATTACACAACACACTTGGTTTTATTTTTTACTCTAGAGCTTAATGGAAGAGTAACACTGCCCAGAGGTTCAACCTAATTAAGAATAGCCTTAAGGATTTTACTTCCCAATACTGCAGTGAACTTTAATGGAAAAAACCCTCCTCTTCTTGTTTGCACTGCTATTACTGCATTAAGTAGCACTATGCACTGGGAGGTTAATAGAGCCATCCCCATGATGAAGTTCAAGGGATTAATATTTCAGTTCAGTTCTTTTCTATTGAAACATTTTTTCCAAAAGTCATTTTAACACTGACTACTGCAAACTTGGACAACTCTCTAATTACCCATCAAGTTAAATGACCCATGCAGAAAACTTTATTTCAATGGTTTTCAGCGAGTATCCTCCAATGCAAAAACTGACATATAAGGCAATTTCATACAGGCAGAAAGACAAGACAAAGCCTGTCCCACTGCTGCACAGAGCAGCTTGAACTCATGCCTGGTGAAGTACATACCCCAAGTTCACTTCAGTCTACAGGACAGTGATTGCTTTGATGGGTTATGGATCTAGAGTACTGGCAACCACACAAGTACAGGTGCAAGCTGACCAGATCAAATGAAGGACCACTGGCACAAAATGGCATGAAGTCTATGCTCGCTCCCTCCCCAGCAGAGGTCTGGGGGTAATCTGCCTCACAAAACACAGGTGCAAAACGTTTCAGAGTTCAGGATTTTCACTGTCTTAGCAATTTAAGCAAACTGCAAATCATGAAAGAGTCCAGGAAAAGGGACCAGGTTGCTGCTTAAAATCCAAGGCTGCCCCAACAGACAGGTAAAGTCCCACAGAGAAGGACAGATGCCTTTCTCCATCCAGACCTGCCCACATTTCTCTCTTCGCGTACAACTTGATCTGTGTTTCTGTTGAGCACCTGAGCCCCACGACTAAGGGAAACCACTGAAGGTGTTTTTCCCTCTTAATTCTGAGTGAAAAATGGCCACCCTGATCCTGCTGCAGCCCATCCAGCCTCGGACCCTCTTCTCAAGTGTGGTAGAATATGTGCACTGAACTATGATGACAAATGTGTGTCACAGTGCTTGTGTGTGTAACTCTGTGTATGGCACTCTGTTCATTTGCCATGGAGCTGCACTTCTTGAAGTCCCCTGGAGCAGATCTCTCAATGATATTGCCAATAACACGGCTGAGCTTTGTGGTCCTTACTGTTGCCAGGAAAAGGGATATGCAAATTCCCTAGAAGCCAGCAGATACAGGGCAATAAGGGATACTACAACTCAAAACTACGTACAGATCAGTTCCTTTGATGCCCTCTGCCCTCACGGATCTTGATGGGCCACAGCATGAGGAGGTCACCCTGGGGCCCCACCCAGATCTCAAGCCTACTGCAGGAAGAGTGAGCTTCTCTACTGACAGCAGTGTGTGCTGGATTTGGTCCCTGGCTTCTCTCCTTTGGAAGTTAATACAGTTCATCAAAGTTTAGTTCACCAGAGGGTCAAGTCTGAACTGAGATGAATCTCATGGAACTTCACTAAGCCCTTTGCTTTTTTTTTCCACTGAGAGGCATGCCATCAAAATGCCTAACGTGATCCCCTCAGAGCCCCACTTTGTTTTTAATCTGATTTATCTGTATCACTGTTGGTAGCTTCTATCTTGGAAAAGTTTTATACCATGAAAAGCCCTATTTAAAAAAAAAATAATTGGCAGTAGAACAAAATCTCTTTCCATTATAAGAACTTATCTTTTTAATGGTCTATCAGTGTTTTGTTATTACTTCGGTACTCAACATCTTCCAAAAGCATTAAAAAGTTCTTGAGAGGTCTTACAGCTTTACAGTGTATTCTCTGATGCCAATTCTGATCACAATCTTGTTGAAGATAAGCTTAATGAACACTAGAAAAATAAAGGCCTTTCATAAGTGATCAAGTGATTTGAAGAAGCAAAGGAATACTTTAAAAACATGGGTTGCTTGCTTTAAAGCTGTTTAAAATATGTGTCGAGTACACATCTTTGTTGAGGATAACAGAAATCTATTTGGAACTCTGGAAGGATTCCAAAGGATGGTAGACAAGTACCAGAAATGAATCTGATTATTAAATTGCAAAAACCCCTTTTCGAACAAGGACTATAAAATGTTGTCTTTTCCCCATCTCATGGAAATGTATTTAGAACTATAGAAATACAGACAGGCACCAGATCTAGTGATGGCAAGTAAATAATTAAGTCATCTGATACTCTAAATAACAGTAAAAAGATTATCCTGAGTTAGTTACAGAAGTTATTCCTAAAAAATTCTTATCACTTATGTTATTTAAACTTTCTTACATATCAATTAGTTTGAAATAATAAGACTTTAGGCTATCCATTAATTGCAGCACTGTTGGCACGAGCTGTATTTAATATCATGCAATGAAAATTAAGCTGACGCACCAAGCTGTCTTGGCTAACAAGAAAGGTTTCCTCAGCCCTTCGGATAAGGAAGGAGAGCTAATGGGGGCACTGAATTCACAGGAGAACTCCCTCTCAGTTTCCTGTTCTCTCTTGTCACATGTTAACACAGACAGCTGAGGCCTCGAGCTGTCACCCACGTGTTTAACTTGCAGTGGGGCATTTTCAGCGTGTTCCTTTTCTGAGCCAACAGTATGGCTGTTTCCAGGCAAAAGAGAAGAAAAGTCCAATGATTAATGCACAGGAAAGACAGCAACATACAGAACCTGAAGGAGAGATGCTTAAGGAGATTCTGCAATGGGATCATTACAAATTCAACAGACAGTGAATTTAGATTGTTAAGTTACTCTTTTACAAGTCAGAGGGAGGCTGGATGCAGAGGAATATGTGGTCTATACATCAGGAGAAGACACTAATTTTAATTTCTCTCTCTCCTGCTGTTATGGCTCTAGGCTCTCCGAGAAGCCTTCAAACCATTCTTGTAAGTGCTGCTGTCTTTGCAGAGCAGATCTCAGGACAACTGAATTTCTCTTGTCTGGTCACATATTGCTTCACTGATACACTGAAACTACAATTTGGCATTTGTCCCATTCTAGCTGTTCCCGCTGGCACCTGTCAGAGGCACAGCATGGACTGTCCTCAGAGCACTGACCAAGGGCAGGGATTACTTTAAAAAGTGCAGCCTTTAATTGGTAGGTGTTCTTTTCACAAATCCTCCATGCCTGCAGCATGGATGGGGAGTCAAAGGTAACATTCAGCTGTTCAAACAGATCTCAAGAATGGTGTCCTCCTTCCACAGAAATTAGAATCCTCAAAGATGGTTTATATCACTGATCTAAATCTGTGTACAAGATTGCAATCATTAAATGGCAGCTGATATTACAAGAAATTAACTCTAGTCCTTAAAAAAAAAATCACTTCAAAAGTAAAAAAGCTAAGTAATAATTTAAAAATTTGAATTAATTTTCAACCAATTAGTATTTTCAAGTGGGAGCTGCAGTAGTGTCTGCCTGAATACAAATGGGAATGAAGGGTACTCCAGGCCAAGAGGAGATGTTAACACTGGCATGGAATGCAGGAGAAGTTCCTGCAGAATTTATTCCATTATGCCACGGAGAGCACGAGCCCCTGCTCAGAATTACAATGACTCCCCGAGAAAAAGACTGACAGTGAGTTATTCCCAGGAGCTCCTACAATTTCCATGCTATTTAGCATTACAGGCTCATCTGTCTCTCACACCCTCAGCAGCACCCAAGCTATGTGGTATAAGGTGTATTACTAAAAGAACAGAGAGAGATTTAATTGCTGCCAAGGCTGTCAATCCCATCAGGAATACTGATCTCTGAAACCTGACCTCTGCTGTGAAAACTGACCCTGCAAAATTTTCAGCAGAAAGGAACATTTTAAGAGCAGAAATACTACACTAAGATCTCACTGACCTATAATAACACCCTGATCCAAACAGGCACTTCTAAATATACTAACAGAAATAATCTAAAGAAGAACCACAGATAAGTGACTGTAAGCTATTTCTAGAAATACTAACCTTCAGCATCAGCAGGCTGTGAAAGAATTTGCCCTATGAGCTCTGTGCCATATGTTTTATTCAGGCATTAACACCCACTTTGAGAAAATAAGGCTTTGGAATGTGAGCTACCACAATGCAGTATCACTCCCACAGGCCATACAGTAGTTAAATGTGGAGGCTGACATTGTACTGTGCAGAATTGTGTGTAACAGCCATCAAAAGACTTCCAAAATTCCAGCTTTAGGAAAAAGGACAGCTTTAGTCTAGACAACACCTACACATGGCTGGAGCCTTGCTGAAAAACTATCATGCACTTAATTGTTCATATGAAACAGCTTAAAGGATAAGGAAACTGCAGCAGTAGCTTTTACGTGCTACCTTTTAGAGGTCTTATGAACTGGCAAAAACATCCTCACAGGAAAGTCATTTTGCATAGAATAAAAAACCCAGCTGCACATTCAGACCAGACTTGTAAATTTGCATTGGTTTTTTTCTGTATCATAATTGTGTCTTAGGTTTCCACTGTTGACAAACAAATCTGTGAACTAAATGGAAGTTCTTCCTGTAGCTGTCTAACATTTAGTCACTAGAGGATTCAAACAGTTCCTGAATGAAGCTGTAATTTAGGTAATTCTCTAGATTTCTGCACGGCTATTATTGTGGTTTAGAAGGATTCTATGCCTCTCCTGCACAGAAACATTCCCTAAGGCCAATCGTTTGTTCAGCCCAAAGCTAGTGGTTTACTACACCAGAGCAAGAGCTGAGATACTGCTTTTGGTCTGCAGGAAAAATTGCCTCTCTCCTTCTGCTCTGCCTGCCCTCTCCTATCCAGGGCCTTCAAAGCACTCCAAACGCCTTGTCCCGTGGATGCAGCAATGAGAGCTGAGAGCAGAAAGGGGTGGAAGAAAAAAATGTTTCCTCCTATCATTCTTGTATTTGCTTTGAGGGGACGGATACCTTCACCCCATTTCAGAGCTCCGTTGAGTACTCAGTGCCACTGCATTTTGTTTCCCACTTTCCACACATACACAGGGTCCACTGAATGGCAATTCCACCATGCATAGCTTCTCCCAATACCATTCCCTTCACACAGTCTATGAGGCTGAAGGCCTGAGAGCAGGACGGACAAAGCCAAGAAAAGAATAACTCCAGTGGTGTCAGAAGTGGTTACTTGCTGCTACGAGAGGTTCTTCTCTGAGGTCTGATTGTCTTCTAACTGTTCAGGAGCAATTGGATTTGCCCAGGTCCCTGCCATCCTCCCAAGATATCCTAATTTGTCCCAGGCAGATAATTGTGAGGTTGGCTTCATAATTTGGAAAGTGTAAGAGATGTATGACAGAACAGAGTTAAAACAAGTACTTCTATTTTTTCAAATGTCCAATGAGTTGTTTCAAGGCAGCTCATCTCTATTGCCATCCTCCTACTTTTCAGGAAAGGAAGACAGCACATCCTTCAGGAAGAGAAATCAATATTCTCTTGTCACTTAAACACAACAAAGAAATCTCAGTTCCCTAGTGAGCAAGTTGCCAGTTTAATTTTGCCATCTTCAGTAAGTCTCTCTTCTGAATACTGTCAAGGTGCCAACATATTCATTATGGGCTCTGCTTTCTTTTGTCACAACTACTGTGGCTCAGGAAACACACACTTTTAGCTGCCTTGCCTGTGTCTAAGAGGAAAAACAACACTCATGAAATCAAGGCCCCACCTCGCAGTTCTAATCTCTAACCTTGCCACAATGAGAAAACGAAACAATATTTGCAATTGTGCTATTTTTTAAAAAGCATTTGCAAAAATGATCCCTTATTATGCAATAATAAACCCCTTTAAATAACTTATAAGCATGTAATTATGTGTATAGGTACATGAAGAATACGTTGGGGTTTCTATGGCCAGAGATCGGGGATTCACAGCAAAAAAAGACTGACAAATCAAGTTACAGTTGCTGTATAAATGAAATTTAGCACTTGCCTTTCAGTAAAGTAGAGCAATCAATCTGTACTGTGCAAGGCACAGATCAAAACACACAGTTAGTTCCTTCTTTCTTGCCAGTGGACATCCGTAGAAATATACATGGTAGGGATTTAAAAAACCCCAACCCCCAAACCAATCACCCCGAGGACAGGCAAATAAAACACCCCAGGAAAAAGCACGAGGAAGCACCACACTGGTGCTGGCCAGGGAGCAGAACAGGGCTCACAGCAAGTGTGTGCTTTCACTGCTGACACTGGTACCAGCACCGCACAGACTGGGAGAGGAGCAGTTCCCAGAAAGGAGCCTTGGCTGTCATTAGGACAAACAGGGTAACAGAACTACTGGTAAGACCTGTGTGAAGTGGGGAAAAGCCCCAGGGAGATGCTCCATAGCAAGGAGGAGCTGCAGCTCTCTTGAGAAGGCTCCTGTTACTGCTGCACACACCTGAACGAGCTGTGCCTGAGGACACAGAAATGCAAACACTGCCTGCCTGGAAATGAACCAAAATCCTTTGCATCCAGGTAACTGCAGCAGGAAGGCAGGATTTGTTACCAAACACAGCCCTCACTGAGAACCAGGGTGGTTCTCTTCTCAAAGACAAGCAAAGCATATCAAAGCATTCCAGAAGAAAGCAGCATAAAGTGAAATAATAAATAAAAATACAAAGCAAGCAGGATTCCCTGATTCAGTGACAAAGGTGTGTGGCTTATTGCTACCCCCGACAGTGAAAGCTCAAGACCTCCTGGCGTAACTGCACCTACAGGAGGACAGAGGAAGTTTGCTTACACATAATCATGTGTCCTGATAGCAGATACACCTGAAATAATATTTCATTCTATCAGCATCTTCCAATCATTAGCTCGTCTGTAAAGCAATTAAAGAAACTCTCTTACTTTAATCTACTTTCATCTTTTTTCCAGGCTTTGCCTGACTTCCCCAGTTGTCTTCTGTTCCCTTCCCCCTCCCTGAAAAACTCACTCTCTTACCTTTAAATCTTCTCCTTTAGGCTTCACTAATCCTGCTTTAGTGATTCACATTCATCAGTTCTTTTTCTTTGTGCCCCAATTCTTCCTTCTGCTATGATGCCCTGGTTGATGCCTTCTTTATCCCATACTCTGGCATCCCAGAAGACAAATCCTTAATTTATCTGCTTGGAAAGCTTAATCTTCAGAGGTACCCAGAATTCCTACCATCAACACCTTTGCCCATCTCATACCTCTACATTCAGATGCTCTCAATTCCTCCCCTCACATGCTCCCCCACATCAATCACTCTGCTTTACCTCTTCAGAGAGACATTTCGTGGTGCCTGGTTTTCTGATCTGAGAGTACTGCAGCTACTGTGAGCAGAGAACAGAGGATATTCCCATGACCCAAAGGGCTGTGGCAAGAAAGCTGGTACAATCATGCTGTTACACACAGCCCCTGACCACTGCACTGAGGTGGGGCAAAAGCAGCAATAAATAAAACAAGCAGGGAGACAGTGGGTTGGGGTATGATTGGAAGAAGCCACAAATCGCTTTCACGGTATCAAAAGGATGTAATGGTCAGTGGTAGCTTATGTTATGCAGCTGGCAGGTAATAATCAGGGCTGTAATTGCTCAAAGATTTCAGAAAAACCATCAGGCAGTAAATTGTGGATGCTCCTGACTTAGTTTTGACATGTAAAATGAAAACAACATCAGCATTACTAGATAAAAAGGGGAATTTTTCACTCACTTTCACTATAGTCTCACATTCCATTTCTACTTCTGTTTTTCCTCTACTTCTTGTTCTTCTATGCTCTTTAAAACAAAACCAAGGATCATTTCAATTTGATGTGATTAACAATTACTCTAAGCTGAAATGACATAATTCTGTGCATTACAGTAAAACATCATCTCTTTAATCTATGCACTTAATGAAAAACAAAAGATTACTTCATGCTTCTATGTGCTGGCTCATTAATATTTGACTAGGTACATGTAAGTCAGAGAAACCAGTCTATTTATCATAACCTGTCACTCCATGCCAGAAGAGGACAATATTTCAACTGTGTTGTGTGGGAGATCCAGGAGTAGTTGTAGTTGGAGCTTATGCAGTTGCAAGAAGTGTCACTTTTTTTCTGGGAAGGGGAAAGAAGGGTGTCTCTGAAGGAAAAAATGAGCATCAGCCATGCCTCCTAAGTGTGCTTGAAGAGATACCTCTGGCCATTGCAGCAGGCCTTAGACTGCAATCAGGACTAATCCCATGGATTTAGGGCAGTTTGGATGGAAAGCCTTCAAGGACATCCCCAAGTGTGACAAGTGCGGTGCTGCTCCTTCTCCAGGCAGCCCGTTCCCTCTGCGTCAGTCACACGAGTGCCTGGGCAGGACAAGGCGCTGGTGGGACACGCTGCTGTCAGAGCTGTTACCACTGTTCACTTGCCTTTGTCCCGAGTTGGTGTTTCTCTCTGGAGCTGAAACTTGTGTCTGATAGTTCGAGGGAGTGGCAGGACTGTCAGATTGTCTCCCCTAGAGCCCCTGGTGTGCTCCAGGCTACTTGAAGCTGACTCACTGGGACAGCCGTGGTTCATCACGCACCACTCTGAGCACCCTGAACTGAAACTCTCTCTCTTGGAGAGGTCTAAGGTCTGGATGAGAGAAGTCCTGAAGGTAACCCAGCAGCAACCAAAAAGACACCAGTTTCTTTCAGTCTGTGCAGTTACTAGAACATGGATAGGAAATCATAGCCAGGAACTGAAAAAAGGTGTTTTTTTGGTTCTGCTAAGTGCAGTCTTTAAACAACATTGCCATGCCATTTTCAGTGGCTGCAGGATGTTTCCTCCTCTGTTGTGTTAAATTATTGTGGTAACTGTCTTGTCCTACTCTAAAAGAAGTGTTATTTCAGTATTAAGTGATTTACTGCTCCATAGGGATAGTAATTGCATGAGTATATCACTGAACTTGGTTCTGTCTGCAGAAGTTAAATCACAGCTCTTTTATGACACAGTTGGTGCCAGAAAAATCTTGACACTTCCCACATCATATACTTAATGCTCTATCATGTATTCGAGACAGTGTTGTATTTGGATTGTCTGGGAGCCAGAGCTGGAATGGCATCCCATGTGACACACTAGGTGAGGGCCAGCCATGGAATAACTGCATGTGGGTTCACTGAGGTAACCTGTGCTTTGTCTTAGGTATCATCAGGTTTGTTACAACTGAAACCAAAAATGGAAATCTTTACAAAGAGATAGAAACAAACAGTAACACAAAATAAAGCTTCTCATTTAATACTTACAGATGAAATAGCTTAAAAACTGAAGTAGTACTTCTAAACTTTGTTACAAAACATTTCCTCTCAAAGCATTTTCTTAAACTGAATATAATTATTGAGTCACTTCCTTGGTAATGGGTGAAGAAGCAGAACAATATGTCTGAGCACTGTGTCCTCATTTTACTTTCATGCAGATTTATAAATGCCTTCTAATTGAGTCACAATGCAGGCAGAAAATATAATTAGCTAACAGCATGGCTGGATTTGATTGAAATTCGGTGTAATGGGACTTGTGCCGCCTTCTTATATTTTGTTGCAACAAATGAATGAAACCATTTTCTTTATTTTCTCCTCGAAGTCTTTCCCACCTTGGCAGCAGTGTCTGAAAAGCTACGGCATTAACACTGACACAAATGGTGTTATAAGATACATGTGGGGTTTCAGACGGCCAGAAAAGGGGTGCCGGTGACTGTGGTAGCTTGCACCATTTTGGCATGCAAAATGAACCTAAAATATTAGCTGAGGAAGCAGAAGGTGACAGTTTGTAGCAGAAAAAAATACAGCAGCAAGAGGGTGAAATGTAAAGTGAAAAAAGAAAGCTACTTTGTTTTGCACAGTCCCTTATCACTTCTCCTGATGCACTTCATTTTTCTGTCCCTTTGATCTATGTATTTCACTGGTTTTGTGCTCCCACTGGCAGACAAATCAGATAAAGCAAATTACATAAAATTGGCAATTTTTACAAAATTACACATCCGTTTGCAGCACACAAACATTTTGTTACTTGGATGTTGGCCTAGTTACTTCAATGAGGCTTGAAAGTACTGAAAGCAGGTTGAGATTTGATTAAAAATTCCCTTAAAACCAGTCTTGGAAAACACTACTACACATCCTCTTGCTAAACTCCTTAATTCGTGCAATAATATTACTTCCCCTTACTTTTGGCCTCGTTTTTAGCCAGCCTCCCTGCTAAAGAACATATCTGGGTTTAGGAAAATGTGTGTGTACTTTGCATGCAGGTACGTGTTGGCCAGTGCTCCCACCCCAGGATTTGGGTGTGCACAAATGCAGATTTTACCTACCTGGAGAATGAACATCAGAAATAAGTAAACATTTCAACAACCAACATTCAAAAATAACAACAAAACTCCTACAGTTACTTAAACTGAGGATTTTCCCTTTGATTATTTATCAAAACACAGTCCACGGAAAGCAGCAGAGATATCTGGATAGCATGAATTCCACAGTCATAGGAAATTATAACATTATAAGATACAACTATTAGCTGGAAGTAGGGTATGCACCATGCAAAACCTGTACTGTTTGTTGAGTTTTAACAATATAGTCAGTGCACTTGCACCACTGGGATGCTCCTGATCCAAATGATGGTAGTGCAGCAGACATATATTATATATTTACCACAGGGGTGCTCTCTAGTTTTGGAGCTCCAGGCATGGTCTTGCAGCATAAGAGAAAGTCAGAGAGAAACACAGGGGTTAAAACAAACACTGAGTTCCGAGCTCTTTTCTATTCTGATGGTCATGGCTGTACTTGTCAAAATTATGTGATTTTGAAAATGCCCAAGTATTTCTTGATTCCAGTGTGTGCAGCATCTTTCTGTGTGTGCAGACATTGCATTAAGCAGCTCTTTGGGAAATCTCTAATGCAGAGATAATACAACACAGAAAATATGAAGACTTCCCCAAATCGTAACTGAGCTTTCATTAGTGCTGAGACAACAGTTCAGAGCAGACACACATGGAAACTGGACTGCAGAGGAACACGAGTGACAGGGGGAGTGTTAAAACGCTGTCTGCTGTTCACAGTCGCTGTCCACTTAATGCTGGTTTATCCCAGAAGCAATCAATCCAGTGCATGTTTAAGCTTTTAAAGTGTTGAAGTTGAATATATTCTGGATTACCTGATGATCTTGAATGTGTTCTCACTTGTGCAAAGGGCCACAAAAAGGCTGCATTTTATATTTCTGGTTTTTAAACTGTTGTGAAAAGATGTGTTGTGTTCTCATTTATTGTGCCAATACTATAAAGAACTACAGCCACAATTAGTCCAAATTTCTATTCTTACTGGCACACAGAAGTGGGGCACAGAATCTTGTCAGTCACCACAATAAATTGTGCTGATCTGACACCTCCAATCAAATCTTGTTAGCAGGACAGTTCTTTACAATTATCTATTATGAACCTTTAAAACTACAATGAAGAAATGTGTATTGTGTCAGGGAAAAGAAAAAGGGAGTACTGCTCATCCACAAGAGCTGCCTCACAGCACATCATTTACTTCTCTTAATAATTCACACATCTCTCAGTTGTTCAGCAACTTGCATGTGTTGCTGCTGGCTCTGCCTTTGGCACACACTTGCAGCTTTTTCTGAGACCACAGCAGCACAACATGGCCACGTTAAAGAAAGAAAAGGTTTGTAAAAGGAGTTTGAAGGGAAATGGACCAAGCAAAACTTTCTTGTTCTTTATGGAAGAAAAAATTCCTAAGCCACGACTCCTTTTCAAAATTTGTTCCCAGCTGTTCTGTGTGTTGTGGAGTTCATCTTCAATATAATGTGCCAGATGTGCTTTACACGAGTGCTCTTTCTGTAGGTATCTACAAACAAGATGAATTGCCAAACCAAGAAAAACAGAAAAATAAAGGGCAGAGGATGTGTGTGATCTACAGCAAGGTAGCACAAACAGACACTTAGGACAAAATCTACCTCATGGCAACACAGAAACAGTACAAAAAACATGTAAGGCAGCAACTTGCATTCCTACTTTTAAAATTGTGAAATCAAGTTATATTCTCGTATTCCCTGGACCAGTAAAGATCCTTCACATCCCTGTCACAAAGACAATGCACATCTAGGTTTGCTTATCAATTATTCTAAGACTGACCGTGAAGTGGACAAGACAGAGGAAGAAATGCAGGAGGAAGAGCATGGTCCTGGCTTGATCTCACTCCGTGAAACAATAAAAAAACCGATTCAGATTAATTCTAATGCATGTCAGTGAAAATCACTGGTTTAACAACAACATGAGTGAAAGCCATCCCTGTGAAACTTCACCCTTAAGTTACACATATCAATCCAACTGCAGCAAGAATAGTCTTCAGATGCACTCCTGGGCAAGAAAACTTCATTTCTGTTCCTGCTTCATATTGATTGCTTTAGATATAACCTTTCAGAAAAGCCAACTGCTATTATACAACAGCTCCATAAATGCCAGAAGATTAAGTGAGAATGTGTATCTTTCAGCTCAAAGCAAAACTCCCAAATCTCTACACAAGGTCAATGCAGAGTATCACTTAAATTCTATACATAAAAAACATTTTCTTTATCACCTTTACCCTCTGTAGTATACTGGCATGTAAGCTCGACAAAGATCAAGAGAATGGAATTTATTTCTCAGAAGCTTGTTTCCATTAATATAACGAATGTCAGCTACAAAAAGTCCAATCTGGGACTCTTATCCAGAGTTCATGTTCCTCTGGTCCAGCATGAAGGGTTAATGCCCTGTGCTTGTGAGGCCAAATTTTTGTGAGTGTCTCAGTGGAGGACTTGAATTGAAAGTTTCAAAGACTTACTGCTTTAGGACACAGGCTGCTCCACTGAGGTCAGTCTGAGTTTTGCTATTGATAGCAGTCAGAGCATTAAAAGTTTGCTCCCCACTCCATGGACGCACTTGGCAAATTGCCGTAGTCTGAGAGGTAGTCAGGCAGCCCCTTGAATCAGCTACTCATCACAAAGGAGTAACAATGACTTTAAACACTGAAACAGTGTGAAGGGAGTCGATATTGCTACAGCTAATCCAGAAGAGAGGTTGGTGAGGGATTATTTTAGGGTTTATCCGCAGTTTTGAAAGCATGCATTCCAATCTGGTCAATGAAAGGGAATGAAGGAATCCAAGGGCCTTAGATTACCAGTGGCAGTGGGCTCAAGGGCAATGTAGAAGCATATTGTAGTTTTACAAGGCACAATGACTTTTTGTATTACTCAGTAAGCACTAAAATAACTGAAGAGCCTGGCCATGGTGACACAGGCATGAAGAGCTTTAGGAATTCCTGACTTCTTTGTTATATGATAATGAAACCTTTTTAGCTGTCCTGTAGCAGCCCTGTTACTGTGCAGCCAGAGTGCCAAGGCTCCTCTGCAGAAAGCAGTCAGTGCTCCCAAAACCTGTTTACCACAGACAGCACAGCTGTCTACGACTTCATGCAAGAAGCTGCATTACTGAGGACACTTTTCCTCTTGTAAAGCCTCCGCCTGTCCTGATCATACATTCAAATATTCCTTTCATACAGACCAAGTATCTCAATATTTCATGGTAAGCAGCGCTGAATTCTCACTGAGCCTTTAAAACTCAAGTGTTTCAAAGACTAACATGTATTAGAATATATATAAAAAGCACATAACAAGGACCCAGGAGGACCTCTGTTCTCTGAGATGAACTGTAAGATAAATTCGCTTAGCTCCATCTCAAAAGCAGCTTTCTGTTCACATAGTGCATAAATGTAAAAGAAGGTATCTAGTACCCAAAGCTGGAACTACTCATCTGATGCTTAGCTAAGCATCAGCTAACGCAGTTATTTCTGCAAGAACACAGCCTGCAGCAGTATCCTGGGATGGCTCCGGCTTCCCTCTGTCCTTAGAAAGGTCACAGAGAGGAAAGTCCTAAAGCTTTCCAGTGAAATGCACCCACTGCCCCAGTTTAGCAAGTGCACCATGGTATTTGATTGCTTTAAAGTGTAAAGTGTTAATACACAGATTTTGAAAGTAAATTTATCTTCAGGGGATGTAAAGGACCAAATCCTCTGATCTTGATGGTGAGAGAGAACCACAGACTAGTTGAGCTTGGAAGGGACCTCTGGAGATCACCCAGCCCAACCCCCTGCCGAGGCAGTGTCACCTACAGCAGGTGACACAGGAATGTGTCCAGGTGGGTTTGGAATGGCTCCATGGAGCGGGACTCCATGGGCAGCTGTTCCAGTGCTCTGCCACCCACAGTGGAAAGTTCTTCCTCATGTTGAGGTGGAACTGCTTGTGTTTTAGTTTGTGGCCATTGCTCCTCATCCTGTCACTGGGCATCACTGAAGAGAGGCTGGCACCATCCCCTTGGTATCTGCCTTGAAGATATTTATCTGCATTAACAAGAGCCCCTGTCAGTCTTCTCCAGACTACACAGGCCCAGCTTTCACAGTCTCTCCTCCTAAGAGAGATGGTCCAGACCCCTCATCATCTTCGTGGGCCTCCACTGGACCCTCTCCAGTAGTTCCTTGTCTCAGAAATTGCCTTCCTATGATACTCAAAACTGGAAGACTGCAAGTTAAAGAAAATCTTCTGCTATCCTGAAATGTCCTTCTAAATCACACCAGTACATATTCAAAGTGATGCCAGTAACATCTCTGAAAAGATCAAATGCCAGAGAAATTGAGATAAGCATCAGGCAAATGGGCCTCTCATCGATTCAGTGCCTCATGCAAATGAAATAGTTTAGTTGTCTTATCTGACAAACTGATTTCCTTTGCAACTTTCCCCAAGTCATTCCACTGCCAAGGTCTCAACTGTGCCATCTGCAAAATTGTGTGAAATACAAGTTATTAATTCAAATTTTAATACTATTAGAAATCTGAAAGCAATGGCATAGTCTTGTCTTACTGAGGTAACATGACAGGTCAGGCAATTTTAGGTCCTTCTCTGTATTAAATACAGCAGATTGCATAGTTTTCTCTGCAGTGAAAGGAGATTTATTTCCTAAGAATGTTCAAAATCCAAATCCTTTCCCTAATGAAGTGTCAGATAAAAGGATCTTCTGCACAAACACATAAAAAAAATGTCGTCTCCCAAAATCTCATTAAACATTAAATGATTGTGAAATAAACAAACAGAAAATGTTGGAGTTTTTTGACAAATTGTTATTAGTTCCATTTAGTTTGTAAGACAGAATACATATGAAAATTAGTTCTTCAAATGACTACATGGGGGAGGTCCCTTCTGTCCCGATGCTCTGTACTCTATGATAAGCTCATTTGTTTGTGTCTAACAACAGATTTTCAGCTTCACTCCTTTCTGAAACCAAAGTTAGCCTCAGACAGATAACATAGCTACTGCTAATAAACTCAAGATGTCTTAATATCAATTTGCTGAATGGAAAATCCTGCTTATTTTGAACTAATTTAGTACAGCAGTACCTGTTTAAGATCAATTCACAGCAGACTATTTCCTATTTATTGCTAATTAAAATCACGGATTTCCTGTTCCAAACAGCATATAAGCCTGAAAAATTAGCTACAAACCCAGCGTGGTATTGACTCAGCTGGTGAACTATGTCTAGATTTACCACCTAGTTCTGAGGTTTATATAAACAACTCCTCCAAGCAATGACAAATTGGCCAAAAAGAGGTCAGGTGATGAGGGAAAAACAGGAGACACTCGCTGAGATTTGTCTTCTCAATGTTTTGAAGTGCAGAATGGCTTAACTGTGCTTTTATCTCCAGCCCGAGGTACCGAGAGCGCATAGACTGGAACTCTTTCTTGGCACATTAAATTTGAGGACCACCCAATTCTGTCTCAATTCCAGCCCTTTCCGGCCTTGAAGAGAATAATACTCCCGTTGTGTGCCAGGGGGATATCTGCAGGTGGCATCTGGGGTTAGCCTTATCCACCCACACTTCTGTTGTCAGGTCTGTACAAAAATATTTTCACTGACTGTGCTGGGTACATACAGACCAATTCTTTCCCTTGTGTAACACAGTTAAGTCAGGAAAGCACACAAGCTTGGGAACAGCTAAGAAGAAAGGATATATTGGAGTGGTCCTGAATTAAGGAAGATTCCACCCAGTGCTTTCAGTACACTGCTCCTGAGCATTCACATTCCTGAGATTTGAGCCTCTCTCTGGACTGCAGTTACCAGGAGAGCAGCACCCACTGGGCTCTGCTGTGACACCAGACCTCCAGCATGAGAAGGACTGTGCAATCCCTGTCTCTTTTCACTAAACCTTATAAACTGAAAGAAGATGCAACTCCAGCAGGAGTGTGCATTACTACTTTCACTTACTGAGATCAGCTCCCTTCTCCACAGTGCCTTGTTCCCACTGCAAAAGGCTAAGATCTGCTTGGGCTCATCTTAGGGTGATCTAATCAATCACAGCTGCCTGAACTGCATTTCCACCATTTCCATTCAAATTTATGGATAACTTAAATGGGTGTAGCTAAAGCAGAGAGTATCCCTAACAATCCTCCCTTTCTCTCCCAAAGATGATGCCATTCTTGCAGGCGTGGCTGAGCAAATTTCCCATCTGCTTGCTATTGCTGTATCTTAAATTAATTAAGTGCATTAATGTAATCTGCTGCCAGCTGGAATTTACATTAACAGGCAGGACCACAAATAAGGAAGAAAGCTGGGGGTCACTTATCTCACTTGGCAAACTGCAGGGAAGAGCCGGGCACAAAGCGGAGGCCAGTGTCGGACACAGCAGGCTCGGCACAGCTCTCCAAAGGGATCAAAGAACCAGAACCCACAGACTGCCTGTCTGACCCAACAGCAATGTTTTGGTTCCCTTCAGCCTCATTTATTCCAGTAGTCCAACATGCCTGGCAAGGTGATAAAACCAGCAGCGCTGATACCCTTGTACAAGGGATTGTGAAGTGACAGTGGGTAGTTCCCTCCCCACTGTGAATATCTGCAATAGCACTCACTCTATCTGCATTTCGTATTCAAAGAATGCAATCACATTAATAATTATAAGATGACTATAAATATTAATGCATGTGTTGATATTTAGAGGATGAAATGCACTTCTGCTGTTTCAAGAACTAAGCTGTTCCTGTTTGTTGAAGGCTTGAAACAGCCCTTTGTTAATCTTCATCTTGTTTTCGAAAATAACTTATTTATATACAGCATGTCAAGGGAGAAACCTAATTTCTAAGGACATTTTTCAATTAACTTTCATAATTAAAAGAAAAAAGTTAGACTCAATCGGTTTGTAAATAGTATTATCTAAACCCCACAAAATTAATAGATTCTGGGAAATGACTGAGAATACACCTACACAAGTACCATCAAAAATGGTCCACTTTGTCAATCTCCAGGTGCTACAGACGCCTGGCATTCTGAATGTCTGCTCATTTTTGCCTCATTTGGAAACAATTACATTTGCTCCAAAAGTCTGTAACATTATTAGGGAATTACTGTTCCCTTTGGTTTCTGTCAGACAGTGCCATAAGCAAGTGCTTACATGGAAGTTTGCACTTCAAACTATTGGCTTTGATGAGGTTTAAGTTCTGCTCTGAATATGAATCTGTAACAAGAGTCTCTGCAGTGATCCAACTTCATGAATTTGTGCAAGAACCCAGTAAATCCTAGGAAATGCCTGCTGCTGCACTGACTCAAACATCTGCCATTCACACTGAGATCTTTAGAAATCAGTGTAAGAATTCACAATTTCAGGAGGGACCGTGATTCCGTCTTGGGTCCAATAAAATCCTTAATGAAGTTAGGATAAGTCTTGCAAGTTACAGCTTTGAAATTAAACCAGACCCATGAATTGGAACCTAGAGATCACATTGCCATGTCTGACTTGATGATCAATTAGAAACAGACTCATCCAACTGAACAGTTCACGAGAACTGGAAAAAGATTTAAATCCAATAAAGTAAAAGAAGATGATTGCAAACCACTAAAAAGCACCGAAACAACTTATTTCCCTAGTGCATTTATAGCAAGTGAATCCCCACACTCTCTGTGGATACAAGAGTATTTCTCATCTAAAAATAACCTACACTGTACACTGATCACAAATCTAGATATACCCAAGGCAGCCTGGAGCTGCAGGTCAATATATAATACTTATGTAAAATAAAAAAGAAAACAAGCTAAAAGCAAAATTAGATGTTATACTTGTCACATATATCATGGACATATGCTGTGAGTTACTGCAAACTTTCTCCAAGACACAGTAATTTAGATGAATATACTCCTTCACACTTTCAATCCTAAACCTGATTCCCCCCCCGCATTATTGAAAATATATTGGAATATATTTCCCATATAATGAGCAGATATAAACATCTGGCAAACTCCTGCTCACATCCTATCTTACCACAGCTTCACACACACTTTTTCAAGTTTTCTTTGCTTTAGTACTACAGAAACAGAAATAAATGTGGTTTGATACATTTAATGTGCAAGAAGAGTAGTTTCTATGCTCCCATAAAATGCTTTCAGAAATAATAATGATAATAATAACAAGGATAATAAAAGAAGCTGCAAACTCCAATAGGGCCTGACTGTAACTGGAGAAACCAAATGACTGAATTTCGAAGACAATTAGTCTCAGTATGTGAACAGAGAGTTTAAATTAGCATGTTTGTGTGCAGACAACAGCATTGGATTCTCATTTTGTAGTGGTGTTTTTAACCACATGAGTCATACCGTGAGGAAGGCAGGCTGAGGAAACCTGATGGCTTCCATCATTCCCAGTGTTCCTTCGGGTGAGGAAAAAAAAGGCTGCTTCTGCTCAGGACAATGTCCGAGTGAACCTCTTTGCTGTAGGCTTGGCATATGTTAAATCCAGTTTGTGGATAGCATGGAACCTGGAAATCCATAAATCTGCCTTTCCCCTGTTTTGTTTTCCATACAAGGGAAACTCTGACTTCATTGTTAATGCAGTCAACTAGGAAAACTTGAGTAGACCACAAAACTCCTTTGTGGGATTAGTGGTTTTCAAAACAGGACTGGGAACCATCAGAACCGGATTCTAATTCTGTCACTCTGAAAGATGCTTAAGCCAAAGATTTCAAACATTGACACCTAAAGTAAGGAGCAAAATGCAAGTTAACTGTGCGCTCCAGCGAAGTCTTTAATACATGAAAAATGCCGTTACTGGTTTGAGCTGGAAACAACAGAGGGAAATTTTACTATACGTAGCTTTCCTTTTAGAATTTTCTATTAATTTTGTACTTCAGACACAGATTTAAAACTTACAGCTAAATCTGTCTTGAAAGTGTAATTTCAACTGAGCTACAAATTATCTTCTATTTGCTTGCTTAATCTTCAGAGACTTTTGAAGACAGAGTGCTTCAAAAGCTACGTTTCCTCAAAAACATATCCTTGGGTAATACCTGGAATGCCTTTTTAGCAGCAATTGATCATAACAAACCAGTATTGCTTTTATTTGGCATCTTCCACCTCATTGATACTTTGAATTTCAGTGAATTCTCAGCCATTCACTGAAATGTTGGAGTGATTAAAGAAATCTATGATTTGAACCTCCATGTGGCTGCCACTGACAAACATCTGGCTACCAAACTCATGTTGATGGCCCTAATATTTTCAGGAATCAGGAAACCATCCTTTTGGGCTTTCCCTGCAAGAATTCTTGTGATTGCAGGTAACCTTCCTGTAGCATCTGCTCAGTGGACTGATCCTGTTGCCAAGGTCACCTTTGCAGAGTTATATTTGCAGCCAGCTGACGTTGATTCATGTTGCCAGATGGCAAAGGACAAAGCACAATCGCTCAACACCACGTGTGACCTACTTACACGCCTAACAATCTGCTCTTTAATACTTCACAAATGCATGGAGACTTTGATTAAAATTTTAATTTTGTTTCATAGTTCCCCCACATGTGGCATGTACATTTTGCATACCAGATACATCTGTTCCAGCAGGGCAGTAGCATGATGCCTCCGACTTCCTTCTAAAACAGGGCATATGGATGCCTAAGTGTCATTTCCTCATGTCCTAAAGGCACTCTCAGAAGTAATTACAAGTTATTGGTTCCCATACGGACAACTAATGAAGAGCCAAACACTCTCACACTGGCACCACATGAAAAAATAATGACAGTAACATGTCAGCTCTAGAGAAGGAGGATAAAGACATGATACAGACAAAATTCATGTAGGGTCCCTAATGAGATATCTGAAAAGTCATGGGGAGATGCTCAAAGTCTCATACATACATTTACAGGATAAGCAGGACAATGCCATTTCTGCCTTAACTACAGTGTGAAGGTATGTGAGAATCCTAGGGATGACATTTGGTCAGTGTAGGCCACATTCCCCACATTGCTCGGGGCTTTAGGAGTGCAAGGATTGCCACACCGAATCAGACCCAAGGCTGACTAAGACCTGCACTCTGCCTCTGTCCTTGGCTAGTACCAGATGGTGTACAAAGGCAAAAGAGGTCTAGAGCAGGCAGATAAAATAATTCCCACCTTCAGGCAGGCCTTCCTGGTCCTGATCTTTAGTACTTAAAGACTGGCTTATGTCCTGCAGTCCAAATTTTGGTAAAGTTTGAGTTCCTGTCAAAGTACTGGTCAAGAAGAATTTCTGCTCTGAAAACATTTCATTTCTGAAGTGGCCTCCAATCCCATTTTGAATCCATCCAGCCTGGACAGATTTTTCAGGGGCTCGGCACCTATAAATGAAGTCCAGCTGTTAAAAGCCTCAAGCGTTCAGCAGCTCCTCTGGTGACAGTTCAGGACCAGACCCTACCCTATTAATGTAGGCACATACAACTCAGTAACTCTTCTAAATGGAAACAGAAAGCTTTTTAAAACACAAATCCTCCAGGCTATGAGAGAGCAGAACCCAAGAAGCCTGCAGAGAAGCAAGTGTGACAGTATATCGTATACTGAGGAGGAGGTGACAGGTGCTGGCTGGAAATCATCCCATCACATATTATTTATTTAGGGAGAAATGAGAAGGGAAAGCTAAACACAGGGAAAAGCAGTTGTATCATAGTGCAGACAGTGCTAATGAGGTGATTATAGGTAACACAGTAAGTGAAAGTAATTGGTAGGGAAAAGATTTACCCAGGAAAGTTACATATCCTAAAGTTCTGTTACCTGACCACAATTTAAGACTGGAGAGAGAAAACAATCCAAAAGAAGTAGTAAAAAACAGCATTTCTGTAATTATTGAGGAAAGCACAACAGTTTTAGGAAAAATACCAACCATCCCATTTTAAAATGAAAAATCAGAGAAATCCTTTCTTCCTGTTAAATCAAAAGAAGCCCAAACATACATTTTAAACCAAATATTCATGTGTAAATTGGAGCTTTTACTGTCCATAGAAAAATAGTTTGTTTTAAAAACACTTTTTAAGTATTTGTATGAAGTATAATATAACTATTATGACTACTCCATCATACAAAACACAAGTGTCTTTGTCCTCAGCAGTACATCAGCCTCAGACTCTGGTCAAAGCTGACCCTCATGGCACAAGTCTAGATCCTGTCACTACATCCATCTGGTGGACGTGATTCCACAGCTTCTGTTCCACCTAAAACTTTTCATACAGAATATTTTCAATTGCAGGCACCAAATGCAGAGCCTGGTTTGGCCAGTGACCCCCTTACAAATGTTAGATCACTTACTGCCCTCAACCCACAGCAAAGCTCCCACAGCTTTGCAGAGACAGAGCCTGCCCAGAGAACCAGGAGATGACAGGACCTTCACGTGACAACAGTGCTAGTACAAACACATGGTATTATTTCTCTAGTTGCTGGACACCATATGTGATAACAGAGCATGAATAACACTTTACTGCACTGAATTAAAACTTCCAGTGTCTTGTGTCAATGAGGGCTGTGCAGTGGCACAGTGAACACATCCCAGCCCTGACAGCACTCACTGAGTGAATCAGAACAGCCTCTCCCTGGGCTGCTTAGAAGAGCATCCCCTTCCTTTGCTGGGTCTGATTAGTTTTTGACTTAAAAGTCTGTGGAAGGGGCGAAGTGTCTGTTTAATGTGCTGTCATGTGGGAAAGAGGCCAAGGTGCCTGTGACACTACACTTGCTTGCAAATTGTTTGCTCTGGGTACAGCCTGCAGTTTTTAAGCAGGATGCCACAAAAAACAAACATAATTGAAGGGAGTCTCCCTTAAATGAGAACAAAGTAAACAGAGATGCTTCATTATAAGTTACATCCCCTGATCCTGCTTCTGCTGTCAAGTCCACTGGCTTTTTTTCCTCTTTGGTTCAATTTAAGAATTGATTCTCTCTCATAGAAAACACAAGTTGTTATGGTTACATGAACAATACTTGGAAGAAAAAAGGTTTTCTGGGGCAAGTCTGTGTTCAAAAGAAAATAAACAAATTTAGTAAAACTCATCCTTGCTTGCTCTTTAGATGCTTCAAACAGTAGTTTGCAACTGCTACACCTGCACTGTAGCTGAGTGTTTGAACACGGGCTGTGCTGACACACTGACAGGGAACAGCAGCCTTGTCTGTCACTGGCCAAGCACAGCAGAACAGCTTCTGGGTGGTTCTGCTTGACAAGATACTGCAGTCAGGGACTCATGGACATGGGGAGAAGTTGTAGGTGCCCAGCACCATGGGAAAGACATCCTGTAATGTATGAAGAAATTAGGAGTGAAGTTCAAGTACTGCCTCACTCCAATTATCAGCGCACACAAACATCTGCCCATGTGGTGTCACAGAGGAGAAAGACAACTGCCTGTCATGCTTCCCCAGCAGATGCATGCTCCTTATGTTCTCTCCAAATTCTGTAGTTACAGAATGTTTAAATTTTAATCATGCAGAAAAGAAATAGGTGAGATGAAAAATTATTTAATTTAAAGGAGTGGAATCATTACTTCAAAGTGTTTCGATTTTGTCCCAGTGATGTGCAGCAAATAATGTCAACACTAAAGGAACAGACTTGAATTCTTTCTACTGAACTTTAACGAAGCTGTGGGAGACGTGGTTGTAGACATGATGAAGATAAAACATTGAATTCTTAGAACCCCACCTGATTTTAGGATTCAAAATTGGATTTCTGATTGTTTGTCTCTGCCTATGTTCTGTTATATCTGAGCTGAGAATAAAGACAGCAATGACTACCTGAGGTCACTTGATGGGCACCGGACATCATACTTGGGTCACAGAGCATCTTAGAAAATATCATTAGTTTCTCCACTCAGCTGTGGTTTGAGAAAGCAATCACAAAGGGAGAAATCTCTTCAACAGTATGGAACGGGGGTAAACTAAGAGTAGTAATATAATTGAACAGTTTTGTTTGGGTTAGTGCTCTGGTTTGTTTTTTTGGAGGAGCTAGATGGATAATATTCAGGATAGCTCTTTATTTAAGGAACAGAGCATACACCATAAATTAGAAAGCATAAATATTTAAAGTTTTGTTGAAAGTGTACACAACATATTTATTATGGCTGAACTTCTTTTTCTAGGCAATAGCTACAATAGATGTCCTTAAAAGTGATCACTTAGTATAATACTGGGCAAAGGCCAAGAGAAACTGTGTTTCCATAACGGTGCACTGGAGAATTCTTTATTTTAAAGTGCCACATGGAATGCCTAAATTAAGTCATATGAGGAAAAAAATTTATGGTATCCCAAACCTTTGCTTGGGCATGTATTCCATGGCATCACCCTGTTAATCATACTGGAGCTAAACAGCTCTTCACTGATTCGTAGCTCAAGGGATAACTCCTCCAGAGCTGTCAAGCCTGACGCCAGCTCTGCTCAGAACTGCTCTCTTGACCATATTAAATGTGCACTTCTGGTTATAATGAAGAGTAAGCCAAAAACAAAATAAAAAGCCCAAACCTGCCCAAAGTCCCATGGCAAAGTAGCAGGAATTTCAACCAGTTCCCAATTTGGAAATGGCTGAGAGTAGAACAAGAACACAATCAAACCCAGTTTCCTGTAAACGTGTGATGGGAGAAAAGCATAGTCCAGTGAGTCTGCATAAAGTCCTCAAAATCTCAAGGACAGTAAAGGATGAAAGGAAGTAGGGAGGATCAACAGGAGGTTTTTCCTCTCTCTGAAATGGTTACAGAATAAATTCCAGAGCTAAAAGAAAGGGTCTGTCTACCATGTAGGATATTTTTAAGTCATAAGCACTAGTTTAAGGTTCTACTTGTTTTGTCTCTCTCCTGCCTGTGAAGCTGTTCCCAGGCAACTGGAAGCACTGTGACTGTGTCCCTGGAAATGTGAGTGCCCGGCAGGCTTCACCCTAATCCCCCAGCTACAAAACACTTCCCTCCCCTGTTACACCCTGTCATTTACCATCAGCTGGGAGCTGGGGTGATGTACCATCTCTGTGAAACTCCACCCAGGAACCACTCAGCATTTGTCCTCACAAGCAAAGGAGAATGACCTTGCATGGCCTGAGCAGGGCAGGGGGGCACCCAGGGCAGGTCCCAGCGCTATCCAATGTACTGTTGGGTCTGAGCAGGGAGCATCTCACTGACAGCTGTTCCCAGGGATGGACTAACTCTGCGTGGAAACTGAAATCCAACTGTGCTCAAATTTCTAGAGAATGTGCCACTTTATACTTCTATACTCTGGCCTTTCTCTTGGCTTTGTCAGCAAAGCGATTCCACCTAATTTTCTGTGGGTGAGCAGCAAAGGCAGTTGATATTTTTCTGAGTTTCTTTTTCCTGAGTAAAAGCTTCTTCAATCAGTTTGTAGACTTAGAAGGCTCCAGGCAACAGAAATTCAGCTTCTGTTCCTACTGCATTAAAAAGCAAAACTTAAATGTATACCTAGTTTTAATTTGTTCACACAAGCAAAAACACAGATGAAATACAATCTGCCTTTCTTCATTACAGTAAGACCTACCGTCTCTTACTTTAATAGCTGCTCTTAACATTTTAGATTCTAAATCCTGGTGATTTTTGAAAGGTCATGAGATATCTGACTGATCAAAACTCATAGCTACTCTATCCTAAAGGTATGCAACAACTCAGATGGGAACAAATAAAACATACATCTGTGGCACAAGTCTCTGCCTGTCTGCCAGAAAATGTATCAATATATCCAAGACCCTTTTGTGCAAACAAAGTAATTCTTTTCATAGTAAGTCTTATAAAAGAAAATTATTTCAGCTGATACTGTGCAAGGTAAAATTCACTTCTTGTTTCTGTAGATGAGTGATTTCTAGAATGTCAAATTTCACTCTTTAAAGGAGGGTTGACTTTAAATTAAGATCAGGATTACAGTCTGAATTTCTCTTTTAAAATTTTACTTTTTTTGAACAACAGTCCTGAATTAATGAAATGCAAGTATAAGGCATTTAGTCTTAACTTATACAATTTTTTTCTTGCTTTTTGTTAGTAACTAAAGATACATGTATACATACATACATACATACATATATATATATATATACACATACATATGTATAAACTGCAGTGGTACTCATTACTATTCCTTTTGTTTTGAAGGCATGCAATGCAAATCATAGATCTTATTTAAACTTTAACTTCAGATTCACCAGTGTGTTTGGGGCAATTGAGCTGCTCTGGAATATTAAACCAGAGCATCTTGGCACTGCTTTGTATTGCCAGGCAACAAAACAGTTCAATACACCTCCCAGGTTACATCTTCCTCTGCATCTCTTCCTCAACATCACCCACAAACTCTCCAGATCCTTGCTCTCTGATACACTTCCGACTGTTTTCTTCCCTCTATTCTTTCATTTTCTCTGGAAGTTGGAGAATACATTTTAATAGAACCAATATAATTTTTAAACATTTGCCTTCCTTCATTTCTTATAGAGGACTAAAACCATGGGCTGTTTGAGCACAAAGATGCTGTTGTTTAATTTGCTTGCTGTCCATCCATTTTGAAAGGCAGGAAATTCCCTGAGGACACACACTGCGCCTCATTCACAGTCTGGGGGGAGGTTTAGGTGGCCATTTAGAAGAGGATAGTTGGGACCAGGGAGTCCTTGTACAAGATCTAGTGGGGTTTATAGAAAGATCTGAAAGCATTGCAATCTAGTGTTATAATATTCATTTAGAGGGAGATAAAAAGCCAAGATAAATCACTTTCCTTAATTTAAAGAGCCATCTAAAAATCTTCTCTGACAGCTAATCTAAACCCCAGGAATTGTCCTTCTAAAGAGATCCGTTTTGCAGACAACAATTAGGTGCAGTAACTTTGAGGCCATCCCATATTTGTTTTCACTGCATCAAGAAAGTTTCACACCTGTCAGAAGAGTTCATCTCAATTCCTCCTTTGCTTAGGGAATGCAATGCCTGTCTCTTTAATTAGAGACGTTCGAGCTGGTTCTGCTAACACCATTTAAAACCCTCACACTCCACGCAATTTTTAATCAAAATATGTGCCATAGGTCCTATTGGAATGTCTGTGAGTTCTGTTGGTCTTCCTGCAGGGCAGGCATAAAAAAATGGGTTATGTGAACTGCTTCCCAGCACCATTTCCTTCCCTCAAAGCACTTGAGACTTGCCCAGCTTTCTTGTAGGTATCTAAATTCAAGTAGGATGAGTCTTACCTCCAGTTTTGCACCTATTGCCCTTGAAGGACTCCTCAGTTACATTACATCATGGCCCCTTAAATTCATAAAAATTCACTTTAAGACTCATCATTCAATTCAGCTGAATTTAACAGTGCAGCAATGTGGAAAGATGAAAGTCTTGAAAATGCAAAGCCTGAGGAGATGCAATTAGAGCTTCCCACTTGACCAGCTCTTCAGTTGTTACTCATCACATTTGCACAGATCCACACAAAACAGGAGAAGGTGAAAAGGATGAAATATTCCCAGGATAACAATACTCTTGCACTGCTAGTTAGCAACAGCATTGAACTTTAGCAAATGATCTGCAGCACACTCTACACTTCCATGTATGCACAGAGACCAAGACCCCAGAAAATAACAAGGCAGTGAAATGTTACTTTTATACCAACACTCAGTCTGTCTCCAATGCTGCAACAGTCATTTTTTTTCAAGAAAGGAAGCTGAAGGAATCACTGGCACAGAAAACCAACCTATCTACCAGCAGTTTTCTTCACAGACACTGATGATGTCTAGCAACACTTCAGTAAAGAATGTCAAAAGAAAAAGAAAAAGAGGATGGCATGATTTCAGCCACTAAATAAAATGAAACCTTTCAGAAATGCGGAATGGGGTGATTACAGCCCACAGCTGTCTGCTGTTTATGGCACCAGCTGAATTTCAAATTATAAAAAGGGTGAATATTCAACATCCAGCAAGATATATGGGATAAGACTACATGTAGACACCTGGACGTCATTAGAGGTAACATTTTCAAAAGGGCATTAACTCACTGAAGGAGTTGTTTGAGTTTATAATTTTACTTTATCTGTTTAGGAATTCTAAAGGCCTACACACTATAATTAATTCACTATGAAAATGAAGCATTTCTGACCACATAATGATCCACATGGTGAACTATACACCTTACTCCAAAGTTTATGGTGTGAAGAAATCAAATTGTTAGCTTAAATAAGCCTAAATACCAACTATTCTGAAAGATTGATTTGATGTGTTGGATTTTTTTAAAGTATAGTAAGCTAAAACAACAAATATGAAAATTCTATATATTAAAAAAGACAAGATACCAGCTTGAAAATTATTGCTCTTAATCAGCAATTTATAGTAAAACAACCAAAACTTCCTCTTGCAAATAGTTGTAATAATTAAAAAAATTAAAAAAACCTGATTAATTGTTTGATGTAAAAATAGAAAAAACAGGAGAAAATGTTGCCATTTAAGAGCTGTTTATCCAAGCCATCTTGGTCCAGCAGCTTTTCATTATTTACATTACTTGTCTTGTGGGCACCTCATGTGTCTGACACCCCTATTACTGCATGGCAGAAGTGCCAGCCGCAGTGGCAAAAAACACCCGGAAAACTATGGGAATTTTTCCTGCTGCTAAATCATGACAGAGGCAAAACCAAGCCTTGTTGTCAACAACAGAGAGAATGTTCAACTGCACTTTACCTGGAGTTGTCAGCAGTTTGGCAATGAGAAAGTACAAACTGGGGAAGAACAAGGAAAAAGTGGAAGCTGGGAAAGCCTGACTCATGGCAGCGGAGAAGAGAAACTACTGCACCTGATGGGAGAAGATCCAGGGAAAGCTCAGGCTGCGAACGAGGCAGACAGAGCAGCTTCACTGCTGCACTGGGACTGTCTGGTGCTTCTGACTGAACATCCTGGGACAGACAATTCTTGAAGAAAATGCCTTGGAAAAGAAATGTCTACAGCGTGGGTAAAGTAAGGACAGAGGGAAGCCACCATGTTCTGGCTCAGTCAGCAGCCCCCAGAAAGGCTACTTTCTATTCAGGCCACAGACTGATCCCAAATACTAACACTGCAACATGCAATATGAACTGCTATGGATCAATGTCATAACTCCACAGAAATAATCCCCAAATATCACTCACAAGGAATTGAATCCCAGTTTTTTACTGGTGGATAATAGTAAGAAAATCTGAAAGCCAACAGCAACAAGCAAGCAATTTCAGTGGAATTAAGGAGTCACAGGGAGGTCAAGGGCAATATTGTGGTTTGTGTCTTCCAACATGTTATTCTGCATCAAAAAAAGAGGGAAGTGCAATACACAAGATTAAAAAGAAAGGGGAGAATGATTAAATTGTGAGTTAAAAGCTGGTTGAGAGTTAAAAGACGAGTTAGAAATTTTGCTTCTTTACAAATTAACATGCTCAGGAGACAAAGAATGCCCCAAAAGCCTGTACCTAATTGCATATTAAAGACACACATAACTGAAATGGAAGCTTCTAAGTGTTTAAAACATTTTTAAAAGCTATTATGTGAGACCAGTAAGAAATATGTAACGTGTAACTGCTGCCAGATATCGCTTTGTTCCCCCCGAGGGGAAGCCTGGCAGGAGCAATATGGTCTGTGCTTTGGGAAGGCTCCCCTGATTCCTGGTGTCTCAAGAGCCACACTTGTAGTAACTAATGATCCAGGGCTGCACATGCACTTGTACAAAAGTGATGTCACGCTTTGTGTATGAAGGACTCAAGTGTGAGCAACAGCATCAAGCAGGAAGAGTATGAAGAGCTGCAGAAAAGATTGTGAGGGCCAGCTGAGGAGTATCAAGCAGTCCTGGGTCTACTGACAGGAAACTCCTAAGAGGGAAACTGGAGTATTAAATAAGAGCAATTTGTGGTTCTTGTATCACAATAATAGTGCATAGCACAGAGTATAGAATGGCACAGATGATCTTAGCCAAGGTACTTCCACAGGAAAATGTAAAAGTAGTAAGGCAAAAGATGGAGTGGGATCAATGACTGCTCTGAAGGCAGCTTTCCACATAAAACATAGGCCAGGCTGTTGCTATTCACACAACGTGGATAACACATTTACAGTGTTTCACGCTGTTTTATTAATATTGCATGTTGTCATGGCTCGTCCATCAGACAATAACTCTGCCCACTATCTGAAGGAGAAACAGAAGCCTTGACCTGAAAAGCCATCACAAAAGTTATTGGAGAACATTGTCTTTAGTGGAAGCTGTGCAAAGCATTTACCATCAGGAAAACAACCAGCAAGTCACCACAGAAAGGACATTCCTGAGTGCCCTCTGCATAGTGAGTAACGTTATCTGCGAGTGAGGCAGACAATGAACTCAACAAACCAACACAAAATGCTGGAGAATTCTTTCACAATATGTTATCAAGGCTAAATACAACAATTTTCTGTATTTTTGTGATCTAGAAAGTTACATTATTTCTTTATGATACAACAAACTGCGAGTGAATGCGACTGGAATGGGGTAGGGAAGGGCTGACCAGCCGAGCACTGACGACAGCAGCATCACAGTCAAGGGGATCATTACGAAGCTTTTGTACTCTGTGTGTAAAGAAAATTAAAAATGTTGGGAGGCTGCCCTTCAGCAGAAGATAAAAACCAAAGAAAATGACAAGAGTTCAAATCACTAGAAGATGTCGATTCATCTGTAAATGTACTTACACAGCTCTATGACTGAGCAAGTGGTGGTGCATACACAGTAATTACGTAATTGGGGCAGTAGGAAGTCTAGTACACCTTGTCTGTACGAGCAGGAGTAGCTGGCCAGAACAGAGCAGAAAACAGTGTAGAAACAGAAAATGTGTTTAACTACTGTAAGCATCAACGTAACAAAGAACATCAAACTGTGAAACTATCCTATCACTGGTCATCTGAACTTTGTTACAATAAATTCTCAGGGAAGGAGCTTTCCCTGTCCCCCACACCAGATGGGGCAGGTAGGGAGGTCAAGGCATCAGAGTAATCCCAGGAAGCAGGAATGATGAAATAATAAACATGACAGCAAATTGAAAATGTCATTTCCAATTAGAAAAATGGGAAAGTGATTGGAAGAGAGGGAACATTTGTTTTCAAGCTATCACACTAGACATTCACAATATACAGGAGTGAAAAAATCAACAATGTCTGGCAGAACTGTTTATGTGGCTCTAGAGGTAACGATTCCATGAAGAGGAGAGAGTCTATGCATTAATTGGGAAGCCACACACATCATGAATGCAGGATGACATTTTGATGCTTCACTTGTCTTCTCCCCTGCCAACCCATCTCTCTGGTTTGTAATCTGTCATTATTCACAACATGTTAATCTTTGGGGTGAGGATATAAATATGTCTGAGCTCTTTCTGGATGAGAGCACTGAGAAACAGGTACCTGCTTAAGCACTGCAAAGAGCCTCTCCTTGGAGGGAACAGTCACTGCAGTTTACATAGAGATTGCTAAAAAGAGAATTTATCTAGCCGTTAATTCTCAATGAAACCCTCCTTCCATGACTTTCTCCTTTATTTACTATCTAATTTGCATTTATATACCCCTTATTATCTAAACACCTCAAAATCTCAAACGTGCTTAACCTAACAAATCCCTAATATAATTTCAGGGAGCATTAGGGAAGTTTCATGCAGATAAGCAGGAACGATGGTAATTTATGTTGTCTAACGTAGGTAGTGGAGCTACAAGGTTAGTGCTGTGTTTTCTGCAGAGTGAAAGGAAGGAGATGAGTCCTCTGAATCACTAATCAGCTGCTACTCCGACATACTCCAGCACAGGCCCCCTCCTGAGCCGAGAAAGTACCTTCAGGGCTGTGTGTTGCCTTCTCTTGGCCTGACCAAGCCAGGTCCGTGAGGCACCACACTTCTGCAGGCTGTAATTACAGAAGGGTGATCATGCCAGCTTGAAAATCACTAATACAATTTTATAAGACTCTATTTCACACCCTGCAAGGCTGTGAATAACTGCAGTTTAACCGATACACCCAAAGTGTATATATCAAGCTAATCTACAATCATAGCATGGGCATGTTCTTAATAGATCTAGTGAGCATGTATGCAAATGTATACATAATCAAATATTTACTATTAGATAACATGCACATTTATTCATCAATATAAGCAAAAGGACTGTATCTACTCCATTTCCTTATCATTTCCTTTGACTAAAATTCATACTTGCCAGGAGGGGGTTAGGAAGGTTACAGGTTACAGCTTGGCACACAAGTAATGCTCATTTATTAATCTTCAGAAGACAATCTGATCTATATGCACTTTGTTTGTCCTATATATGTATTTGCAGAGCATATTTAAAGAAAAAAAAGAAAGTGGGTAATATTATGGTACCACATAAATTAGCTTTCCTCATTTTATCTCATGGCAATTGAGGTCTGTTTCTGTTACCAAGAGAGGTTTAGGAGGCTTCCTTGGTTTATAAATCAAGGGTGTTTGTTTCACTAAAACTGGCATAAAACTGCTTGTCAGCAGTTACCTTCACTTCAAAGAATGAATGAGATGAATCAAAGGAAATGTAGAATATTACTGGAAACTACTTGAACAATGAACAGGACTGTATGAATAGCTGAGCAGGTCTGAAAGAAGGAAAAAAACCCAAACAAAATGAAAGATCATATAAATATATTTAGATTTATTCATGCTGTAATGTAAGCTAAGAAGGTTTGTATTCAATGAAATCCAGCCTGCAACCTCCGACGTTTGTGTCTGTTTGGCCCTTTCAAAACAAAGGCACAGCAGCCGCGAGCCTTTTGTCAATGTGTGTGCTCAGAATATTCAGCTTGGGCTCTGCCTAACAAGACTGTACCTGCCCATTTCCTCGTTTCTGTGACTGTCACTACACCAGCAGAGCATCCTCAGCCACAGCTCCAGCCTCAGCCAGGAGGTGCAGCACCACAGGTATTGCAGCAACACACTGCCTGCACCCTGTGGCATAAACTCAGAATCACTGAACTGCTTGTCAGGGCAAAGCCCACTGGGCTTACGGCTCACAGACTTCTGTGCACAGAAGTCTACACTGACACTTGGGCAGATCCAATCCCACTGCATTTTTTACTATGTTGAACTGGATATAAAGTGAAAACTCTAGGAATTGAGAATAAGCCAAGATTCTATACTTCATTTCCCAGTACAGCTCCTTTCATCTATATTTCTCATTCTCTCCCTGAAGTCCTCACTAGCTGTCAACCTTGAATCTAAATTCTTTAGATCCACTATCACAATGTTTTTGATCTTCTACTTTTGGTTGCCTTTTTTCCCCATTGCTTTCATTTTCCATATTACTCTTCCAATTACACCAGTTTTGTGGTGCTTTACGAATGATTATTTTTTCCCTACATTTTTGAGTGTGTCATACCTTTCATGCAATGGAAGATTTCAGAACACGATCCACAGACACAGTCAAGCTCACAAATATGCAGCCCATGTCATGTTAGCTCTTTAACACCTCTTCCCCTCAGGCTGCTTCTTCAAATCTGTCATTTAATCGGAAAGAAACACTATTCCTACAAGTACTTGTAGGTACTCCTTGCAATTTAATAGCAGCAAGTGATGGCAATGAGGAAGAGGGAGGAAAAGGTATAAGAAGTATAAGCAAAGAAAGTCTATCGAAAGAGTATTAGACAGAAATTACATACTGGGAGAAGAAGCTCAGTGCAAGGTGGGAAAGGACAAGTAGGAGAGCAGGTAAAACTGAGGGTGAGGGAAAGTGGAGAAATAAAGAGAGAAGAAAAGACTGAAAAAACACCTCCTGCCATTATCAGTAGGGTATAGTATGCCTGATAATCCTCATTAGTGTATGACTTCATTCCTTTCTATAAACCAGGGGCCAAACCGGAAAGCTGCAAAGGTGACAGAACAAACCAAGGCTGAGATTGCCTGTCCCACACTCTGTAGGTTGGAAAAGAATAAACTTGTATCGGACAAACATCAAAACTCTGGGCTTGCTTTCAGGGTTTTTTTAAGGGAGGGAGAAAAAGAATAAAACCTGTGAACTCCTACAATCCTGGTAACTTGGAAAACTCAATGTTACAAGACTTCATTACAACGTTAAAACCTTAAACCTTTGCCTTGACCAGCCAGGTTCTGTGTCTTAAGCACACCCGGATTAGGCCTCCCCTTCCTGGGCACATCCACTTATTCCACACAAAGCTTACAAATCTCTAGGACTCCACAAAAGAGATCATTTACAGGTACAGAGCTGCAGTTTATGTGCTTAGTCACACTCCACAATCTCTTGGCAAGAATCTCCTTCCAAACAAGGGCTGAGTAATGAGAAACTCACTGAGTCACTCCAGTCCAACCTATAGCCTGGGATCACCCACAGCTACTGTATTATGCAACTGCAGCAATTCTGTGGAGCTCCTACGGCAGAAAATGCTGACTTTTTGCAAATGAGTCACAGGAGAAATTTAATGAAAAGAAATCTTTCCAAGGAACATCTTTCCCAGCTGTTCTGCTACCGACCCCAGGGCTGCCAGACCCTTAAAAGCTCACCCACGCAGCACTGGAAGTATGTGGCTGAAATGTTGGTTTCCCTGGCACTTTTCTCTCCCTTCTGGATGTGCAGGACTTTTTACCCCTGTCAAGCTCAGTACTCTTAAACTCCTGGGAAAGACACTGCATTTCAAAACAACAGCATTTTCTTGTTGCAGGAATTTTTTGTGGTTTCTCAAAACATCCCCCCCCCCGCAAACAGACTATTCTCTTCGTCATTTTAAATACCCTTTTTAATTCAGGTATACTTTTGAAACTCTCACACTACTTTTGTTATTTCTGTCACACCTTTCTAATATTATATTTATTGCCTAAAGTGTCTCAATGAAAGATGAACTCAGCACCCATCTTGTGAACGTACTGGTTAAAGCAACGTACTGGTACTGCACCTTGAGCAGGCACTTCAACCTGCACGACCCCCTCCTGTAGACACACAGGATTATTTTCATCAGTGCCTCTGCTCTGCAGGCTGATTGTGCACAAAGACATGAGCACTACCCTAACAAATTACTTGCATATACAAAGCTGTTCATATACTACAAGCTTTGCAGGACAAGTGATTTTATTTCTCTGTTCATTAAAGAACACATTTTTCCCCCATTTCATGCATTTTAAAGCATCCCTCTAATGAGTTCACATACTAAGCATTAATATTTCTTTTAACATTTTTCCATTAGCTGTGTCAAACTGAATCTCGTGTCATTTGTCATGTTGCACTGTGGGTCTGATAATTAAGAAATACGTTGCTGCTGCAGCTCTAATGATGAGCACAGTTGTATAAGAGCATTTGGTTCTGCCTCTGTGGTGTTCCTTGCTGCCTGACTGAGAGCGATGAGCATGTATATAAGATGCTGTGTATGGACTAGGAAGTGTCTGTGTGCACACCATGCATTTCAAATACACTATCTATGCACACACCGTGCATAATTTAGCTTGTGCTTTATAATGTATTTTCCTAGAGTCCTAGCCCAGCTCCTGCCAAGATGAAGGGGAGTCAACAGCTTGCGGTGCCCTGTTGCTCACTGAGATTTAGCATGCAAAGCACTTGCCTTTGCAGAACCACAAATATTTCCACAGCAGACGCTTCTCTCCTCAGGATTAAATATTGTGCAGCCTAAGCTAAACATCCTGACACAAAACGTTTGCAGTCCCTGGCTTCTTCAATTTTTTAACATCACTTGCAGTTGTCTTCTCTTCAGAGATCATAATGTTAACACACCACTTTAGTTCCATGCTCTGTTTCTCACAGGCACTTGCTACCTTGCTGGCCACCTGTCCCCTCTTTGGGAATGTTCTGCTGCGGAAAGCAGTAACTGCAGAACCAGAGGGAGCACAGGAGCGGCTCACAGGGGTGCAGGGACAGAGTGACAGCTGGCGTTTGCTTTAAACCCAACACATGTGCTCTGTGGGCAAGCACAGAACAGAACAGTGCAGATGAAAGTGCTTGAGAGGCCACAGAGAACAGAAAAAGGGCCTTTCAGTGTTACACTATTGACTCCAGAGTGGCTTTTTTTTTTTTGCCATCCTTAGGCACCTACAGTACATGGAGGAGCATCTTCTGCAGAGGCAAAAGTGCTCTCTCTACAATATTATTACCATCCTGAACTCAACTCTGCAGAAAGAAGCTATATATTCGTTTTTCATAACTTTTTTCCCAGTTTTCACTCCATGGTAAAACACACCTCACTCCTCTCTGCATAGAAAGTTCACTTATTTTGAGAAGGACTAACTATTTAGGAACTGTAAACTTAGTAGCTAAGTCTACTTTAGTAATTTATGTTTGCCCAGAGAATTCATGGATGCCCCATCCCTGCAAGTGTCCCAGGCCAGGCTGGATGTGGTTCTGAGCAATCTGGTCTAGTGGAAGGTGTCCCTGCCCATGGCAAGGAGGTTGCAAAGAGATGGGTCTTTCAGGAATCTTTCAACCCAAACTGCTCTATGATTCTATGTTACAAAGGGAGAAAAGGTAATTTTCACTTTTTGATGCCTATTACACAGCTGATAATTTTAATAGCAATTTATTATTTCCTTTTTCTCCCTTTAATTGATATGCTTTCAACTCAAGCATGTAAGAGAATTAGAGGGACAGTGCAGTATTGTAAAATCTGTTACTGTACAAATGAAGTAGTTTTCTTGCTTTTACCAAGTGGGTCTGTTTGCACGTGGGGATGAGTGTTCCGAAACACCGACCCCAGCTGCCAGGAAACACGGAATGTCCTGTCAGTTTGATGGATCATCACAGCAGAGGTCTGTTAGGATCTGGAAACACACATCTTTTATCTGCATAATGGTAAATAACAACACATTTATTGCTTGTTAGTCACACACAGTTGGGCTAATGTGCCATCCAGCGCCTCCATGATTTGGCAGGAGCCACAAGGGTGCTGAGGAGCAGTGTAGATACACTGCCCTGTGCTGCCAGGGCTGTTGGGGATGCAAAGCTGAGTGGGGCTTGGAGCAACCTGGCCCAGTGGAAGGTTGGGGGTTGGAACCATGGGGTTGGAACAAGGTGGTCTTAAGGCCCCTTCCAACCCAAACCATTCCATGGTTCTGTGCTTCTCACCTCTGCACTGTCCCTGGAGGGAACTTGGGGGAGGATCCCTCTGAATTTGGGTATAGGGAGTTACTTTGCTTCCCCTCCAGCCACGTGGGAATTCCTGAGCAGCAGGGACTTCTCTCAGTGTTGGGCTGTGTCACACAAAGCTGGACACCAGCGGGGAAGAGCTGTGAGTGCAGGACAGCCTCAGCTCCACTTTGGATTTCATCTTTCTGATACCAGGAAGGCTAATTAAATAATTAACCACAGTGGGCTGAGACATGAGTGCTTATCTGAGACAGGTAAAAGAACAGATTCACAGATTCACTTGTGCAAATTAGGAACAGAAAAAATCTGAAGTTTCTGCTTTCAGGAAGAATTCTCAAATTTGTGCCTTTTTTTTTTTTTTTTTAATACCTTTCTGTGAACCCTTTTGACTACAGATGGTAGCTAGATTCTAAAATCAGTTTTCTAAAAAAAAAACCCCACTCTCACAGTTCTAATTTATTAGCATGTTATCCAGGAACATCTCACTAACCTTCACAAATCAAATCTGTCTGCCACATGAGACCCCCATTATGGGCCATCCTCTTGCCTTCACTAATATGTTTAAATCACCAGCAACACTGCTAACTTGATAATGTTCCTTTTGATTTACACTAGTGCAAAACCGAAAAAAGTCTGCCCTTTCAAGTAATTTATTTCCCCTTTTATTGCAGCTCCAGATCAAACCCAAAAGTTTCTCTGACTTCCAGCAGAACAATCCATGAAAACTATCTCCCTCTATCAATAAACTCCAATTTTAAATTCACCATATTTTTCATATTCCTTTATGTTTACATTCTTCCTACAAAGGGTTTGTGACATTTTAATTCAAAGGAAGTGATACCAGTATTCAATAAGATAAGTTAAAAAAGCATTCTGCATACTCACACTGGAAATGAGTTGATTTGAAAGTTAATATTGCCAAGAATATGTGTGTTCAAGAACAACACTGAAGACATTTAATTAACACAATAAATATCACCTCAAATTGTTAGATGTATCTTTTGTGACCTGAGACCCATTTCTCACACTGTAATATTTACTCTGCTGGAAAAATAAACAACCATTTAAAATGCATATTTGTGAAGGAAAATGTAAACAAGCAAGGTCTTAATAAAAAATAATGCTTTGAGCATCCTGTTATTTGGACTACATTCTTTTGATCTCAGGCCTAGTGATGAGTTTGTCACTTCACAGAACTTGAGGAAGTTTTATTGGTATAAAACTGGCAGAGGATAAAGGTCAGCCTGTTTAATTTTAAGGAGTGAAGTGAGATTATTTACTGTCAATTTACAGGCTGAAAGTGCACTCGGCAGAGTTTATCCATTGGGAGAAACGGAAAAAAAAGGGGACAACCCTTGTTTCCCCAGAAAAATACTGTGCAACTGGGGACTGCTTAGCAACTGCACTAATACAGCATTTTAAAAACCATCAGGGCTTAAGCTGTTCAAAGTTTATTAGATAGTTTGTTAGATAGCCAGGCTGGTTGTCACTTGGGGCCTGATGCTGAGAGGTGCTGAGCAAAGTGCCAAGATCATCCAGAGAGTAGTCCATGAGTTCTGCATCCTAAAATTTAAATGCAATCTCTGATCTGAAGTGGGGAAATGCCAGATCAAGTCACAGGAAGATTTTGAAATCTCAGTCTAGATTTTACTTTTTTCAAATATTCCCTTCAAATATTTGTTGTTCACTGAGGCTAAGAAAATTCCATGCATTTCTCCATGCTGCTGCCTATTTAATGAGGTAGAGAAACATTTTATTATTCCCCTCTGCTGAATACAAAAGCACCAAAACCAAAAGCTAAACAGTGAAACAAACAGTAAATTATTTCAGTCCTCTTAATTCTCTGCTTCTTTTGGCAGATAATGCCATAAATCATTTTAGCTTAGCAGCCGCAGGTTCAAAAGAGATTTTGTTTTAAACTTTGGAAACGTTGAAATTGAATGAAGAACAAAAGAAAGTTTTATCTAAACAGGGAGAAAATAAAAACTTTTCAAATACTACACTGGCCATCAACTCTTTTTTTTTTTTTTTTTTTTTTGCAATGAGTCTGCAGACTAGTTGAGGAGGGCAACTTCCACCATTCAATCCAAATCCAGGCAATGCCAAGTCTCATGAAACTCAGTAAACTGAAATAACCTTTTCCTCCAAACTCCTTCCCCAGAATTCTTGAAGAGTTGCCTGTGGTTGAACTGGAATGCATTTGGAAGTGTTTGAATTAAGTGCAGTTAGCCCAAAAGACAGCTTGGCTTCCTGCAGAGGTGTAGAGGATAAAAAAGGGATTGTGGTGGACAGTGCATTGTTGCTGTGAATTATGCAGCGAGCTGACACGACACTGGAATACTCATCAAAGTTCCCAAGGGCTGCTCCCTTCCAGATGAGCAAATAGAGCAGATCTGAGCTATGAGGGAAACTGAAATAACATCTAGAAGTGCTGTAAAACACATTTGCTGCATTTGACTTTGCAGAGCTGGAGCGGTGGCCCCGCTGACCCTGGTGCAGGGAACAGCTCCATCTCACTGCGTGAGAAGGGCCACAAAGGGTCACCCAAATCACACCACCAGCTGCACCCTTTGCAGGGATCACCTGTCCTTAGATATTCTGGGAAACCAGAAGGCATGGCTCTGAAGTCTATGGAATCCCTCCCTGGGTTTTCACACCCCTTCATTTCAGTGACACCTGGGAGGAAGGAAGGAGTCAGTGTCTGGCACTGCTTCATCCACAGGCTTCTGTGACACGGAAGCGCAAAAGCAGCCAGCCCTGAGAAGAAACCCCTTTGCAGTCCTATGGAATGAAAAGAAGACCCTGGAGTCAATGAGAGGCTTTACTGATGTAAAAGATCAGCATCTTGTTAATTTGTTCTGTAACTTGAATATGTATCATTTTGTGCCTTCATAAATTTTTCAGGTACAGAGTTAATATTAATTTTGATTGGATGTAGAAGTGTCAACTCCCAGGGGGTGCAATTAATAACATGTGCCAAATTAGGAGATAATAAATGTATGAAAGTGAGTTAGTATGCATCAGATGCTTCTATTTTCCATTATCAGGAACAGAATGATAATTTTAAAAAATTGTTTTCATTATGCTTTTTGACAAGAAAAGGAGTTTTATACCTTAAGGCTGTATATTCTCTTCATTCATTTGAAAGACCATAGAGCTGCACCACTTAGAACAAAATTTGCATAGCTCATGGTGCCTCCATAGATCTTATTGGGCCTTTTTCCACAAAGCCCCACCCTGAATATGCCATTTTCCACATGTCTCCAGGAGCCCAGGCCATCTGGCAGGCCTTGCCTATGCTGGGGTTGTGGCCATTGGAGTAGCTGTGAGCAGAAACAAGAACAGGAGCTGCAAACTGAGGAATCACATGAGTTACTCCTCCCTTGACAGCTGGGGCTGCAAGAACGTGGCCCGTTGGAGCCAAAAGAATCCAGGTAACTCGGCTGGGAGCAGGAGCTGACTGCAGGAGCACAGGAGCCTCAGCTGTTATATTGAGGTTTAAGTGTAGCTCTGACCGATGAGCAGGAATATAACAAAAGTCCCACTGATTTCCGTTAGAGGAGGCTTGGGTCTATTTACTGTACAACTGAGTCGATTCTCCAAAAAATAATTAATTCCTTGTCATGTCTCATGTGTATTGATTTTTGTAATTACAATGAAATTGGAGGCAAGGGTGTGGGGGGAGGGGGGAGGGGGGGAAGGAAATGCACTCGATTTACGTTTAATTTGATGCACAAGCTGTCAAGGACACAAAGATTGAGACACAATGACCGTGCCCGTCGTCGACAGGCTCCTCTGAGCTCAGGTAACGTGTGCCAGGCACATGGAGAATCTGCACCACACCCTTCTCTAACTCACTGCAGGGTAGAGAGCTGTCTCTGCAGAGCCTCCACAGCATGCACAGGAGATGCCCAAGGGGACAAAGATAAAGACAGGACAAGCTTAACGTGTATCAGTGACTAAGAGGAGGAGACAAAGAAGTAGAATGGGAGAGAAAGAAAATACAAGTTGTTGCAGATAATAAAGCTGCCAGTAGACAATGTAAATAAAAATAAGGAGTGAAAGAAAAGAAAATACATACAGCCTTGCTGGGTAATGATGCTGTTAGGAAAAAGCAGCAGTGAAGATTTGAACTTTGTTTCCCATATGATTTCACTAAAATGGCACGTTACAGAATTTTTGCCTCGAGTCAGTCAGCATTTGACTTCTTAAACAAGGTGACAGTCTTCTTTGTTTGTGGGAGTGACTGGCCTGGCTCCCTACACACAGAGATTTGATTGTTACACTCAATTTCTAGTTTCTGCAGTATCAGAGATTAGTTTTTCATACAGATATCGTCGTTATTTACACAGATAGAGTACGACCTTTTGGGCTTGCTAAAGTCAATGCCTGCCTTGACTTCAGCAGGACCACAAAAAGCTGAAGAACTGTTTCCAACCCTTTGCCTAAAAGTACCAGTTCAGGAAGTTTCCAACTCTTGTGGGAGAAAAAAGGCTTTTTGTTATACAATAGCCCTGCAAATGAAAGCTGCAAAACAATCTCACATCCAAAGATTAAAAAGAAATGACATATATGAGGGAGAGACAGAGTTTAAGGGTGTAAATCAGTCCTGAGTTAAGTACTTTCATCTAAACACATGGTATTTTAAACAAAACAAAAGAAAAAGCTCTCTGCCTCCTACAGGGAACTAATTTGCGTTCAGTTTGTGCAGGTTCTAAAAACTGTTGTCTAAAATGTCAGCACTCCAAAGGCAAATTTTCTTCTGGTGACCAACACACACCTCAAGAGAGAAAGCTGCAAACTCATACTTCAAGCAAAGCCAACAACAAGCTGTGAGTAGTGTGGCAGTTCTGCTGGCAACACTTTGTGACACAACATTCTTCCTGGCTGTGGAAGAGCTCTGTGCACAAAGTCAGAACACAACAAACTGTGAGTCAGTGATAAATAACCACATGGCAGTGATTGATGATGGCAAATCTGTCTCCAGTGGAATTATTGGGAAGAATACAGAAAATTCTTTCCCTCTTAATATATTAAGCTCTTTGTTTGGGGTTGAATTGATACTGCCAGAAAACCCTTTTAACACAGCTAGCATAAATTTTAGTGGGTGTTTGAAGCAGGAGAGATTGGGCTGTCCAAAAAGCAGCCCCCAGAAAGGCTGCTGCCTGCAGAAAATACATCAGCTCTCCTCAGCTGGGAAATCATTTGATCTATTTTATATCACACGCCCTGTCACTAAGGAAGCAAATATGGATATGAAATACGAACATGAAGGAAAACATAAAAAAGAGACTTAATAAAATGAGTAATTATGTTTTCCCTAAATCCTCTCATGCAAGGAAGAGGCACATACCACCATAAATCCAGCAAAGTGCCCATTTCAGTGTGCGGGGAAGGAAAAAAAGCCCTGCAGCCAGGCCGTGTGAGGCACATTCACTGCAGAGGGCTGTCTCAGGAGGGATGGGGAGTGCTGCTCACTGCAGTGCTCTCACTGCTGGCCAGATCCAGGGGAAAACAGGGATCTGGACCTGCTCCGTGCCATGACCTAACACTTGGCATGTGGACAGCTGATGGAAGAGTCTTACACTATCAGTCCAGCACAATCTTTCAAAACATAACTCAAGTCCTCAGTGACAAATTTTCAGTGCTTTATGCTGCATCTCGTACATCAATTAATTAAAAAAAAAAGGAATAAAAGGAAGGACATAAAGAGAAGTAATCAAGTGCTCAAGTATTCAGGAGAAGCCAGTGTCAGAAGTACTAGCAGATTATTCTTTGGCATTTTAAATTCTAATTCACATGCCTTAGAAAGTCATGATCCTACAGCACCAAATAGAAAACATAATATGTACAGTCTTTACACCCAGATGCCCACAACATCAAGAAGTTCCAGCTTATTTATAAACACGATTTTGAAAAGATGAGTAGAAAATTGGAAGTGCAAACATTTTATTTTTCCAAACTAATGCAAACTTCTGGCTATTCAGAATTTAGCCTAATTTATTCTCTGGCTATTCCACAGAAATGACATGACAACACTGATTAATTCACACCCAGTTCTAGAATTCAAGCACAAAAACATTAGGACTGTGGACACAAACAAGAGATGAAAAGTGAAGCTGAGGACATACGTTCGAGCAAGAGCAGAAGAAATGAAAGCAGACATGACACAATGGGCTGTGAAGAATTGCACTTGGATATGAACTCTGCTGCAAACAGGTCTCCCTCCATCTGGAAGTCTGATTATACAGTTACCTAGGTCTTCCTACAGGAAAATCCTGTACAAGTGGACTGTTCTGAACCTCCCCCCCCGAAGCCAATGGCAAAAATGCCACCAGCTTCACTGGGAGGAGGAGTCAGCCCACAGTCATAAAGATCAGAACACGTATTTCAGAATGTTACACATATATGAGACACATAAAAATCAGAGGAACTCCAGCAAGCAATGCAGAGTATTAAGCGCTATTATTAAGAAAAAGCTCATTGTTTTCCACAGAAATACATCCTGATAACGACCACCAGTGTCTGTGGCAAGCATGCTAAGGAGATATCTCTTTATCATGTAAACTGTGTTTTGTTTTGTGCCGCTGAGGCACAGAGGAGGGAAGGGCCCACTCTGCTGGCCAGAAACATCTCTTACACTGAAAGCTTTTTAGCAACACGAGTTCTAAAAAATAAGCCCCGTTTCTGACACCTGGACATGGAGTGGTGCTCCACACTAGGCTGCTACTTGACTTTCTTCACCCTGAGTATTAGTGACAACAGCTTTGACGCTGTGAATGGATCCTCTCATGTTTAAACATCAGCCTACCTGCTGCAAGACCACTTTCTTTCCTGAAGGACATTTTTAGCAGTGTAACACATGTTCAAAAACTCTTTACCTTAGGCTTTTCATCCAGTATTTGCTGACGAATCTCCTTGTGTTTTTCTACAAGTTTCTCCTGTCTTTTACTCTGAGCATCTTCTAGCTGTAAGAAAATAGCAGAGAAGCTTTTTTCAAAGGTTGCATGTCCTCACTTTCCCACCTCCTCCCCAATAAACATTTCATCCATCAAAAATCAAACATATTCATCAAAACTATCAATAATTCCAATATAAACTTCCCAACCACTGCCACGAGCATCCCTGAGCACAACTGCTCTAACAGTTGGGTGTGGACAATGTAACTCGGACTTCACACATGGGAATTAGAATCAGAAAAGTCTAAAGGACTTACTGTAGACTTTTAATGCTATCAAAAGAATAATGCATTTTAAAAAAATATATTTGAAGGGGATTTGTATCCTAGAGTCCTAAATGAACAGGCTGATCAATTTTGGGCCCCATTTAATACAGCACTCAGACATGGAATTAACTCCAACAGGAATTAAACATACTTAATTTGTTAATTCTTTAGGTTGCTTTCTAAATCAAAGCTTCTCTGAGTGAAATGAACTTTTGAGCTGAACTATCTCTGCACTGAAAGTAAGAGAAAATTCAATAGCTGCATGTGTTTCACAGTGATTTCACACATCAAAACACTGCAGTGCACACTCTCAGCCCAGTGTAAACCACCCACAGCTTCAGAAAAGCTAAAAGCTAACACCTGTAATGAAATTGCTTGACATGTATTTACAGAGCTCACAGAATGCATTTTACATTTCAGTAACTGTACAAATCCAATTAAAGTTAAAATATACTCTGGAATTAAATGTTTATTGACTTTCAGAGTTCCTTATACAATCTTTGCATTTAAATAGAGAGCAACCAATTAAAAAAATCAGTATATTTTCCATGAGTACACAAAGGATATCCAAGACGAAATTGTATTAAAATCTGCCTCTCTCAGCACCATCTCTCAAACACTGACTAATAATTAGCAAAGAACTGTTCCAAATTCTGCTTTGCCTTTAACTGGAACATGAAGAAAAGTCTACACTGCATCTGTAAAAAATCAGCAGCTGCAGACTCTTTACACTGAAGCTTGGAATCTGCAGTTTACTGTCACCCACCAGATGAAAGCTGACATTTTCTCTCCCCAGATGAAAAATAAACATGTGGCCTGCCATACCCGCTTTATGTACTGCACCACCTCCTGGATATAGGATCGGATCATCTCCGTCTTCTCTCTGGGGGAGCAACCAACAAGCCACTGCAGTCAGAAACACCACACCAATATATATACCCAAATCACCTGCAACTCCTTGTGATCTGATTAGGGCCACCTTTTGGATGTAGGGATCTCACTAATTAACTTTGATGCATTTCCTGAACGTGCCCTTGTAACACCTCGATGGTATGAAGGGCTCGGACGCCCCCATGGCCTGCACAAACCCTCCCTGCTCTTCCACAACAGGCTTTTCCCGTAGGACAGTGCCACGTTCTCCAAGCACGGGCGGCGTTCCAAGCGTCAGTCTGGGAGCACACACAGCCATCAGCAGAGTCACAGTGCCACAGTGTGGCACTTTGGAGCACAGAAACAGCCTCTGTCCGAGCAGATACAGCTGTGACATCCAGGGACAAAGATCCCACGGGGAGCAGGGCAGACAGGACTCCAGTCCTCAGAGGCTTGGAGAAACAAGTGAACTTTGAGCGATTTTGTGAGACAATTATTCAGTACCCGCCAGTCAAAGGCTGAAGAAAAGACCCCCACAAAGGGATAAAAAGCACATAAAATAACCACCTGTAGGTACTTTAGTTCATCAGTTTCAGGACAGAATTCTAAACCCTAATTGCCGCAGTCAAGATCAGTGAATTGCTGTTCAGGTGGCACTAAAAGTGGGTGGGTTTATGCAGTTGCACAAGCCCTGGGAGGATGAAGGAAAATTAAGTAAGAACAATTAATACCACGTATTATCTTTGTGCAGTATTCTTTCCCAAACTTGTGTAAAAGCTTTAGATAAACAAAAGCCTGGCCAGAATAACTGGAATGGGATTCACCAGAAGGTCTTGCCGCTCCCTGCCCTACTGCCAGAGTGAGGACAAGCTGTGCCACAGACAGAGGAAAGCTGAGTTTCCCATGTAGTTCCCATCTCACCTTTTCCCAAGGGCTCTTTGAAAAGCCTGGCAAGGGAAAGCCCTTGAGAAGAATGAGGAAAAAAAAAATGACAGGCAAACAAAAAAGCATTGCTACTTGTCTGTTTCTGAGCCTTTCTCACCAGTGTCCCATTAACCTCTCAGCAAATCATTTCCTCCTGCAATTGATTTTTTACTGCTGTAACATTTCCATAATGCCTAACTACCTTTTCCTAATAGGAATTCCAGGCCCTCTGACCAGCTTTAACCATATTAAGTATTTCTCCCTCTTTTTCATAATCAATTATTCTCATTTGGGTTTTTTTCCCCCCGAGGATGTTTATTAAAATCCTATAGCATTGATTCTTAAATTATCTGAAGCACTTCACTGCCCTGCAGTGTTACCAAATACACAGATTCTCTGCTGAGAGGCTCTAAAACCTGTATAAACCTTTTTACCTGTAGAAAACCAAACACAATTGTGCCTTTGTTACACAGTAAAACTCAAAACATTCTGGATTTTCTTTTTTGCTTTGTTTGTTCCTCTTGTATTTTTAACTGCCCTCAAATGTTACTAAAGTAAAGACTGGTAACAAGAATAACAGTTCAAGATTAAATTGCTCCATTTTCTTTTTGAGGTGCTTGCCAAAACAAATGAAGGAGGACAAACAGACCTGGATACTGTGCCCTTGGGAAGAATATAATCAATTTGCATGACTACAGTTTGTATTGTCTCTTGGTGCATAAATAAAATTAATATTCCTGTCCTTCTTCACAAAAACTGCACCCTCAGAGCTCAGCTTTCCTCTCTCTCCCACCCAAAGTGACACTGTCACTGGAGGAGAATCATTAGCTCAGCATCTGAGGGGAATTTACCACTAAAGTAGAGTAAACCTTAAGTATGTTGCTGCTGTTTCTTCTGGAGAGCAACTTTTAAAGAGTTAAGAAGAAAAGATAAGTCACAAATAAAAACCTAAGTTAAGGGGAAATCAAATCCTGCAGGAGAACTGAGCTCACTAAGTGCATTTATATTCAGAGGAACAGTGTCTGGAATAACAGCATTTTGGAGAAGTGCCCTGTCACGTTCCCACACCACACACCAGCACCTCTGCCACTGCCCCAGGCTCCCTCTGCTCCCAGAACAGGAGATTAGATTAGCCCCAGGAAATGGAATTGGTATCAGTGGGAGCGAGGGCTCCACTGCCCTGGTGAGGTCTGACTAAGGGCTGCCTCGTATTTGGGTTGACACCTTTCTCTGATCTTCTGGTTGTGAAAACACTTGTCTCCTCATAATGCACAAGGATATGGATCTAGGGATATACTTACTCTTCCATTTGATTTTTATCCTTGGACTTTGCTTCTGTGATCTTCTCCTGCCTCTTCTTGTCCATTTTTTTCTTCAATTCTTTCTTTTCTCTGAAGCATAAAAAATAAAGGCAAGTTCAAAGTGTATCTAAACATCCCCCCCAAAGAGCAGCAATCAATTATAAGGGGAGCAGCACTTACTTTTCACATGTTTCTTTCAGTTTCTTTAGTTGGCTGTTCTGACACTCCTCTGCTACATCTGTCAGCTTCTGAATAAGCTAAAATAAAATCCCAAGAAACCAAAATCTGTATTTTCAGCTAAATATTACAAAGGCATCCAAATTTCCTCAAAAGTCTGTAGCAGACATGAAAGCGGTGTGCCATTCCCAGATTAATTCCCAGCGATCACAAGCCAGTCAACATTCTTATCAGCGTAAACACATTATTAACTTGTGGAGTTCAGCCAGAATGGTCTGTGCCCAACTTACACAGCAGCTACTCCTTCTCTGTACATCCAGGTGGTATAGTTTCACAACACTAAATGTAAAACCAGACTGTATTTTGCAGATTTTACCTTCGCTAGGAACTAAAATGCCTATGGTAGTTTATAGATTGTCACAAACAGAACTTACACAGTACCAATTACAAGCTGAATTCCCGTGTCACCGAATATTCAAAGGTTTCTGTGAGTGCTGAAAACACTCCTCTTACATGGAACATTTTTACATGGAATAGCCTGGATTTCAGTGTGGTCAGGTGGACAGTGAAAATTCATGCATGACAGCTACGAAAGCTAAGCAGAGATAAGCATAACCTGCACTTTGACAGCAGAATCATGGATTCAAACAGATCTGAGTCACTGGTTTGAAATCTGCTGTGCAGGGCTGGGTCCCACCTCACTGGTGCTGAAACCTCAAACAAGACCCATCCCTCTGGTGGGGATGCCAATGGGAGAGGACACGTGGACTGGGCTTGCGTGGCAGTTCAATGAACAGTGAATAAATGGGAATTGGGCCCAATGTGGCTGATCACCCCCTCTAGTTTGATTCTGTAAAATAACCCTCTCAGGGTGGTGAACCAGGAATATGTAATAATACATAGTGGTCTGGTCCAGCTTTTCATTCCTTAGATAAAAGCAGAACGGTACCGACAATAGGCTCCCCTCTAAAAGAAAGACATCAGAAATAATCTCTCAGCTGCAAGGCAAATTTTAATTGGAATATTAACTCCTGCACAACTCAGAGGGAAAACTGTCTGAGAGTTCTGTGCGAAAAAATGAATTTACCCTGACACTAGCTGACTGGATAATGTTAAAAATGTAACTTTGCTTTGAGAAATGCCATTTCCCATTCTGGAATGAGAAATAAGTTACCTTACAATATAAGCCCAACTATGAGGGTGCAATATGGCTCATTTTTATAAAAATTGAAATCTCTGCAGCCACCATTACTTGAATTTGTGCAAAGGCTTTGCTGAGCGACATCCACACACATCACTCCTCTGACCTGCTCTTTTTGGCTGTCAGGGCAAAGTAGACAAATCACCCAAGAGTAGTGAGGCAAAACATCAGGTAATCAAAAAAGATTGTGAGAGAGGATTGTCTCGAGTGGAGCAACAGTTTGCACTCCCATAACACCCTTTTAAAATTTTCTTTTCTGCCTAAGAATATCCATCAGCATCTGTCCAAGCTCCTCTATTTCAGCTCAGAGGGCCTATGATCCTGCTGTAGCTGTCAGCCAAACTCCAGCTGTAAAAACACAAGCTGACTTGGATTAATGGACACAAAATATTTCTTCACCATATACAGATTATGTCCTGCATCCCCTCAGAGCATTCATCTGCAACAGGAACACTCTTTGGCACAACTCTCTGTCCTGGGGAATGTTTGAATTGCTTCTCATTTATTTATTTTCATGATGTTTCAATTTATTTTCCAGCTAATCCTGCCTCCTTCTGTGTTGTACATTTTAAAAAAAATGGCAGAACAAAACAGGAACATCATCCAAAAGCTGCAGCAAACCAAGAGTTATGTAACTCGAGGTAGTAACAATCCTGTGGCCCTTCTGCCTTCCACACAAAGCCTTCCCAGCTGCTGGAAGTGTTAGTGACAAAGGGACACAAGAAGCCACTGAAGCTGCAGCAGGCCAGGGGAACCCAATCCCCCAAAGGGACAGGAAGAGGAAGCCCCACTTCGCTGCAGTGCCGCGCTGCTGTCACTGCCCGCCCGGAGCGCACTGAGGGAAAGCAGAGGACATAACACACGTACCAGTTTGATGTGCTCTCGTTTCTGGTACTTTTCACTGTAATACTGCTCCTGTCTGAGATTTAGCAGCTGCTGTTGTTGCTTCTCCTTCAGCTCCACCAGCTTCTGGGTCATTTCAGAGTCGAGTGCAGCCAATTCCTGCTCAATAGTTGAAGAACTGTGGTCTGGGCTGCCCGCCTCGGATCTGCAAGGACACACACACCCCACCAAGGTCTCAGTCACAAGGCATAATACACTCTGCCCCACATTTACACCTTGCTTTTAAGGCTGATGTTTATAAATACCCCAGTAATAATTTCCTCAGTATCACCTATCACAAGAAGATAGGTGATTTCATCCCTAGTAAATCCAATAATTTAATCTTTTAGGGAAAATACAGTATGAACAGTTTATTAACGGGATGGCTAGTGCTTTTAAACATCATTTTACTGACCTACCATGGTGCTGTCAACCAGACTTAGTATAAATTAACTATACTGCCAAGATTTCCCATAAACAGATGCTCCTGGAACTTGTTTATCCACTTTCAGACATGTAATTCCAACTTCAAAGCTGTACAGTCTTCAGCAGAAATGGTGAAATATTTTGGAAACTCAGTCATCTTTGCTTGCACTCAGCAATAAATTTAAAAGCCTAACTTTACATCTGCATTCATAAAATGCTTAAAAATGTAAGAACATCCCTTTAGTTGGTATTTTGTCCCCCCTTCAGGAAATGCCATGCATAGCACACACGGAGGAAAGTGCTGTATGGACTGCTGATTCCAGAGGGAAAGTTAACACTCCGGTGGGGAGGAAACCTCAGAGAGGCAACACACAGAAGCAAAGGGAAAACTTAATAAAGAAGCTAAAAAGCAATACTGAGAAATATTTTGGGTTTCTTTTATTCTTCCTTTAGACAGAGGAAAGGATAGATGCAACTGTGAAAGAAGACATAATGATACTAAACTGCTCAAGTGAAAAATAAACAGCAAAAACATAATCACTGTCAGACCAGCAGTAAACCAAACCCCAGAAAAATACATCTAAAAAATCAGATTCTGCTGTGTCCCTGCCCTGCTGCTGTGTTTACTGCCATGCTCAGGTGTTAAATCAGTTGCCTGGGAAACATCAGAACAGCAGAGGAGATGGACAAAACAACAAAACCTTGAACAGAGGGGGCTGACACTGGGAGAAAAATGAGTTTGCTACTCAGAAATGTGCAGAGATTACAATGCAGAGAACTTGCTGCACTGGCTGCCTCTCTCCTCTCTCCCAGGTTCGAGTGTGCAGCTGCTGTCAACTGGAGTGACTTCAACTGAAATAATGTGAATCTGCTTCCATCGGTCTGAGGACACGAATCCCAAGGTAGCCTCGTTTTATTTCTTGCATTTTTATTGTATTTGAATATTCTGCTAAGAGGTTAAGTGGTGCCAGTGTGATAGGTGAGCGTAATTTAAATATTACAGAGCCAGAAGACAGCATTAGTGAATATTACAATCAGTGGTATTATGCCATTACACAATGCATTTTAAAGCTGACATTTCTCCTGTATATTTGGAAAAAAGAATTCAGGCCTGTTTCTAAACACTGGCTCAAATACTGTTTTTTATGGAACATGATCATTAAAGGGACTTCAGAACAACACCAACAAAACACTTGTGCATGTGTATAAATAAATATTTCAAACTTCCTATAGAAAATGAGTTTACTGAACCTTGGTTCAATTTTACACAAGGGCATGAAGCATAGATTGCCTCTGACCGGAGACAACACATTTTTATGGCTATCTGATACAGGGACTCCTGAGGAAGTAGTGATTTATACTTTGCAGTTACAGGCAAATACCTTCAGTAATAATTTAAAGTGATAAAAATCACCTTTCTCCTTGGGATGCAGGATCCTATTAGAAGTCTGCTGTTTGAGATATTATGCATTTGCGGGTCTGAAAATCCCTAAGAAATATATTCCTGCCTTTTTAAAATGTAACCTCTGATTTTTTTAACCTTCAGACTTCTCTGTATCTGCACATAAAACTTCACGTCTCTGAAATCCCTGTGACAGCTCCACGTAATAGAACCGCAGGGTTTTACTGCCTGATGTCATGAACGATTTATGGTCAGATCATAACACAATGAAAGAAAAAAACAAAATCCTTTTTGCTCAAAGAGAAATGAGTCATTTCACTTATTCAGTTTGATTTTCTGCTTAAATGTGAATAGAATATGGTAGAGAAAAGACAGCAGCACGAAGCTGTTTTGTCTGCCACTATCTGTCACACACTCTGAGGATGGAAAATACAGCAGATAAAATATCCCTGTGCCTGCAGTTGGCAACCAGTCATTAAGGGAGTTTAATAAACTCAAGTATAGAACCTGCAAGCCTGAAAACCAGCAACAGTTAAGACCAGCTGAACATAGATATGAGTGTCAAGCTCTTATTAAGCCCAATGACATTCTGTCATCAGGCAAGCTTAAATGAATAAGCTCCTGCCTAGGGACCAGTTATGGCCTGAATCCCAGTCACTTACATTTAGAGGTAGTATCAAACAAGGTTGGCAGCCAGACCATGCTTGCAGCTGTTTTCACTGATGACCTCCTACCAAAAAGTATCAGTAATTTTTTTTTTATTCAAAGTCTTCATGTTTAAGAACTCCAGCTGTATCAGTTTCATGTAGAAGTTAAAGGACTTATCTAATTACTTTAAAAAATAAATAATGTTAAAACAAGAATGATGCACTAATGGGAGAAATAAAAATTCAATTGCCAGACTATCACACATTGATTGGATCTGTGTGTGAATATGTTTTGCCAGGAGTTCAGAACTGAACTTTATTAACACAGAGTTCCTTATCATAAGAACAAGGCAGTAATTGTGTAAAGATTAGTAACTCATTGCAGTCTTTTGCATTTCAAACTGATAATGATAAATACAACCCTCAGTTTTTATTATTACCTAAACAAATAATATAAAAATTTTATCAGCACACACAAAGAAACAGGGAGATGCAAGCCTTGGAAAAAGTGAGAGTACAGAAGGAGTGTGTATGCAGAGGCAAAGCCAAGCAGTCATCAAGAAACCCCCAAGTGTTCTGGATCAATCACGATTTGAACAGCAGTCACATGTTAATAACCTTCCACTGTTTCTTTTACCTAATTCTACATCTGTTGCCCTCTGCTCTATCCTGAGTTTTTTCAGGGCTCTAACTTGGAGGCAATGCTCTCATTCTCACTACTCAGGAATCTTGATGCTTTTGACTTATTCTGTGCTCTAATGTCACCTCATTATCTGTCTGTTATAAAAGAAGAGTTGAGTAAAGACCTCCAACACCAAGAGCAGGAACGCTCTGTTTAACACACCTTTTCTTACTGTCTCTTTTTGCTGTTTTTTCCAAAACTGCTCTTCGCCGCAGGTAGTCATTTTGGATTTCGTTGTACTTTGCAGTGTGCTCTTTGATAAGGTCGGTGGTTTTCTTGTGGTGCCTCTTCACAAGGTCCTTCATTTCCTTGTAGTGCTTCTTCTGAAGCTTAACAAAAGACTTCTGTTGTTTTAGCTCCTCAATAGTCTGTGCTTCCACTTCTACAATGGTAATAACAAAAGCTGCTTCAATTTTCTAACAATGTAGGATTTCAATCAGAGAAACCAGGAATGAAACAAAGCCTGCTTAGTTACTGTGGGTAAATGAAATGATAGCATGAACTCAGTAGATTTACCTGGAAAATACTGTGGCAAAGTGAATTGATATAGGACTGAGAGATGAAAATTTATGGCACCAAGATGCATAGCAAAATAAAAGCCTTCTGGTTTCTTTGCTCAACCCCTTTCAGATGCCAAAGATTCTCACCAGCCCAACATACAAAAACATGATCTTACATAGATGTGACCACAGATTCTTTTTGTACCCACTCTACCAAGACTTCAAGTCTCCCTTCTCTCTGTAACACGCTGATGTCCAAATCCCCTTCACCCCTCTGCTCTCCCTCCCTGACCTGGGCACTGGCTGGAGGCATGTCCCAGGATCATCACGGAATCCCGGGAGAGACTTCACTTCTCCCTTGGTGGAGACCCTGCCTCAGGAGAGTCACAGCAGAGTCACAGACACCTGGCTGCCAGTCCAGCAAAGGATCAGTGGCTACATGCTGAGCTCATCCCAAAGCAGAGCTAACAAAATAAAGGGCTTGAAGAATGACTTGCATGACCTGGGATCACAGCCCTGGAAATCCAGACTGAAGACCCCTTCCCAGACAGCAGATGGATTGTGTGAGGCCAGCACTCCCACACTCTAGGCAGGCTCTTTCTACTGCACGTGAGGGCGAGTAAGAGACAACCAACATGCAGAATATCATGTATCTTACCTGGTTTCTACCCCTAAATGTAGGTATGCACAAGAGTTGGGCATGAATTGGGTTCTAATGTAGAGCAACTATAAAATCAACTGATTTATGAGATTTGCAATCTAAATTACCTCCAAGCTGGAGGACACAACTCCCAGTTGAACAGTAGGGCCCCGTCTAACTGACAGGCCAGTTTGCTTAATGGAATGGTAATTTTGAGCTTTGTAGGAGCAGTGGGAACACTGCAAGGCTGATGAAGATAAAATGGTTTCACTTCTATTTGCTATATTCAGAGAAATGTAGTTTCTGTTCCCATAATAATGCTGGGGGGTTTTCTGCATTAGATAGTAACTTGGATGCTTTTTAAAAATTCCCTGTTGGCACCCAATCTCATGAAATGTGCTCAAACATTTAATAACTTCAAATCTCAGGAAGAAACACGGCATGTACATTTTCTAGGAGTTACTGCAGTCCTAATCACTCAAAGAAATGTCTAAGCCAGGTGGCCTATTTCATAAAAAACGTGTTTTTCTTGACAAAAGCGTGTGTCATTCACGCAGAGTAACCTGTGTATTTATTACCTGTGAGGACACTCTGAATAAGATCTTCTGTCTTTGCAGGTGCTTTCACCGAACCTAGAGGTGAAAGAGAGGAATAGTTCTAACTCTTTAAAACAATAGCTATTATTGTGCTTGATTACATGTTCAAACGTGGCAGGTGACACGGGACATACAGTGACATGGGCATTTATTCACCATTTCAGAAAACACATCTTGAGCTGGAAAACAACACAACCCTGTGAACCAACACAAAACGGGGACCTCCCAAAAACCCACCTGAGCTTTGTTGTTTTGACTTCTAAGGGAGATGTTACTGAGCTCCCTGATAGCCCTCACATAGAACTGCCCTACGTTATGGTGTCAGTGCAACATTTCTGAACACAAGAAGACTCCTGCTCTTTGCAAGTCAGTCAGATCAAGCCTGTGAAGACTGCAGTCATAAAATTACAAACACTGTGGTTTAACAAGCATTTCTTACAGGAGATGGGTCAGCACAAAGTACACACGTACCTAAGACTGGTTTTGCATGTGGAGTAAGATGGAATTATGTGCATAAATTAGGCAGATTTGTAAAAACAATTCCAAGAGATTCCTGCACTTGCAGCAACAAAAGCCCAGCACATTTTCTTGCTTGTAATGGACTTCAGTTTCACCACAAAAGCAACTCTTAAGTAGAAGATATTTGTGTTTTTGAAGAAGACTAGCCCTAACAGCAGAGAAAAGTGGTGGGAAAGTTTCTACTTATTTTATACAAACAAACCAAACACACACAACCCCCCTTTGTTCTTTAAACACAAAGCACTTGAAAAATTGTTCCTTTTTACCTGGTGCTGGTTGGCTGTGGACAACCTGAGTTGCTGGTTTCGGTGTGAGAGAGGCTGTGTAGTTGACTCCATTTTCTGCTGGTGTTGGCCTAGGTTCATTGTTAGCTTCAGATGGTGCATCTCCGTGGTCAATCTGAAATACATAATGATTTACATTATTCTTCCCAACCAACAGAATTCATTTATTTGCAGGTCTAGGTTTAGGGTCTTTTTTTTTTGAATGTAAAATTCTGTAAATGTTACATCTAAAAACCATTCTAAAAGAGACCAACAACAAAAGATATCCTTAAGAGCTGTGGTAACCCAGGTGGCTCATTTTTGCAGGGTAAATTTCAAGAAGAAATAGAGCATGTATTATTCTGGAAAAGTATTTTAAGTGGATATTACTCATCAGGGACATTTTTCAGTACAGTACATATTAGCTGCACCAGATGTGAAATCTGTATTTTACTGAAAAGCACTGTTCTCTGGCACAAAATCTTTCTAGAAATAATGTAGGTGCTGGCACAGAAGATCTACTCGAACCCCTGCTGTGAACAAAATGTGTACACAAAATTACTTTTAAATTTCATAGATAGACACAGCACTATCATTAATCACCATTCTTCCAGAACAGAGACATACTTCTGATTCCCAAGACCCGGCATTCTTGTAATTACACTCCAAGGATAATATGTAAACAATACCTCCATCCTGCTGCATGAATACATCTGTGGTATCCAAATATTTAAGCATTTTCCACAACCTCTTCCCGCTCTCCAGTCTCCTAAGGGCTCAGGGTTTCAATACTACATACTGATCATCTCACAGTTTTCCTTGTGACCACGAGGTTTTAAGCAAGCACTCAGCACTCAGCAAACAGAAGGTCATTCAGAGCAATTTTTATTTGGAAATGGCCAGGCCCCGCTTCCTGCTGTCCCTGCGAGGGGCCAGTTGCCATGGTGTCCTCAGGGCAGTTTTGGATTTGTTCCTTCAGCTGCTTCCAGTTCACTCTTTGATGGCAATCACATTACATGCAGAGGCAGGATACCACAGTTGTTGTGTTTTTCCTCCCATGATCACTCCCCACTTGCAAAATATCAGCCTGCACTGCACCAACAGAGGCAAAATACATTTTGATCCAACCACTTTGTGCTGCTCCTGCTGCTGATTCTCTTCAGCTTGGCCCTGACAACACACTGTACATCACAAAACAACTCCTGTCTCAACAGCCTATTACTACTAGAATTACAGGAGAGGAAAATTGATACAACTGAAATCCAGTGCCAACTTCATTTATATGAAGCAGGGATAACTGGAGTAAAATATGGAAAAACATGATCTAGCCAACACTTCTGACAGAGGAACAGAGCGACTGGGAAAACGTGTAGCTGTGACAAACACACACAGACATGGCTCTCCCCTCAGTCCTCACAATTTAATAAAAACATTTGCTGCTTAGATCATCAACATCTAATACATACAAAGCCAGAATTCCTGACTTTGGCAGGTCTGTGACCCAAAAGTCACTGCATGGGAAAGTGGGTATTATCTTTTTGAGACTAGGCTTGTATGTGCTGTGAAATGCTGCATCAGAGCTTGTTGAGAAAGCATTAATACAGCCTGTCAGTTTTGGACATGAAACATCTGTTTTCAGAAACTGAAGCAGAAATGTGAGACACAATCCCAAAGTGAATAAAGAGTAACTTTCACTACATCAAGCAATCTAATCTCATTAAAAAGCACTTTCTCTTCTCATAATTCATCACAGAGAATGCTAAAGTAAACATGGGTTTTCCTTAGCAGAGAGTATTTCAGGCTCCCTTGTAGGCATGATATAATCCAGCCTTTTAATTTATAGTTTCAATATTCACAGAAACTGCTTTCCATTTCACATGTTTGCAACACAGTACATTTACTAAGTAGAAAGAGACATATTCACAGAGGTATGTATCTATATGGTCTTATTTTTATTTCCAAAGAGAGAAGGATCTGTATTCCCAATGTGCTAGGACTGGGAGATCTCCCCTGTGCAGTTCTTACCTCAGTTTACCTCTATCCCCTTTGGCAAAGTATAAGCCAGTGTAAGCAGCTCTCTATAACAAGTGTCAGATCAACTTTATTTCTACTATTGTACCTTGGTGTGATCATCATGGCTTGCAAAATTATGCCTGAATTTTCAATTTAAAGAGTGCGATCAGATACTCTAAGTGCAGCTGCTCTCCTAGAGGTGTCTTGGTTGTTTACTTTTACTATCAAAATAATTTTATTTAACCAAAAAAGCCAAATGGCCTCATCTGCTTTATATCCAGGCATGCAAAACAATAGTTTCCATTTCAACACTGTTTTATGGGTATAAACAACAGGTCAGACACATTAATGAGCCAGGAAGGCCTTCTGACTCCAGCTGTGTAGTGGGAATTAACATGCAGCCCCAGGGACATCACCAGCAGGCACAGCCAAAATGCATTTTACTCTGTCTGGCTTTTCCTAGCCTCTACACACTTGTGCTCTCATGGTTGTGGGTGTGAAAATGTACCAACCAGTTACATCACACTACTTTAGGCTGGGATTAATTCTTCTTGAGGAGCTCTCTGCAAATTTCTTTGGATTATTCCTTCTGTCTGTAAAGGACAGTAGGCAGGAGAAAACCTTGCTACCTGTATGCCCTTAAAGATTTACAGTGTGTTTTGATAAGTACAGTTCAAGGTGCAAAAACCACACTGCAGGTATTAACATGCTTCCAGTCTTCAAAAACAGCTGTTCTAAGGCCAGGCTGGAAAGCAAGAACTGACCAGAAAGCTAAAGGAAGAACTTCTGTTGCACTGATGCTGGGAAATTTGCAAAGGAATACAGAAAAGAAGCAGGAACTTCTGTCAGTTCTTCAGCATTCTTTGTGTACGTTATTACATGGATCATTAACAGACAGTGTCATGTGAAGCCTAAAGAAAGGCTGATTTACTTGTTCCAAGCAATTTACTATTAGGCAGCTTATTTAACTACTGTTCTGAGGAGCATCCTTGAGAGTTTGAGTTTAAACTTCTAGAGAGGAAAGAAAAAACCCCTCAGTTTTCCTCTGGCAGCTGCAAGAACCCAGCTCAGATAAATAAGTGTGTGTGAGGGGTGGGAAAGAGGCATGGGGAGGTGAAATCTGTGCCAGGAGATGGCACAGCTTTGCACACAATCATTTTTAAGGTGTAAATTTGAAACTGGACATTGTGAAAGTGAACCCGGGTGCACTCGTGTACTCTTCTGGCAGGCACACTTGGGTTTATTCAGCTGTGTTGCCAGTGAAGGTACTTGCAGTTCTTAATCAGTGTGATTGTCGTGGGCCAGTGCAAGTGAACAAAACAATCAGTCAGTCACACAGATGAAGAAAATGTTATCATCACAAAACATGATCAGGCAATTCCAAGATTTCCAAGGACAGACCAGCTGCCAAATATCTTACCTAGAATTAGCCTTTGTAAATAGAAGGTAACTGGTGAGTTCAGAGTGCCACGTGAAGCTGCACTTTTGTACCTGTCTCTTGATACTGCAGCCAACTCAACCATTCCCCGTTTTTAGCAAATGCACAATCTGTGCTATCCCAAAACAAGCTTCTTTATCCTATAAGCTTCCAAGCTCCCTGGCATACAGTAGCACTGCCTGAGCACTACAAGTCACCTTTCCTTCTTCCTATTTTCTGTAGAAGACACTCCATGACAGAATCTTTCTAACTAACAAATATTCCTGTACATACCAGGAAAATCTGTAGTTTTTCAAAAGTAAAAATGACCTCTAAGGTATTGAAAGGATTATGTTAAAAAAAATCCCCAACTTTTCTATTAATATAGAATCTCATGTGTAGAGTGTCCTAGATAAATGTCTAAGATACTATTGAGCATTTCACAGTGTCCTCATTCAGCAGAACTTGTGACACTGCACAAAGAGTAAATTGTTGGCCACTGGATTGTAATGACTTTCACTCATCTGGTCTGCTTTGGGAATGTATTCTTGGTTACAAAATCTAGTTCAGTGAAGTTCTGTGCATCAGAGAATTGAAGACGACAGGCACCAGAGCTGAGGGCAGTTTAGGATCATAAAGCACTTCTCCATCTTCACCAGAGTCCTGCACCAAGCACCTATTGATCCACACAGCATGCCCAACATCTGACACAAACAATCTTTGAAAGGCAAAGCTGATACTTTCAAACACTGCTAGAAGACATCCCAGTGACGATGTCTGGACCAGGGATAAGGTTTGAATGTGTACAGAGTTCATCAAAACCCCAAGCTGAATTGTCAGTACCCTCAATTACACTTAGAATAACATCTCTGCATTTGTATGCACAACACCTTCCCTTATACAGAACAGTGGGTCTACAGGTTAGTGTGTAGGTAACCTAACCACATACACCCAAACAGACACCTAACAACTGAAACTGTGGCTCCCACAGCTCTCAGCTAAGCTACCACAGGCCTGAATATTTATTGACTCTGTGGTCTCCTCCTTCTTTGTTGCCTTTTGAACATCTATGAAGGGTTTGGATCAGCTGAACTCCAGAGGCCCCTTGCCATCTGAGTAACTGTATAATTACTCTGTGCCTCTTTAGGCCATGTTTGCTCACAGAATGTATAAAGAAATCATAATCTGAGATACACAAATGTTTCTCAACAGATTAAGCTCTCCAGAAACAGTCTGAAATTCTTTAAAATTTGTAGTGTTTTCAGGAAAAGCTACTGACACAGAGTTGTCTCTTCTGTAACGGGAACCAGCATCACGCTGCAAAACAATAGGCACTGACTTACGAGGATTTCAGTCACTACATAACACAGTTGCACAGCATACACCTAACATGGTTTTCCATTTTCCTAACCTCTGAACAACAACCTCCCCCGTGCACAGCATGCTGCCTTCAGTGAAGCCACACACACGGTGCAATGCTGCTCGGACGTAGTGCACCCCAGCCTCAGTCTGGCTAAGATCTTTACAGCTGTTCACATAATCAACACATACAGCTCCCAGGGATTTGCCTTTCTAAGCAAAGTAGGTGCTTTTAAATACTGTAGCATAATTTTCCTTTACCCTTACCTCTTTCTTCACCTCTTCTTCATCTTCCAGAGTCAGTGCAGCCAGTTGCTTAGCTCTCTGCTCCATCAAGTTTACGTATCTGATTGGATTGGATAGGGCCTCAATCACATCTAGAAATAAGGCAAATACTTCAGTTTCAAAGCCCTTATGTTATGGTTCCAGTGCTCCCCAGGTTTTAACAAGGAGGCAGTACTTTCCATACAGGTGTGCTGCTGACAGGTGCTCTTAGGTCCTAGAGACAGCAGTGGAGGGGAACCCATCATCATGCACAAACATTCTAACACGAACCCTCTTTGACTTTGTGCTTGGGTCTCATGAATGTGCCTTTTCTGCAGTGTTCTATGATGGACTTTTGAAGCTTACAGCATCAGTCAACTAGGATCCTGCTTCACATGAGGCACACAGAGGCATTAGTAAAAATCTTGGTTTTTTAAAAAAACCCAAAACAGTGACACAGAATACTAGTTTTCACTGAGGATGGTCTTTCACAGTATGGTATTTAAACCTATCCTTGTTCAGAGCCAACACTAAAATACAATTCTCTACCTTAAGCATGGCACTTTGCTTAGGAAACAATTACACACCAGTGTGTTGTTCAAATTTCATTCGCGTTTCAATGGCAAATGCCTGAGGTATTTCCTCCTTTAGAGTCTGCTGCAAATAAAAGAGTTGGCCCTAATCCTAAACTTCAGGCGAGTCCCTGTAAATCAGGCCATCTCCTGTGAGTGATGAGACAGAATGATCCATCAGATGCAGACCTTTATTCACAGAACTGTTATCCCACTCTGGCAAGTCATCTACACCACATGCATTTTGTGTTTCAATTAACCTTTATATTCCCCAGCAGGAAAATGTCACAGACTTACCTGCATAAGTATCAGGTACATAGTCTTTGACCTCTATGTACACAAAGAGAGCTGGCAGTGTCAAAGGCTGGTTCCTCTCATTCCTCAAACAGATGTAGTGATAGCCTGCAAAATAAGAGACAATAGTTCACAGCATAAACCCTTACACAGGCACTTCCAAAGTGATTGTGTTATCATTTGTTATTTATAGTGTGGCTCCAACTGAGCAATCAACTCCAGAGGCCTCTGGAAAGGAAAGATCTACCTGAAGGGTTTCAGAGAGAAGTATACAGACACGAGACTCTTGGAATGGCACGTGACACTGCCTTTTAAAGTACTATTTCCCTTTATTTCTACATATGTGAAAAATGTTGGAAAATTTTTTTTAATGCATTCTCTTCTATTACCTTTGTCTGGATATTTTTTAGATTCATAGCTCTTTTTTAATTTTCAAAAGTGACCTGGTAGTACTCTGGAATTTGAAGAGCCAAGTAAAACTGAGATGTAACTGTCCATCCAGACACAGGATCTAACTCCAAAAATACAAAATGTGGCTTGACAGCTACAAAGTACGTGTGTGTATAAATCCTATCGTGTCACCATTCTTACAAATGTATCTGTAAAAAGAGGATTTTCACACTGACTTGAAAGCTGGATGTCTTGTAAGAGTAAGGACACACATTTCAGTGCAGCTTAGCCAAGTTAATGGCAAGGCACCACAGCTGGGTCAGCCCCAAACCCTTTCTGCCAACCCATCTCCTGCTCTTTCTCCTGTTCACTGACACTTCTCTGACTTTGTAGAGAGGCAGCTCAGCATGCTTCACTCTGGAGAAAACAACCTTCCGAAAGTGCCAAGAGTCTTCCATCAGTTTAGGTCTCCAAAATGCCAGACATTAATGTCAGTTTAAAGACAGTGATGGAAGTGCACAGGTAGGAATGGGAAAAAAGGACTTCCAGCCCCAACAAACTCCTACAGCATTGCAGGGCTGCAAAGCTGCACACTCTGCCTCACAAACTGGTGTGTCTCACACCATGCCTGAAGCTGCTCTCCTAAGGCATAATTTGGGAGCCTCACCTGTGGGTAGTGTCAGGATACAAGTCATGAGCAGGATGCATCTGTCTGGGGGAATCCTCACTTGGCTGATGTGAACAACTGCCTCTCCAAGTAACAGCTAAATCCTTGCTTTGGGAATAGTGATAGTTCTGTGGCTTTGTGTGAAAGTATCATATAGTCTTAAACAGCATCTCAGAAAAGAGAGAAATTACACATTACAAAGGGTTCTCAGTTCTCTCAACCTCCTGCAGCAAATTTTCAGCATTTACATAAACTAAAACCAACATGCTGTTCTCCATCACATGGTGTAAACTAATGATTACTCGAGTCAAAAGGACAGACACTGGGCCTGTGGGTAAGAGCTCTCAGAAGTCCTTGCATGATTTAACACAGTGCTCTTTGTGCTAAGGAGCATGAGCTTAAGAGCAGCTACAGGCTTTGGTGATCTGATGAATGGACTCTGTGCTGCAGGTGGGCAAGTACCACGAAAGGGGAGCAGCTGTAGTCAGAGCTCACTTTTACCTGAAGAGGGAAACCCTTCACATCCCCCTTCTCCTCTCCAATCACCCATTCTTCCTCTGGAGCTCAGCAGATCTTCCAGGTACTTATACCCAGTAAGCCAGCAGAAAATGCAGCTGGCATAAACTAGTTTTCTGCTGGACTGATAAACTGAGCTGGTTCAGGAAAAAGGCATGGAGATTATTCTCCAGGAATAATATGGACAACTGTTAGATATGGGGATGTGAGCCTTTGTGCTGCTGCTGCTGGGACTGACTAGGTAAGGTACAGGGTAGGTGCAGATGCTCTTCCTTTTCCAGTGTGAGAGAAGCTGAAAGCATGTTTATGGCCCATATGCTTGCCCTAATTTAGTTTCCTCCCCTCACTGGAAAAGCTGGCACTGAATCTGAACACTCCTCTTGCTCAAACTGCCAATGTCACTGCATCCTTCCGAAACAGGATCTCTGACAAGTCTCTGGCCTGGAAAATAAGGGCTGAGCTGTCACACAAGACAATTCCCATTGATGTGGACACTAATTATAATAGAAATAATAGTATGATTTCAAAGAGACCACTAATGATATTTTTCTTTTAATTTTCAGCAATGAAGATGAGGGTAATTTTGGGTTGATTTTAAGGTATTACAGAGATACAACAGCTTACATATAGGTCAGTCTTTGCATATATGTAGAAATTACGTGAGAGGAGCATATTTTGCTTTCATTCCCAGCAGTCTCCTATTCTCACAAAGATGACATCAAAATTGGCTGTTGCTGCCCTCTTTCCTCTTAAAAATGTACAATTGCACCTTTTAGCATAAACCTGTGAGCATGAAGTTGATGTACTGAAGACAAAAACGTGCCAACCACGCCTCTGATGCTTTAACTCTATTGGTCTTCTTGGATTGTTAAAAATTTAAATTTCTGGAGAAATATGGTACTTTTCTTTTTCAAAGTCGAGACAGATTATTCAAATCCCCAGTTGCTGTAAATCTGATTTACAGCAGTTGAGACTCTGCCTTGGTGTTTCCTGTCAGTCCACAATGTCTGTCTCAATGGAGAAGGTTTACCTGGTCGAATTGCTGAGACTGGTAATATCCGGTGACCAATAAATTTCCCTCCTTCTTCGTACACTGCCAGCCTCAAACATGCCAGGGAAGGTAAAACCACCTAAACAAACATGAAATCAGAAAAGGTTACTAAACTATCCTACCAGTGTTTACTCTACACTTTAAAATATGTATAGCACAATCCATCTCATTTTCTACTTGATGCAAATATACAGAGAAATACATATTTTAAAATTGGGCATAAATATGCCCTTTTTTTTTTTTTTTCCAGAATATAGCTGAAATTTATCCAGCCATTGAAAGAAAAAAAAAACAAAACACCTCAGAGCTTCACTAATTTATTTTCAACATTACTAAAAATAGTAGCCTATGCTTCCCTGAGCACAGAGGCAGTCAGGCACGATCGTTAACTAAATAGAGAAATGAAGTACACTAATTAGAAGTTCATTACAGGAGAAAAATGCTAGTGATGTTTCCAAACTTGAGCTCTGGCAGGCTGCCAGAGGAAAGTCATTCAGAAGGCCAAATATTCAGGGAAAAGAGCCCTACTCCTTGGAAAGCAGTGCTGCAAGTACCAACTGTATAAACACCTTTGTGAGCTACATTTGCTGAGAGAAATCTGACAGAAATGGTTTTACACACACCTGGACTCAGGATACACTTAACCAGGCTGCTCAAGGAGCAAAACCTAGAGACTCTGTTCAAATAGTGGCTGCAAGAGGATTGTAAAGCACAGTAACACCTTCACCTTGCACAGTCCTAAGACATGCTCAGTATTTTCTGCTCCTTTAAAGTTTAGAGAATTATGTCTGAAAGGTGTTGTTCAGACTGCGTAAGTAGCTCAGAGGCTGATGTCTCCTCTCCAGTGGGTGGGATTTATGTTGTTTGACCTGGGCTGTGTTTGTACAGCACAATCCAGTGATGAGCAGAGACAGCAGGTTGCTCTGGGTGTGCCAGCTCAGCCAGCCAGGTCGTTAGGGCTGCATTCCCATTGTCCTGCTCTCGGGTTAACAGGAGGGTTGTTAGCCAAGCAAAATGCCATGGCCCCTCAGCTGAACTGCTGCTGGGATCCGTGTGTGCTGTCCTGAGCACAGCACTGCACCATGATCCCATCACCACACCTGCTCCTTCCAGCTGTGCCAGGGGAACAACCAACGTGACTTCAAACTCACTTATTTTGGGAGGAGCTGGCACAGTGGGAGTAGCCAAAGTTCTGCAAAAGTGGTTAACAACAAACATTCAGAATCCCCTTTCTCTTCTTTCTAACAAGTGCAAAGTGCCAGTAAATCATGGAAATGCCTCACTGGACAGTGATAACAACAGCACAGCGCACTTTTGGGGAACACTGACCTTCTTAAACACTATCGCTTCCTCTTCCCAGACAGGATTAACTGCATTGCCTTGAGAGGTCTTGGTCTTCAAAGCTTTTCTTCTGGTATCCACAGGCAGGCCAAACATGTCGACCTCTACATAGGTACCGACTTTTTTATCGGAAAGAAACTGGCCTGAAATTATCTAAAGCCAAAACAAAGGAGGACCACTAAGAGACCACTTTGGCGGATTAGGAAATGAGTGCACATGGATAATTCTCACTAATCATCAGACAGTATGCATTTAAAATAAAACCAAAACAAAACTAAAACCACAATAAACAGCAAAACCAAACCCACTGTTTAATTGCAGACACAGAAAAACAACTTGTGAGGCCTGGTTTCCTGTGACCCCATGGGCCTGAATTCCCCTGTGAGCTATAATGTGGTTTAGATCATGCTGCTGCTCTTCCCTCAGCAGGAATACTCATTTGGATCTCATCCTCAATCTGGCTGCCTATTTCCACAATACAGTATCTCTGGAAACTCTTAAGTTCTGTCTAGTCTCAACAGCAGGTTCAAAAATGCTGGGAAAAAAAGGTGGTATACAAGCAGCAGAGAAACTACAGCTGTGAGGGAGAAAACAATTAAAAAAGTTGGTATTCTAAGAAAGGCTCTTCACAGAGGGTGAGGAGTTGCATTACAAAAGCAAAACTGTAAAACAGTTGGTCTTTCTTAGTTCTTATTTTTTAACAAGCAGCCCAAGTCTCAGCTTTAAAAAGTGAAAGAAAGGTCTTCAATTTCTTCAGAGAGCTGAAGAGGCAGAGGAGTGCGTAGCAGTGTCACTGTACCTTAACAAAGTGAGGCTTGCCTAAAGCAAATCTTAACCCATTCTCAGCTGCACCTTGGATGAGCACTGACATTGTAACCAGCAGAGCCTTTCCCGAGCAGGCAGAAGCAGCTGACTTCTGACAGCTGTCTCATGACTCCTGGATGCTCATTCCTTTTAAAAACTCTGTGCATCCTCTAATAGCTATTGAATGACTTCCACCTCCATTTACCATAATTGCTGAAGAAAGTGCCTCTAAACCCACAGGAGGGAACTGAAAGCTTCCATGATTACAGGTCACCACAGAAGGTCATCCCACACATCCTCTTTTTTTTACTGTGCATGTCATCAGATTATTCCTTTATCCCTCCCAGCACAGCTCTGCTTCTGTCTGCACCCTGAGAGGAAATGCTTGTTTTCTCTAAGTGAAAACAGGAGGGCATTTTGCAGGTGGATTCTGTAACACAGACACGTTCTAATGGACAAGTCCACTAAAGCAGTAGCAGGACTTCAGAAAGTTTATGGGTTTATAACCAGAAATACTGAGTATAAATCTGTCATCCTGCCATAGCCAACTCAATCTATCCCTCTAAATATTCATGCAAGTAGTTCTCAATTTGCAGGTTCCTGGCAGTCCTTGAACTTCGTTAGAGGTCCTTAAAAAGGAACGAAGAAAAGCAATGAAGTTGGCAATGAATTGCAGCTGACATTTATGGTTCCACAGTTCTGCTGGAGAACTTTCAGAAAACCAGAACAAATTATTTATACTAAACAGTGTAGTAGTATAGCTGTTCCAGTCCAACCTCCCACTTCACAGCATGTTTTAAATCCAGCCCTTTGTTACTAAAAACACAGCCAAAACTGCTCTTAAATCCATTCCCCTTCCAATTCTGTGATTCTGTGACTCTGTAAATGCTTCTATGGAAAAGAATATATGCAATAAAAATACATTTCTTTACCCTACAATACAAAATGTGAGGCAGAATTTAAAAATTAAATGTCACTCCATGAAATTAGATGCATTTTATTTTCTTGACTTAGTATAGTCATTTGCTAGGCCACTGCACAACAGAAATAAAAAAGTATCTGTGCTCCAACATTGCCATGAGAGCATTTTGACCAGCTTTGTACATACCTTGACAGACAAGGTGTTGGCTACTATTCCATCCACTATACCTTCAGTAAACGGATCAAAGTGTTTGTCTGGTCTTCTCATGAATTCTGGCTTTAACCTGTACCCACTTTTGCCATTGTACTCGTACATTCCCATGTTTATTTGCATAGACAAATCTAGGTGTTAAAAATGTTGATAAGAATTATGTTCTGGATAGATAATTTTTTAAAAAACAATAAAGTAACACCAATTACTGTAATTTCATACTGACTGTAACAGAAAAAGTACAAACCCTTGTTAAAAATGCTAATTAGCAGCTCTACAGTATAATTCAACTACTAGATACCTTTTGATGCATAAAGCCTTTCTTACCTATGAATCAGAAATTGTATCAGAGAAGTGGACACATTCAGCTTACAAAATCCAGAACACAGCGCAACTTACCTACAGTTTGGAAGTTAAGAGCAACCATCTGGCAGCCAGCATTCCAAAAGACCTGTGGCATGTAGTTGGAAGAATCTACACGTGTTCCCTTGGGGTAAATTCGGCTCAGCTGCATTTTGTTGTATCTAAACAGTGAGTAGTTAAGATAGAGTACACGTGACAAAAATCACTGTGCAGAGTGGTGCAACTGCAGCATAAAGAGTAGGAGTTCTTTACAGAATGTCACTGCGTTCCTTATTGGATTTCTGCAACCGTAACACTTCCAGAGGTCCACAATTTTGTCGGAGATATGATCAATATGGGGCAATTAAAGGTGCTGTTTGTTCCTGCATAGAGTACTCAGAATAAGCAAGAAAATAGCACAGGCATAGGCAGTAAAAGGATCGCATTCATAAAATTCCACTTATCCTTATGGTTTCTAATTTGGGATTTACATTTACATTTATAGGCCAGTTAGCTCCAAACAGGTAATCTTCCTCTGAAGCAGGGAGAGATATTCAGTTAAAAAGTGGTTTTCTGGAATGAGCATTAGAGGTGGCCTCTGCATACAGACAGAATGATGAGTGTACACATCTTATAGTTGAGTCTACAAATCTCTGAGATGAGAACATGCTGCAGGTTATCTGTGGAAGTAGCTTTCCATTAATCTTCTTTGAGGCATTATGTTATCTTGATCATTCATTCTAAACTGCATCTATGATGAAAGATATTGAGAAACATCAAAAGGTCTAAACAGAATGTTTCTTAGCTTTTCTTTGGAGGTCATAAAAAGTATTAAAAAATAACCATGTGGCTGTAAAGCAGCTCAGAGTTCTCAGAAGCAGAGGAATGATGGGAAAGCAAGCACTTCATGTGACATTGCAAAAAAAGAAGTCAGCCACATTTTGACAATTTGCTCACCATAACTCATATCACTTCATACAGGATGATAAATTTAACAATGACAATGCAAAGAATCAGGTCTTCAATATATAGTTTATGCCTATTCCCTCTAGTCCTAGCCCACAGCACAAGGACTCATGGCAATTTTTAAATTAGCTCATCAGAACTCAGGCCAATTAATTCATTTAGAAAGACAGTCAAATCTACAAATTTCATTTATATTCCTTATTTCCCCAGCTCCTGCCTCCAAATTTCAATAAAGCTCTGTAACAGATCTCAGGCACAGAAAGACTTAGAAAGCAGCTTTCTGAAAGTCAAGGATACTCCACGAATTCCACAGGAGACTTTGTAAGTTGCTCAAGACCTTTGGTTTCCACAAAGGAAGACATTTCAAAACTTTTGTTGCGCTCTGAAATTTTAAAAGGAAAATAAAAACAGTGACATGTTAGAGCATGAAATCACATGTGATACATAAGCTGGTTTGGTCTCAGCCTCCTCATCCCACCTGCAGTTCACCAGCTCTTTTTGCCTTGATCCCAAAGAACTTACAGACAGGATGGTTTGCTGGCAGCAGTGACCTCCCTGCACATACTCAGAGCTCCATGTGCACACTCACCAGCACTGTCCAAACGAAAGGCACTGGTACTGCCCCAGACTGGTGCTGCCCCAGCCACAGGAAACACTCAGTGCAGCACACCCAGAGATCTCTGTTTGCAAAACAGTGCGCTGGTGTATTTAGGAGGGAGAGCCCAAAGCTCACATCTGTGACACAGAGGTATCGTTGCAGCTTTTTGTGGGGCCCTGCTGGATCTCTGGCTTGTCTTTGCAGACAGATGCAAGGGCTTTGAGCCAAAGTGAGGCTGTAATAACCAATGTCCGTGTCAGAGTAAACTGAGCAGCACAGTGGCTGTGCCCACGGCGGCTCTCGTTAGTTCAGCGTGTCAGGGTAAGGTCACAGCTGTCAGACAGCCACGGAAACGTCGCTATCTAATCAGCCCTGAAGGTGCACTGCTGTGTCCCAGCAGGTCTCCAGACCTAACCCCCAACCCATGTGAGGCTTACATGACCTTTTGAATTTGCTCAAACTTTCTGATCTGACAGTGGTGAAAAGCTCCTCCTAAGCACCTAAGTTGGTAGAACTAAACATTAATTTGTGTATCACTTGTTCCTCACCTTTGGCTGATGTTGGCACAGCCTTTCAATGTACCCAAGCAACATACACAGCAGAGAAACTAAGTCAAAACTCTTCCAGCTTCAGTATTTGTACCTTTGTACAGAAGGTAAGGATTTCTGTAAATCAATAGCTTCCTCTTTCATCCCAGTCAGCTGTGTAGGTTGCCTGGAAGGGGTTGCAATGCTGGAGGTCAGATCTATTAGTTATCTCAGCTCTGATCTCTTTAAAAATGAGGCGATCAGTGCCTGTGTTGAAGCAAGAACTCTCCAGAATCACCACTTGATTTCAAGCAAACATGACAGAGAAAAGGCTTGGCCTCATCCAGTTTTAGATGGAACTGTGCTGCAGCAATCCAGGAATGGCCAGGAGGCCAGCCTGGCCAGCTCCTTGGAGTCAAACTGTGAAGCTGCAGGAGGGGGATAAAACCAAACAAAAGCACTTGTCTTGCAGAGAGAAGCAGGACAGAAACAGGTGGGCACTTTCCTCACAGGAAGCCAGAAAGGAAGCAGTGGATCCAAAGAAATGAAGAACTGGATTGTTTGGGCCAATGTGAGAGGAAAATGTGCTGCCAGCCTGTGAACTACAAACCATTCTCAGTGTATGCTGAAGAGTCAGGGGATGAACACGGTGTTCCAAAGTGATTGTCTCCCTCCAGGAGAGCTGAGACTGGGACTTTACTGTGGTGCCTACTTCTAATTAGCAGTCATCATGCTACTGCTTTTATTCATAGTTGTTATCTCTGAAAGGTGAAAGATTCCTGTTGTTCCCAGGAGGCTGCTCTCCCACCACTCCCTCTTCCTTTCCAACACACAATATCCTCTCTTTCTCCAGACTGTTCCAGTCAGCTCACTTCGATCTCAGCCTCTCATAAAGACACTGAGATTGTTCTTATTCCAGCCACTGAGATTACTTTTATTCCAGCCTTCTCCTTACTGATGGGACAGCACTAGCCACACACATGCACAGTGGGTTTATCCTGTTTAGAATATAGGTGTTGAATTTGTTGTAGTAAAAAACTGTTATCTCTCAGCCTCATCTTAAAGCAGATCACCTGTAGGAAACCAGAACTGGTATCTGTTAAAGGATCCAGTTACTAACTGCTCAGGGCTTAATCAAACTCCTAATTAAAATAAAAACAAGTATCTCCTTGTAGTATCTGGAGAGGATTAAGGAACCTGCCCTTTGAAGAAAAGACTGTGCAGGAGAGACATTTCTCTCTCTTGGTACATTATACCACACTATCTTGTCAGGAGGAAGTCACTACAGAGTGTACAAGTAACTCATTGAAAAACTGCCTGAAAAATGTGGAAAAATACAGTTACAGCTACTTGCTGTCAGAAACAGGGAACATTTCTAGTGAGAGCGTATCAGGGGACTGGTACAGATCTGCTGCTATTCCATATTTCTGTTACAAGGTGGATGCAAGACCAAAAAATGCACTTTTAGAACATGTGAATGACAGAAGCAGAGAGGTACTGTAATCACTGCAGAGGCCAGGATCACAAATCCAAGCTAGTTCTGAATTAGAAAATAATAAATTAGCAAAGTGCTGTAACATTGAGATAATGAAACTGTATTAAAAACAAGTATGGAACTCTACACTTAGGGAAGTCAAGTGAACAAAAGTAACATTTTTGGGGAAACAACTGGATAGGCAGCAAACTGAAAAACAAGCCTAATCTAAGTCCTTCTTTATTCAGCTCATCTTCACTGAATTTAATGAACATCCAGCAGTGCATCCAAGCTAAGACTAAGACCAGAATCCACAAGTCATGCCTTGACCAGCCAGCAACATTTACCACCCAAGGCCACTGCTTTAATGAACAGGCCACATGTCCCACAGAATGATTTTTTCTGACACAAGCACCAGAATTTAATTCCTTAATATTATGAGTTCACAGAAACAGTATAATTGATCAAAGGTCACATCAAGACTTGGGATAAAAATCTGGACAGCAACAGTTCTCTGAAGAACACAAAATTTGGAAAGGCACAGGCATGTGAACAGACAAAAAGGTCACAAGAACAATTTTTTACCAGCTGCATCAACTTGTCCTGCTAGGATTCACGTGGCTGACTGTCCAGAAGGCATATCTCCTTCCCACTGTGTTCTTGTAATTCTCATTAGGGCTAAAGGAGATTATAAACATCCAAAGGGACACTACTACAGGGAACAAGCCCAGCTCCCTGCATGATTTTGTGACTGCTTGTGTACATGCTTGTATAAATACCCACATACAAATGAACAGTTGGTAACTTCTTACATGTTTATTATTCATGACAAGTAAATGCAAAATCTTGTACAGACACATGGACTTAGGCAACAATTACCTGTCCTCTGCCAAGGCCACCACGAATCTGGAATAAATTAAAATGCTATACACTTCTTTAACTAAAAAGCGCCAAAAGCACATTAAAACCTGTCAAAACAAAGTGAAAGAGGGCAGGCAAACAGCAGGGGGTTGTGCACCAAGAAAGGAAAAGATGCTGCAGTGTTTACTGAGGATGCTACTGAGTGCATTCTTAGCAAGGCATCTTCTGTAAAAGCCAGCAGGGGATGAAATGATGGCCTTTTCTATACAACACACAGAGGCAGGAAAGAGAGAATTTGCATATGGGGAATGGCAGATCCTGCTTACCCTGAATCTTCTATTAAACAGAAGTAGGAATATTTATGACTATCTTTCTCAAACTGCTTAAGTTACTCTTCAGTCATGGGCAACACAGGCAATCTAAGTATATAATTTTCAAAAATGTTTTTGAAATGCCAGCATGTTTACTGTTGATGAAGTTGCATATTTAGATCAAAAGAGGTTTCAAAATAAAAATGGATGTATTTGGCTGGATACCAAGAGAACATTTTCTGTGTTCCTGTATCAAACCGAGGGGAAGCCAAGCACCATGTCTCCAGAACTTTCTGCCAAACACTTGCTAGGTAATTTCCAGGATAACATATTGCTTACTCACTTTTTGATACTTCAAATGACTCAAACTTCACAGGCTGAATGTAGTTTACCAGGTTAGACATCTCTTCTGTGGCCATGGCCTCACTCCCAGCAGTACCCTAGGGCAGAGAAGGGAGAAAGGCTGCAGCTCTGATCTGTCCATCAGGGGCCACAAACACCAAAGCCCAGTTCTCTATCGATTTTGGGATCTTTCCCTGACCCTGGCTCAGCGAAAGCAATGCTTCACATAGGGAGCATCGTACAGTAAAGAAAATTTGCTATAAAATGGAAAGGTTTAAATTAAATTGCTACTATATTCATTCTTTTTATATGACTTCTAGGGAAGGGATTGCATTACCTTTACACATGGACAGTGCTGACCACATTTATCAGTAGTGCTGGATAAATAAATACAGCTCTAAGCTTTTGATGTCAAGTCTTTCTTCCAAAAATGCTAAATACACCACAAGCAGCTGCCTAGAACAGATCAGCCGTGGTGCTATTCGCTCTTAAACTTCAGAAAGCGAAAGTACAAATAAACAAAGCAAAGACATGCTTCCAAGCCGATCAACAACCGGCTTGGGAACGCTGCTGTGCTTCCCCGTGTTCTGCCTCCCTGTCTCCGCTGGATGGCAGCCCCGCTCCTGGTAACACACGCCAAGCCGCAGCTGCTGGAGCCGACCCGTCCCCGCAGCACACTTACTTCATCCATCGACGACTTTTTACAGTCATCATCATAGTCATCATCATCATCGCTCTCAATCTCTGCTTCTCCTGAAATGTTTCAAGCAGAAGATAATTATTGGCTGAAGCAACAGTCATAATTACCAGCGACAAATTCAACAAAGATGTGCAAGTAGCACTGCTTGAGGGAGACTGTTGTACATGTGCTTTTTGTCACAGCACAAATCAAATTCACTGGTCTCGAGGGATTCATGATTCATCCCTCTTCGGCGCTGATTTAAGTTCTCATTGCCCAACCAAACTAAAAACTCTTCCTTTGCAGCTGTTTGATGCTCAGTCTTGGGAAATCAGCACTGAGGAAAGAGCCTAGTGTGTGGGTACAACAGCACCAACTGCTGAGAGAGATGTTCCCATGCTTGGGGCACAGCCCCAGGGTCTGCAGATGCGAATTCAAACTTCTGCTATTGCGGGATCCGTGCAGGACCTCCAGTGGAAGCCTCGCCCCTTCCCCGGGAAGCTCACACGTAACAGCACGGCCAGGGTGAAGGAATCACGCGTGAAAATCGATGAGATTCTCATGTGCTGTGCTATCGAGGGCTGTTCAGCGAAACCCATGTGTTCTGAAGGTATCCCAGAGGTCTGTGCACCGAGGCAGCGCAGCCGGGAGGGTCTGGCACAGGAGCCAAACCGCGGTAACTCGGCTCCAGTTCCCCTCGCAGACCCTGCGGTTGTTGCTCGGTTCGGGCTCGGGCGGCAGAGCTCAGCTACACCGGCTGAGGGCAGTGTGAGCCAAAACATGTGAACGAGATGCACAAGGCTCAGCCTTGTCCCGAAAATGTGCTCAGAGTAAGCAGGACCAGGTAGAACACATTCACTGCCTCGCTCCCAGTTGCGGTGCTCTCATCAGATTCCTACGGGCAACTCACAAACGCTTTAATGTTAATTACGAACGCCTCCCATCGCCTGCAATGTGTTTTGATTTGGTTGCATCAGAAATTAAACCATTAAGGAATATCAAAGCTTATCTTTCTCTTTAGAAACTCCACCTGCAGGCCTGGCTGTCATGAGGTGTACATTGTGCATCTTAAGACTCTGAAAAAGAAGATTTAACTTACACTGCAGTCACCTATCATACCTGTAAGAGTGACAACCCTCCCTAAAGATTTTATTCCATAGTGATTCAGCAGTGGCAGCAAAAAAATCTGACTACTGTGCAGCATTCCCAAACTCTCCAGAGAATGGTAATTCAGCCTCAGCTCCTCCTCCTGTCAATTTAGGGTCTAATCCAAAGCCCACTGAGTCAATAAACTCCTCTTTGTTCCAGCAGGCCTTGAATCATGCCCAGTGGGACCCTTCTGCACACGGAGAGCATATGAGTGTGCCTTTCACAACCAAATGATGACTACCCAGGCTGCGTTTTCTTCCAGATGCAGATGTTGAAATGTCAGGCCTTTATTCATCAACACATTTCTTCCTGAACATTTCATTGAAGAAAATAACACAATTGCTCAAGAGGCTCAAGGGATGGCTCTGAGAACCTCAGCACAGTGCGAAGAGCCAGCTGAGCTCTCACAGGATTTGCAGTGACAATCTTTGGATGGAAAGCTTTCAAATTATTTAACCAGACTGGCAAAAAAACACTTTGCACAGCCCACAAAATGGGGGATGTGAGCAGATTCCAGCCAACTTGCAGTGCTAAGACACCAGGTACATGTCAGCCTGTTCTTGCTGGAAGCATTCAGAGGAAATTTGTTTATTTAAAAATATTTAACAGGAATACTCCTGAGGAGATCAGATCTCATTTTCAAGTTCTGCATCAGACAGTAAGACCCGGACAGGATTGCAACCACAGAATAGAAATGAGTGTTTTAGAAGGTGTGACTGCATCTGCTTTGCCTTTCACTCAGCAGCACGCTCCTCTGCTCACACCCAGCCCTCCCTCCCTGTTACACTGCAAGGACACAAGGCCAGAGCAAGCCCTGGCCAGACTGAGGAGATGCCTGTGCTGTGGACACCTTCGCGCCCCCCAATCCCGCAGTGGCAGTGGGATCACCTCCATGCCACCCCTGCCATCCCTTCCCAGGAGGGCACAGACACTGTGCACAGGTCAAGTCCAGTATGTATGTGTGAGCCTCAGGGACAGTTAGCTTTAATGGCGTAATTACTATCTGCATTTAGATGGGGCTGCACACCCAGGCCAGGCCAGGACCTCTCCATGCTACATGATACATAAATACAGGGAAAAACAGAGAGCCTGCTCCAAGGCCCTGCCCTCCAAGCACGAGACAAAAGCCTGCCCATGGACAGAGGCAGGCAGAAGAATACCAAGATATTAAAGGATGTTGCCCCCTACCATTCTTGCCATTCCTCAGCAGCATGACAGATACTGAGAGCCTAACAAACCAAAAGGCTGGACAGTGCTTGAAATTCAGAGGGATCTGGTCTTCTGCCTTCTCAGACCCCTTCAGAATAACAGCCAGCATGGAATATGTGGTACTTCCTGGTTCAGTTTGTTAGCTCTGTAACATTTAGGCAGCCACCAGCACCTTGTGAGGGGGGAATCGCCTTTTGGGGTTTTTTTTCCTGCTGCACCTCATCACTTGTTGATTTTTAAAAAGGAAAAAAGTAAAGTTTATTCAGTTTGCTGAACTGTTTTGCTTTGTAACAATGGGCCATGGCCTCAGCTGGCAAGCAGGAGCCATGTCCTAATGCATTTACATACAAACTTTCATCCTGTTTTCTGTTTAAGCATCATGAAATCATGGAGCCAGTTCTACTCTCTCTGTCTTCCCGTGTTTCTTCTCTTGTAGCACCCACTACTCTGACGAAAATGTCATCCTATCACTGAGAAACTAACAATCTGCTTGGAAATTTAAATAGTGTTCAATTAACAAGTTTTAGCTACTTTCAATATGGGCCTGCTTTTGGTGAAGTGGACAGTCTGCAGAACTGCCTCTGTCCTTTCTACACTGTAACAGAACTTCTTTGAAAATCTTGCTTATTTACTTCTGTTCACTGTGCAGAGCCAGACAGGTCTAAGATGCTTGTTTACCAAAATTACAATCTATTTCAGAAGGGTTATAGCAGAAATTCTCTTTTCTGCTTTGTCAGCTTTGCTGCTCTTTTAGGAACAGTTTTTTCTGCTGACAGATATCCCCTACTGAAGTTACTTCTTACATAAGCCTCATGAACATCCTACAAGGCAGGCCACAAAGCTCCTTTCAGAATTCTTTCTTTAATTATTGCTGCAATATCACCAACACCATGCTTTTATATGGTATGTCTTATACTAAAAGCATGGTTTATTTGGGTTTAAATCTGATCTCAAGCAGTGTAAGATGCTGTCAGTTGAGTGGGAAACTCCATATATTTTGCACTTCTGTGAAAAAAACTCATTTAGAATGTCAAGAAGACTAAATCAGCACAGCTTCTCCTGGAGATCAGCAGCAGCTCTGACAGGAGCTACACAGTGCAATAGAGTTATTTGAATAATATGTCCAACTTGCTAAATGTAAAGATTCTATTAAGGTTGGAGTGTTTCATGTCAAGAAATGGTTAAGAATCAGGCTTCCCTTAGTGAGCCTTTTGTTGCATTACTCCAGAAAGAAATTGGTAGTGGGTACAGAGGAGCACAAGTCTTGCAGTGCTCCAAGCATCACAGGTTGCTGATCCTGAGATGCACAAAGGAATGAGACAGTGAGAAGAAGGGTGTCTGGTGACTGGTGAGCTCTGCTCTTCACTGGGTCTTGCCACATGGGTCTTACAGAATGGTCAGTGATTTATTTTTTTTTAAAGATGTTTCCAAACAGAAAACTGCCATCCGATTTACAGAAATGCTGCATTCTCATAGCTCTAAGCTGTAGCTGAAATCTCTGGAGCTGTGTTCTGAATACTTAAGCATTCAAAGTATTCTGGAAAAATGAGATCCTGGGTGTTCCTTGCCAGTCATCCTTAAACTGTTCCTTAAGCTTTGTCAGATTTGTCTGTCCTTGGATAAGACTGGCTTAATTTTATTTCACTTCCCACAGGTATTGTTCAGATAAATTCACTGCTGTTTGTCAAGAGCTCATGCACAGCCTGGATACCCCCACAGAAATTCACTGAGGATGCTATATCTGGGATCAACTATTGAATAACAGAGAGAGGAAAAATATTGACTAACTGCATTCTCTGAAAGAGGCACAAGTCCTAAAGGAGGAACAGGGGCTGACACAAGAATTACAAGCAATGTATTCTGGCAGTCACGGATGAACCAAGTGACCACATCGATTTTGCAATCTCAGTTCCAGCATTTTCTAATTTGTAAGTGTTCCTCTTCATAATCAGAGGCTGTTACACAGGCAATTCAGCCATAGTATTCACAGTTAGTTTGTAAAATCAAACATCCTCTTATGGGACTGACCTTCCTGCCTTGCACCACCATCAACATTTACATTCACAGCCCAGGTCTTTTCCTAGAAAAGCTCCTAGGGAGGCTCCTGAAAGACAAAGCTGTTGCCCTCTATGCACACCAGGTCCTGAGAAAGCAGAGGACGTGTACTTTGCCACTGCTTCTCACCATGTGCTGATAACTAAAATGTACAGTTAGGGACCCAGAGCTGATGTGAAACACACACTTAATTTTCTGCTGCTTGAGATTTGTCTAAAGCAAATCAAGAAAATAGTATTAAATCATCTCGGATGCCAGGATGAATCTTCATTTGAAAGCCTACTCCAAAGCATGCCCTTTTCATAGTTTCTTAAAAACAACAGTTGAAAACTCTTTCTTTGCTTCTAATAGGATAAACAAAGTTACCCACAAATGAAGCAGAATTTCTTTCTTTTTAATTCAGCTCAAGGCAAACTGCCAGCATGAATATTTTCAGCTCAATTAATCAGAGTTTAGAAAAAATTGCAAACAATGGGAAAAAGTTTTTGAATAGCAAATTGTAATGAACTTATATTGCAGAAGAACTTTCAGTGTGCTCTGTAAGTATTCTACTGCTGGGGCATCAATGTCTATGCTTTGAAGATCCCAGATTTCTCAGGAGAAGAAATTGCAGTGTGGGGAACAGACACCGGGCTGGGGATCAGGATATACAGATTCTGTTGTTTGTCTTGCTAGTCGCTAATCTGCTCCTGTAGTTACATTACCTTTTCCTCCACACTTCTCTTTGCCTTAAACCTGGTTTGGTTTAAGCTCTTCAGGACAAAGACCATCTCTTACTAATTTCTGTACACCAACTCACAACTGATCCCTGAAGATGCCACAGGCATTACCAGAATATATGCGTTACAGCAACCTTTAGATTTCATTTCTCACTTTAAGAACCCTTCCAATAATGAACAAGATAAATATAACACACTGTGCTTCCCAATTACATTCCCTACAATTCCTGATGGGAACACAGAGGTAACAAATGTTTATTTGCCATATTATTTTGGCCTGTTTCCATCTCTGGAACAGAAGATCATCTTGTAGCCCTTTGCACAGAGGTCCAAGAAGTGACTAATGCAGGACAGCTGCAGGTTGAGTCTTGGTGTCTGAGGAACAGGCATCTCATCCAGTTACCCAAAAGCTTGGGACACTGCAGGAAACTCCTGCAGCTCTCCTGGGCAAGGGGTTCAGGCTGAGAGGGCACCAAATGGAAGGCACAGCTCGAAGGCAACAGGGAAAGGGAAACATTTCTGTTTGGTGTTGGGCTCAGGCACACAGAGAAGGCAGCCAAGGATGGAGCTCGCTCTTCCTTAATGAGCAGTGCAGACAAATGTTAGCACACACCACTGAGCTTTGGGTCACTCCAAGAGGATTCCTCAGCTGCGAGCCCTCACAGATTACACTCCTGGATCAATGACACTTCGCATTGTTTCCTACGGAGTAAGGCCCACCCTGGTGTACTTCTGCCTTGCTAGAGCACTATAAATGGACTCAATTATAGCTGTAATTAAGCATTTGTGTTTTAGGGAGAAATATATTTGTAGATTCAGCTCATACCTGCTCCGGGGGAGGAAGGTTCAAACATACTGGATGTATCACTGCATGTGTTGGAAGCTTGCTCTGAGAGCTTCTTTTTTGCACTTCCATCTGCTGACTTATGTGATTTCTTTTTATTCTTCACCAGAATTTTGTACATTAAATCCATAGGGCTTGGAAGAGGAACCCCAGCTTCAAGCTTGTGGAAAAAGAGAGATTTGTTACAATAAAAAAAACCAAGCTTTTGACAATATCTTAGGGCTCACATGGTACAAGACAGTTTTGTAACCTCTGTAACGCCTGTTAAAATGAAATGGATTTTGCACAAGAGGTAACGTCAACATTAAATGAAACAGGGCTACTGAGGGCACTTAAGAAGAAAAATGCTTTATGAAATGTCTACAGTAATAACCAAAATAAGTGCTAGTTCAAATATGAAAGTCTACATTATAAAATGTCAGCTATGAGAATCAATTGCATTTAGATGATTACAATTCACTATATCAGGACAATCTCTGCATAAAAAATGATGCTTAAGTCACCAACAGCTCACATTGTTTAACTCCCCCTTTTAGACTCTATTTTGAAAGGCTGTCTATGCAGAATCAGACAGGGCTGAAATACTGAAATAAAAAGTGACACAGAGATTTGTGATCTGATTAATACCAAGCCACATTACCGGGTATTTTTCCAAAGGATCCATAAGCAAGGCATCTCCAAATATTAATCTGCAGTACTCTGCCATTTTTGCCTGCTGTTTAGGGCTGAGGGGAAGAAAAGAAAGAAATAAATGAGTTCCAGTAATGCCACAGAGTGGAAGCAGCAGTAATGGAATATTTAACATCCCTAAACTAGACATAATTTCACAATCCAATTGCTGTGAATTTTTCAGAGAGACCTAGATGTATCATTCAATTATTTTGATTCCTCTCACAAGAGTTTATCAAAAGGATCACAGATGAAGTAAAGCCACTGGTCAATTGAATAACAGTGAAACAACCATAAGATGAATTTGCCTCTTTCAGGCAGCATTTTTATTCAGAGTTTAAATATTTTCCCCCTTCTGCTACTTTACACACGTCTGGAGTTCTTCTCACACAAATACCCCACAACGCCATTTGGATTTTATCCTTTTGGTCCTCCCTGACCTAAGGCATAAACCCCAAACCAGTTAGCCAGAAAACAGTCTCCTGCTGTGCAGGTGTGTCTGTTAAATTTCCCAATCCAAGGGTACCTATCACCTCACTCAGCATCTTCATAAGGCACAGACACACAGAAGAAAGGGCAGAAGGCACCACCTGGGCTGGGTTTGCCCCAAAAGCTTGCACTGTTCTCACCAGCTCACTCAGAGGTATTTCCCTTGACATATTCTCTCTGGCAGAAGTGCAATTGTGCTACTGCTAAAATACATTACGTCAATTTGGAGAATTGCCATAATAAGTGCTGGTATAACTACATTTTATGTGCATATAATTGCATACTGCAGGCACATTATGACTGGGGCCAACATAGCAGAACAGCATTTTTAGGACAGATCTGTAATATCAAGCTTCTAGGTGAGCTCAATGATAATTGTAGCTTGTTTGGGTATGTGGTCAAATTCCTTTTTAAAGGTTTTTTTACATTTTGTCTAAAATCAGATAGAGCATCAATTTTTACCACAGTAAATTACTTTGCAGTTTTCACAGCATCCTCGAGAAGTAAATTGAACCTCAGTAAACTCTACTCGTAATCAATTTTCACAAAGTGCAGCCAAAGGATGAAATAATTCCTGCATATCAGTGATGGAAGCTTTAGGACTGACAATAGGTTAGATGGCTCAAAAATATTACTCAAATCACCTTAAAATGCAGCTCAGTGCTACAGTCACTTTCTAATTTTAGACACTGGGTATTTTTGTTATATGTGCCTGTTTAACATCTGAGCTTAGGTATCTCTCAAAGTTTCCTTTTTTGATGCTCTGCTGGTAAGTCTCAATTAAAGGACAGGATTATATTGCTTAATACAACTTCCACAGCTACTGCTAATTATGATCTGCATATCATGGAAGATACAGGAATGGTATAAGCCGTTATGTTACCATGGAGCTCTTTTTCAGGACAAAAAAGAGCTGGGTATATAAGACATGAAAAAAAGGGGCTCGTTTTTCTCTTGCAGTCCAGGAGTTTAACCACCACTGTGTCCCTAGTTGGTCATTAGTTACCAGCTGGGCAGTGCAGCCCTCCCAGGGTCAGCATGGCCAAAGCAGAGCTGAGATAAGAGTTGGGTGGCATCTGAGTCAGAAAATGTGATGCCCCTGAGATCAGCAGCCTGGATGCCCCGGGAGCAGACAGTGGCTGGACCAGTCTTAGCTCAGTCACTGACAAAATGAACTGCGAGGAGGGTTTAAGTGATCCCACAAAGCAAGTGCTGCATGCAGTTTCAATCCCGACAGCACTTCATTAATGCTGCCTTTTGCAGGCAGGCAATTCTGCAAAGAAAGCTAAAAGCCACTTTTAGCTGAGGGTGAAAATAAAGATGAAGACAAGCAAGGCAGTGGAACTAAGAACCCACACAGGAGAAGGTGACGGGAAGAACAAATCAGGGTAAGACATTGTGCTGGCCATTTCCAACCACCAGCTATCACGGGAAATACAGACACCTCACTCCAGCAAGTGGGTATGTGCTATGAATCTATGGGTCATTACAGTGAATCTTATTCCAGTCTTCCACCAGGGTGTATTTTGAACAGATGCACGCTCTTAGAACCCAGGCAGTTCAGAGGACATCTCTCTGAATCAGTTGAACATGTTTATTGAAACGGTAGTAATTAGATGTGACATCATCATTTTTAAATGGGCACGATTCCAAAAAAACCCCCTCTCTATAAGAATCAAAAAAAAAGGCAAAAGTTAAAATCTAATAAATTTCCAGCTACCACCACAGCTAGAACAAATTCTTCTGATCTTCTATGTTTAATTACATGTTTACCTCAAAGAGCGCACAGTGAGAACTTTCATTTTTGCAAACGAAAAAAACGTAATGCAACATTATGTTGGTTCAGTGTATAAATTCCAATGTCACTGCATCCCAGAGGCAGAAAGAAGGAAAATTATGTGAAAAACTAATGGGTTTTGAAACTAGAAAAAAACCTTGTGGTAGTAAATAAGGCCCAAGGAGGGAAATCCTGACATTACAAAATTACTTGTCTTTGTGAACTGGACTACATGTACAGATATTTTTATAAGCTGCCATGAGGGAATAAAAAATATTTAGGAGTACCAGCATTTAACTGTGTGGTATTTTTTTGAGTTCTCTCTCTAATATATAAATCTGTGTATGTATGGTTGCAAGAGACCATTAGTCATAGTAGATTATGTATCACTATTAAAGTACTTTAAAAAGTTGGAACAGAAGTTTCTTTTTCTTTTCCCTTCTTTCAAAATTACAAACCAGAGCAACAGATGGAACACCACCTTTTCTACATCCACATGTTCCGCCAGTTGGGTTAGGAAAAGAAAAACCAGGTATTTCTTGGCCCACATCTACTGTTACTGGAAATTCTCTCAGCGTTCATGGATTGTAATGAAAATTGATTGTCTGAACAGAGCTGGCTTTATCTGCTGTATAATTTTCACTGTGCAGACACACAGGCAGCACACAGACTAATTATATATGTGCCCAAAATGTGCCAGGGCAAGGGGACATAAAGTAGAAATGTGACAGCTGGAGATACGGAAATATAAAGAAGATCAAGAAATGTTTTCTTTGCCATTACTGTATCGCCTGCACTTTGTTTTACTGTGTTTGTGTGATGCCTGCTATGAAGGTCAGTCACAGAGGCTCTTTGGCACAACTGCACAACCACCACTCCTGAAACTACATTTTTATCACTTCTGCACAGATACTTCCTCTGCCTGAGACAGGCACACAGATGCTTCCCCAAAGGGTCTAAAATCATTTACAGTGTAGGACGAAGAAGTGGTAAAAATCCTGCTAATATTTGAAATAACAATTCCAGCAAGGAACCAGCAATATGAATAACTGTAATTAGATTTAATCTTGGGAGCAATCTTATATGGATACTGCTCAAGGATCACTTAACCTTTCTGCTATGTCATCAGTGCATTTCTAATTATAGAGTGTCTGCTTTCAGATTTGCAGATTGCTTATCTCCTTGCAAGCCCAGTTTCAAACGTCAAGGTCTTCTTGAGGTCTTTCCCACATTTTCAGGGCACTTTTCTATTTTTTGACAGAACCACATATTTTCTTAGTACTGTCTTTTTTCACTGTGCATGTTTTGACTTCAATATAAATGACGGCAGACATCATATTTTTATGTAGTCTTAAAGTTATATGCCTGCCCCTCTTTCTAAACTTTTTACTGGATAAAAACAGGTAAGAAAGAATACACTACCAGAGGAGTTATAGTAAAGAAGATAACAATTCTTCACAATGCTAAAAAGGTACTGGAGAGGAGCCTTTCTAGAAAACACATCAAAAGAAAGTAAATGAGATGATTTACACAATGTGCTGATAAGTGATTTGTTAGGTGGACAAAAAGTGTTAAAACTATTCTCATGAACATAAACCACAAGGAAGAAAAATGTAATTTTAAGTCCAATGGTGATTAACACTGTCCTATCTAATCACAGTCTGTTTAAAAGCCATGAATGAAGAACACAGGGTAAAATCATATTTTTGTTTAAGCCAATACCAAAAGTTCTAGGGGACCAGAATTTCACATATGAATATGAAATTACTCTCATAACTTGAAAACCAGGAAAAAAAAAAACCCTGGTCACCCAGAAGCAGGAATTGACGAAACAGGATTTGTATTTTTTTACACCAATTCTATAAAAACATCAGTGTTAACATTTAGGGCGAAGTCCATCTTTAAGATCTAGGAGAAAAACAACACTCCAAGTAAATGAAAAGACAAAAGGAGCATTCCATGAAATTAGGTGAAGGATTCTGGGAGTGGCCTGACCAATTGCATATTTCTCTAGCAACTAGTGAAGGAATGAAGGGGTAATTGTAGCAGTCAGCAAAATAAGTAGAAATTATTTTCAGCCAAAGGAAAATCAAAAAACATACACATTAAGCCTGATGATTTACTGCAGCAGAAAATAATAAATACCAATAAAGCCTCAGAAAGAGGAAATATTTGGTATTGGTTTTGCAGACTTGCTTTGCTAAAAACCTACGTCATAGCAATGCATGGAAAAGGACACCAAGGAATGCACGTAGGGATAATTCATTATTCCGTGATTGGACATTTCTGAAGAGAAAGGTCCAGTGCTTTCTGTGGGGCAAGTTTTAAAGATCAGGGTACTGTGGCAGTAACTCTGCTCCCTCTTTGTCACATTCCTGCAGTATCACACCATCTTTAATTCTAACAGTGTTACATCTTACAGCTTTAAAGCCACTCTTGTACATAGCTTACATCTGACAAGAGTTTATTTTATAAATTTCTCTTACTTCTTTACTTTCCTAAAATAGAACAGATCACCCTGGAAAGCTGAAGATTTAAGTCATAATGACTTTAAAGGAAGAAAAATGTCACCCTTCTGGTTAAAATAACTTAGATGTTGCTTTTTCTCTGCCTTTTGGTAACACAGTGAATGTATATTTTAACAAATCCAGAGGAATGAATACAAAACACATTACATTGAAGAACGATGGTGGAGATCTTCTCTAAAGGCCAGAGGCTGCATTTGGAAGCACTGAGAAAAGCAAAACCCTACAGCAGTAGGTGAGTGCGAGCAAGTCCAAAGGGATATAAAGGACACCAAAAAGAAAGGAGGGGACAGATTAGAGAAGGAAATTAAACACAGTATCTGTGTGGTCTGTCAGAGGAAGACAGGAATAACCAAGCAGGATTTAAGAGGTAGGTGTTTCAATCATAACCAGGTGGCCTTTAAATGTGCACAGAGCAAACACATACTTGCCCACAAAAGGTAAAATGACACTGTAAGGTTCACCAGTGGGGTAGCTCAGCTCTCAGATTTTAGACTTTTCTACCTATATAACTTTTGATCAGTATTTCACATCTGTTCTTAAAAGCATTCTTACACAGCTTCTTATACCAGTTCCTTCCCTTATGACAAGAATGGTCTTCCTAAAACAATGGAAAAGCAGTTAGCCCTCACCCTTTTCCTCTTCAAGAAACAAAAGTGTCAACATATTTTCTGATTTGCCTTAAATCACTCATAGGTGCCCTCAAGATTACTTTTTATTTCACAGTTAAAAAAAAAAAAAAAAAAAGAGTTTCTCAGTCCAAACTGGCCCTGAAAGTGTTGAAAATATTTTCACAGCACAAAAACAGAGGGGAAAAGGCAATTCAAGTTAAGGCACATGTTATGTGTCAATGTCACCCCACTTTGAACCATGTGGTGTCTGCATTCAAAACCAATGTCAAACTTAAAAAAAGGAGAAGAAAATCAGAACTATAATAATAAAGTAGACCACTGGGACAAAGCCAGAAGTTTATTTTTTCTTTTCTTACACAGAAAAATTATCCTTTCTTTGTAACTAAAAGAAAATGAAAAAAAAATCTTACACAAACTGTTATTTTTTTGGCAGAAACCAACAGTTTCTGATCATCCACATCACCTATTTTGCAATCCTAGAAATCTGTGGTTCTGGCCTCTACTTCTAATGCAAGAGAAACAGACCAAATCCTGTGCTCACATTATTCTTCTAGCACAGAACAGGGTCACAAGCAGGTGAAATATGCCTCGTTTTCCTGGAAGCACTGCTGCACTCCAGCAGGACATACTGAGACTGGTAAATCTAACAAAATGCATCTCACAATTATTCAAACTCTCTCTCTCACACAAAAGATTCTAATTTAGGAAGATTTTTAAGAACATGCCCAATTGATCCTGATTATCTCAGTTAAATTAGGCTGACAGTTTATTTTTTGGTAAGAGCCCTTGTTTGTGTCATAGAATAAAATTGTCACAAATGGATACACAATTCCATATCTAGATCTTATAAAAAATGAAACACCATACAAGAAAATGTGGTAATTACTTACGAATCCACATGGTTCTCAAAGGAAAGGAGGATTGGAAAGGGTGATGTCTTAAATGCACATTCAGCAATAGCTTCTATTACTTCCTAAAGAGTGGAAAGAAATACAGTTACAAATTTATGTTTCTAAAGAAACAGCGATTTAGTCTTTGAAGACAGAAGAGACCTAAGGAGGTCTGAAATCACTCCCTGAGATAAGATCTTCCATTCTAAACATCCCAGAAAGTGCTGGATGTGCTTTGGCTGCAACCAGATTTTCCAAACTGAACTGTAATCAAATCTCAAAAATGTCTGATGAGTCTCAAACATCACACTTGTCAGGAAATTACTTACGTCTGCCAAAATCAATAGCTTAAATGTAAAACTTGGTCTCTGTGTGGAGCTGTTCTGTGCCTGCAGCCATGACTTTCATGTACTGCTCTGCATAATAATAAACACACTCTGACAAAGGCGTATCTTCCAAACATCACAGCACAAGCACGTATCCATAAAATCCTTAGTTACTCTGACTCACAAATTTTAGTTCCCTCTTTTCTTTTTCCATTTTTTTTTTTTTTTTAAATGACAGAAATCCCTCTAAGGCAAAAGAAAGGAAAAAAAAGAAAACGTTACTCAGTTAAAACAGTTGGCTGTGTAGTAATCATCAAACAATCGAACAGAGGACTCAGAAACTGAAACTTCCGTGAAGTTTCCTTTCAGCTGTGATGGAAAATGGAAATCCAGTAAAGAAATCATTTGGTAACACTAATTTCAGTGGGGGTACACAAAACATTAATGCACTCACTGTTAAAAATGATGAAATGTTTCCCTCTTGGAACACAAACCTTTTTTCAAAAGAGCATAGAGAATACCAAAGCCGTTTCATATGCACTGCTGTCAGACTCTGGAGTTTATAAGAACCCGTAAGGATGACTAAAACCTAGAAGATTTATTTAGTTTAAACAAGCTTTCCCTGGGGATTTCTTTTATTCTTGAGAAACGTAACACCAAGAAATCCACTTCCTCAAACAAAAGCTGAGCTTCTGGTACATTCTTCTGGTACATTTATTTTAAACTGCCTTCCCAACTGCAAAAGGGGATGAAATCCTGCATGAGTGGAGAAAATAACCTGAAAAGGTGTAAACAGGATTACAGTGATGAAATCTGGGGGTGAAAAGCTTAGACATTGGTTCAGTGGAGAAAGAGGTATGCTGGGCATTCAGTCTGGCACCGCATTTAAAGGGAAATGCTTCGTGGTCAGAGGAACACCATGGCATGTTCCACACTTTACTCCAGCTGCAGAATGACCCACCTGAAACAGATCTCCAAGGTACACAGGCACCAATTCCTGGTTATGGCATGACAAATACGGTTGTTCCCTATAGGATCTCACCCTGGCAGCAGCTGAGAAAAACCTTAGGCATTTCTGGATGCCACGAAGCAAGGGAAAAACCAAGGAACCCAAAACCCCAGCAACCTAAGGATGGGGAGTGTACGCTGCTCCTGTCTCCACACTTCAGGAAGGCTATGTGAGGCAGTGAAAACTGGCAGACTGCACAGTCACTGCGGGCCGTGGTCATGCCAAGAGTGCAAGCTGATATATGATTCAGCATTCAAGACCCAGTGATCACTCTGAGTGGATTCACACACTTCTGACACATTATTTCACTGCCATTTTGCTTCTCCCCAGCCAAGCAGAACACTTGCAGCTGAGGTTTTTTACATTTTTAACGTGTGGAGAAAAAATACGTGCCCTGAAGTGACAGATGAAATAGTCCTGAGTAGGTTTAGAACACCTTCCACTGTCTCTCTTGCAAACACAATGCCTAGGGTTCAACATCTAAATATCCAGGGATAATCCTTGTTTCTGCTAATGATCCTTTGAAGAATCAGATTAACTTTATTTTAAATTCCTGCTCATGACCAAAGCAGTTGAGCTATCTTCTTTAATTAAAGGACTTCAAGCAATGAAACCCTATGCCTATAAACATAATTGGCTTCACATAAACATAACTAGAAAGCTAATAACGAACGTGCAAGAAGGTTTTTTCACGTTTTCCTTTGATTAACTCAATCAGTGGAGAATTAGAGAAAACCAATTGAAAAAAAAAGGAGTGTTCTTGTGCAAGTGGAGTTTGGTGTTCTGTCCCTGTGGGAGTACTGTTTGGGTTTTTTTCCTAAAGGAAGGCACTAGAATACAAAAAAACCCACCCCAACAACTCATGCTTTAAAGTGTGGGAGATGTCTCAGAGCTGTAGTCAGTACAGAAACCATACTTAATCCCTGCAACATGACCAAAGTAAGTAATGAACATTTTCCCACGTATTCCTGCACACAGCTAAGTCTAGAAACGTATTTCCATGGTGAGTTAGTGTCTGAGATGAAGAAGAATTATTTTCACACTTGAAAAATGATACCCTGATATATCATTATAAGCTGTGCTGACTGCTAGTCTTAATAATAAAGGAAAACACCTCCATCGTGCTCCTTTAACACCTTGGACCAAAAACATCTTTAAGAATAACAAAATAACAATGTAAGGTTATTGCTGAGGGTACAGTATGTGCTTTGTATTATAGAAAAAGGAAATGGAAGATGCAATTCAGTAATACAGATGACATGTCTAGGGTCTGAATGGCACATATATCCCCTCACAATCTCAAAAGATACTAATTTTTCTTCTTCAACCTCCAGTGCTTTGGATCTGGTCCCAGGTATCCGGAATCAGGGTAATTGCACACACTGCTGTTAGTTTTTTTTAATTGTGAATATAATGCTGAGTGTCTGGACCCTGTGGATGGAACCTGCCCATCTGGGCATGAGCAGCCCACAGGAATTTAAAGGCTTGCAAATTGCAGAGATTTCCATGATAGCTGCTATTTCCTGCCTCAGCTCAGCACTTTTGTCTCCCATTCCCAGTTACCAGGCAGAGAAGAGAGGAGGAGTGAACTGATACACTGGTATTGCTGTTCACCTCCACTCTCGTCCCTGCTGTGTGCTGCGGAGCTGTAACCCGAACCAGTCCTCCCTCAGGATGCCTTCACAGACCCACGTGGCACTGTAAACCCCGTTGTGGTGCAGTGCCTGCTCCTTCAGCCCTGGCTGTGGTTTGCCATGTTTCTCTCCCTCCGAGATGTGTTGCAGGGATGTGCACGGGAGCATGGCCCTGGGCACTGAGCCCAGTCCCCAGATGGCACTGCTACCACACCACATAATCCCGTTTCCTTCCACTGCCACGATCACCAGGAACCTCTTCCTGCACAAGACCCAAACACTACAACTCTTCTCTTCCAGTGATTCTGCACACGCTCGGAAATCTCCTCTTCAAGCATCTTTTTGCCCTCACGTTTCCATCCCTTCCACCTTCGCAGTGATGTCCTAGCGATGTATTTGTGATGGTTTTACACGACAGAACCCACCCCAGCTAAAGCCAGCTCCCACCAGCGCGCTGCACTGCTGTACCTTGAAGGATATTTCAGTTGTCATAGTGAATCCATGTGTGATGACGGGCTCCTCCTCTGCTGTCCTCCCTTTCCAGCAGTCCAGCTCCACACAGCGGCAGCCTGACAGGAGCACTTGCCGATACATCTCCACCGATGAGTTGCCAGCCAGCTGTCCAGCTGTGACAGCACAAGAATATGAGAAAAGGCAAGTCGTTTGGGGCCTCGGGAGTAAATACAAATAAGCTGACAATAATTAGAGTTAACAGCATCTTTTACCCTTGGCTGAGAGGAATAACATTCAAAGGCATGGGAAGAGTGTAAGGACGCAATGGAAATAACTTCAGCAGAGTCAGTGTCATGGTTTGGATTCTGCCCTCAGCCAGATATGAATGAGAATAATCCAGCTGAATTCAGCTCAAAAACTTCTTACAGATACCATGAAATACATGAAATAAAATAATAATTTAAAAAGCTTCGCTGGACAAGACTTTGTTCTCCCTTGACAAGTAATGTGAAATTTGGAGGCAACTCAAGGCATCAAGAGCACAGTTTCTCAAAACATGCAGTACAGTTTAGTACAAGATGAAACAAACCTCCTACACTCATAAATGGTAGCATTATTAGGTCTCCAATCAATATTTAATACACTAACCACTGCATTGAGTCGGTCAGTTAAATTTGCTGGTGTGACACTGCATTATGTAGGGTGAAATTTCATTAAACTGACAGTTTCCAACAATAAAGTAACATAAATCTAAACAAGGAAAACTCGTATTTCCCCAAACTCAGGAACCAGTGGAAAAAAATAACACACAAAAAGGAACCCCAACCCAAGCTACCAAAGAAGTCCAGTTGGATTCGGGGAAGAATATCCAGCCAGGGTGTCTTCAACTGATGCAACAGGTTTGATTCCAGTCACATGGACACAGATTTCTTGCAGCAGAGAGGTAATGGAAGAATGGCTTAGTGCTTCTTTTAGATGCAAATAAAATGGATGCAGTTTCCTGCTTTCTAGCAGAGTTCCTGACATCTTCTTGGATTTCCTGAAGGGAATCCATTTTCTTTTTAAGGAGACAGCAAGTTCAATCACATAAAGATTCTTTGCTGATGGGGAACATATGAATACTTCATCTAGACTGGCATATAATATAATGCAGATTAATCCTCATTTTATTGTCTCTGTGGTTTCTGTGTTTAGGTTTTCTACTGGGAAACACAAGTTTTGGGATTTGCTTCACAAAATGGCATTGTCTGCGTTTGCTCTTTAGCTTCTACTAAAAACTGTAACAAAACCCCCTCTATTCGCAAATTCCTGTTCACTGTTTCTGTCTCATACATGTGTAGCAGCAATAATAAACACTCCACAAGGTATTAACATTACTACTGTGAAAATCCACAAGAATTCTCAGCTCCTACTGGAACCAATGGGAAGTATCTATTCACTAACAAGAAATTGGCCAGTGCTGGAAAGCTCTGAAAATCCAAATGGAGTCAGCAAGTGATAACATGTCTCTTTGAACTTAGCTTTTTCCTGTGTTTCCTTTGATTATGGCAGATTATCTTTACTCAGACAAAAGCCTTTTTTTGGTGCAATTCCAGTGTCTGGGTTAGGTAGTGGCAAATGCAAACAAGGATGGATCAGGGTAAACCAGCACATTTTTCCATGTGCTCATCCCTAAGCATCTGCTTATGAAAACTTGGCTCTCATTACAAGGACCCATTGAACTATGTTCACTTAGAAAACTGTTCCAGTGTTGTCTTTCTTTTCCTTCAGGGCATTTTGAATTGGAATTAAGCAACTATTCTATGATTAACAAACTCTGATTCCTGAGAGACTACTGGTCGCTATCATTGCTAAGCGTTTTGGACTACAAGATCCTTAACCTTCAAAAGCGCTTAAGTAAATCATGACATGCATCACTTGCCATGACACTTCTCACACTACCTTATTAATAAGGCTCAGACATTTTGGAAGGATTCCTGCAAAGGATAAGAGGATATTCAACCTCCAAAGCTTACAGTCTTCAGAAAGACTCCCAGTCAAAGTATAAAATGCTAGCACGTTTTAATAGTCTCAATAGCTTTTTTTCCTGAAATATAGAATATGAGGAATGTTCCCTCGAATGTGTTTTGCATATATTATTTAGAAATTACTGTTGTGTGAGTCTCTGTTTGCATTTATTCCAAAATATCCCTTTTGCATTCTAAAATCTGATCAAACAGACACTAAAGGGAACACTTCCAGAGTAAGTTTAATAGCCAGAGTACAGATTAATTTTTTAATACTGCAAATTGAAAGCATTATGTATTCCCTGCTATAATATAAACAGCATCTACAAGTAATACCAGAACATTTACATCCCATCACCTTGTATGGGCTAAGGAGAAATGGATTTTGACAAAAACTCACTTTTCTGAAAAACACAATCGGTTGAATCATACCTTACAGGACATAATGCAAAATGAGTCAGTGCTGACCGATATGAGCTGAGAACATGACCCGTGTATCCCCCCACACACAGCAGTTCCACACTCCTGTAACATTCAGCTGCCCGTTTCTCAGCAAGTGCATCCTTGTTGGGTTCATTCACCACTGTTTTCCTAAGTGAAAGTTATTTGCAATACATGGACTCAGAATGTGGTTGCCATTTTAAGATATGTTTCTTCCCCACACTGGGGGATATTTGGATCCGGGTATTATTTGGAAACACCTGAGTCTTTCACCACTCTGGAAACAGAGACTGCTTTGGCCCCCTTGCCCACCCACAGCACCCCCTTCTCCCAGCCTGCATCCTCCCTTTGCTGGCACAAACAGGAATTGCTGAAGCTCCTCTCTCCAGGCAAGTCCTGGAAAAGCAATCAGTGCTCTGGATCACACGCTGTAGTTTGCAGTGTGCAAACCCAGAGCCCTGTGCTGCTGGAGCTGGCTCTTGACTTCAGCAGCAACAGAAGGTGCTGGCAGCTAAGGGTTTTTAGACACAGTACATTTACCTGAATTTATTTTCCTCCTGAGTTATTTTGCCTCACACAGGACAAGTGAGTTAGACCCCATACTGTGACATACTCTGCTACCTCGTGTATGTAAATCAAAACAAGGCTCTCACCTTGGCTGTTATTTTTAACACTTCACATGGGGCCAAAGCAGAATGTGTGGCCAGGCTGGCTCCGGCCAGCAGCAGGAAGACACTTGCTGTGAGCACTGATGCAGGCTCGCCCGAGCAGAAGATGCACCACCTGATTGTGCCAGGAGTGACAGACACTACGGGGTAACCTCGTCCTGCCTGTGGGAACCACTTGAGAAACAGACACTGCACGACCAGCTGAGTGTCTCCAGCTCCAGTGAGGAAGCAGGGAGCACTTCCCATGCTGCCGGCTCTCTGTACCTTGGGTTTCCATCAGGATGTGGTAGGGCTGGGAGAGAACAGAGCCTTGGGTCCTGTCAGACCTTTCTGAGCCCAGCACAGCAGCCAGCCAAAAACTGCTGGTGGTGGCATGACAAACTCTTGCTCAGAGAGGCATCACCCAGCTTTCCTTCCCTTCCATATGGTGCCTTCCAGCTTGGAAACTGCAAAGGCACTGTTCTGGAGGCTTTGGAGGTGAAGAAGGTTTCAAGCAAGTGTTGACTGTAGATAATAAGCAGCAACAGTCAGGACTGAGGAACAGCTGAGAACAGAAAAGCTGGAGGATGGTAGAGGAGAGGTCACAGCAGTGATAGATAAGAGAACATGCCTCTCATGGGACATTTTTCTAGGAACAGCTGACAGGACCAGACTGTAAGCAGGGAAGCAGATGCTGAGGGTGAATGGGATAGTTTCACATTGGCTACATGTGCTCCATGATAGTTCTGCAACCTACTACAGATACTATTTTTCCTTTTAGCCAAAATATGTATTAAAGGTTTGTGACTTCCATATTTTGCATTTCCCATATACAACAGCAAGGGGCACAGCCAGCGCAGCGTGCAGTGCTGAGTACAGTATATCATCATTTGTCTTTGACTTCGGGTGCTGCTGAAAGAAATGCTGCAAAGTCACTCCCCACTGTGACAGCAGCAGTGACCTGAAGTGAGACACCAGAAAAAATCAGAGTTGCACTTTAAGGGTTAAAAGGAGTAAATATGATACCAGTGAGAAAAAAGAAGACAGAAAGAAAAAGTTTCCAAAACATGGCATTTCTTTAAGTTAGCCTAGGTTCACTATAAATCATTTCTTTCTTCATGGATTTTTACCTTTGTTCTTGAAAAATTAAATTTCCCTAAGAAAAAGAAAGCAGTAACACTCCTAAATAAATAATCAGGACTTGATGTACTGCCAAGGGTTTCTACTAAAGGCTAGGAAAATGATCAGTGTAATTAAAAATAAATTCAGAGTGTGCACATGTTTCTTTTTATGTTATAATGCTGTTTCTTTGTGCATGCTTTTTCTGGGTTAAAAAAACTAACAAAAGGAGAGATAAATAGGAGGGCATTAAGCACAGTAATCATAAAGTATTGCCAGACTGAACGGTTTTCTTATTGTACTAATAATTATTACATGACTAGTTGCTATTTCACAGCATCAACGAGGGCAAAGGTGCTTCCCTTCCAAAGCCATGAGCACTTGAGCAGATCCTTCAAACTCTTCTTGGGAAAAAGAATAGTCTGCCACCATTAATTTTATCTCTTGTTGGAAGGAAGCAAATGGGAATGCGATTGCTGTATCTGGTCTAGCCTCAAAGGAAAATCTAAGGCTGTCGGTTTTTCTAACACAGAGATAAATATCAAATCATTAATCCCACTGTCGGCCAGCTGCCACTGTACAATTTACTGAACATAATGAACCCACCAAAAGGGAAGGGTTTGTGTTTTGTGCCTGTAAATGTGAAAACAGACACTTTGAAAAGGAATTTGAAAGAGTTTCAAACTTCTTCTGCACTATCCGCTGAGTTTATTCTGATTTACTCCCCCAGTTTACTATAGTAAATTAAGACTGAAGATCATATTTCCAGATGTAGTTTCTGAAGCTCCTTAGAAATGCAGGCAAAGAAACCTGTAGATGCAGTCTGAGATGATCGGCAGACTTTCACACACAAGTCAAAGCAAACTTAGCAAGTGTCAAGGTAAATAATTAAACATGTGAGGTCACTTGCAGTGCAGTTAAAAAAATCTAGAATAGGTTGGACTAACCATGAATTCCCATCCTTAATTCTTTGTTCTTTGGCTTCTGTGCCTCTAGACCTCTGGAAGACACCTCAGTCCTGACCAACCCTGATAAAAATCTGTGGTATGGTACTGGCTATAAATTCATGCTGGTAGAGAGAAGAGCAGTATTTTATCTCTTCAGATCAACTTTAAACTGCATGGTCTTTAAACCTCCCTGTGGGCCTATGCTTCTCACATTGGTAAAACAGATTTACTGTTTTCTCCCAGAAAATCTGTATAAAGTTGCAGCATTTGGCTTGTGTGGGTCCTAATCCTCACTGACAGAACAAAGTCCACACCGGAGGTAAGAGACCTGCAAAATATCATGGTTAAAAATTGCTTTGCTTTGGCCATGTCTGCACTCTTCCAAGGAGCATAAATTTCTGCATATTGGAATCATAAATTAAAAGGGGCCACACTGATTTTCACTTCTTTTAAATCAGAGAAACAAAATAGCCATCAAACAAAATACTTACGTGACAAGTTTTAGCACAAAACACATTTTAAAGCCATGATATAAACCTTTGGAAAATGGCATCTAATGGAAACAATGACAGTTCATTCACTTTATGAAAACACTAGAAGGTGCTGTAGAAAGTGTTACAACAAACATAAACCAGACAAAAGTAACTCCCACGAGGTCTGTTTAAACTGGGTATCACAACTGCATGGGTTTGTTTATGTTTTGGCATACTGGCATTCTGAGAACTCAGTTAAGGCCATTCTCTTAATAACATTCAAAAGCCTACGTTATGCATAAATCACATTTTTAGCACTTAGTGCAGCATTACTTTTTCCATTTGACATGATGCTAAGTCACCAGCAAACACGACAACACAAAACAAACATCAAATCAAACAGGAGAGAGAGAATTCCCTGTGCACATCTGCTTGTCAGAAATGTTTGTTCCTATATAAACTAAACTAAAATAGTAAATCTACAATTATTTTCTCACAAGTTAACAGTACCTTAGACTAGAAAGTGGGCCAAACCTTGAATTCCTGAACTTAGTTTTTTCTGAATCTGAAAGTATTGCTGACTTTGCTGTGCAAAAGTTACAGTTCAGACTAACACAAATTAACAGGAGCTTTGGGGTTCTCAGTCTTTCAAAACACGTGACAGTGCCTAAAAATTTCAGCTCAGTTATTAGATACAGGCAGGGAGCAGAATTCCACTCCTTGCATATATGGACTGTCACAAAGTTTGTGCCATGTTGGAACCTCCCTGATCTCTGAATCACCGCTCATTTCACGGAGCTTAACAAACTGCCAGATTTAATGTTTAGGGGCTAATGTATTAGCTACAGAGATATTTCCCATATTCTGCTCTGCATACTTGTTTAGCTCTCCTTTGGTGTCATATAAAGTACATCCTTCATTTTCCTCCCCAAATACAGACCTTAATCTGGAATCCTATCTAAACTGAGGGAAAATTTCCAGGGATTTCACTGGGTTTATGACCAGGCTTTATCTGAACAACACAACTGCAATTCACCTTTTAATAAAAGTATATTTGATGCAGTTGTGCATACTTGATGTAGTTGTGCAGAGGCCAGAACAACAATCAAGTTCCACCCTTGCTTCCCTGAAGACTAAACTCCATCATAATTTTCTGCTGATAGTTTTAGCGTGCTTTATGGTACCACTGAAAATACGCTAAGAGTTTTTGTAAGATAAGAAATCAGATCTCTTCAACACTGTACCTGTGAGGTAGGTGTTGTGTGAGGAATTGATGAAATAGTGTGACAGTGGTTGAGACATATCTTCATTTAAATCCAGTTTCTCAGGTGGAACAACGCCATTTTCTTCTCCACTCAGGTATCGCATAAATCCATCCACTGATATCTGTCCTGAGAGAAACAAAGATTCGGGGAAAGCACCAGTTAATTTCAAGTACAGATTTTGTAGCATACAGGTAAGTTCAATATACACTTACACAAAGCTGTCAAAACAAATACTTACACGGTAAGTTTTAGCATAAAACACAAGAGACCATATAAACCATCAGACTGGCCATCACCTAGTTATCCATAAATTCTTTTGTTGCTACTACCTCATTTTCAGCCGCACATATTTGTGTGTGCAGGTAACACACATGCCTTTAGCTGTAGCAAAGATAAATCATTTCACAGGCAGCGCCTACAGAAAATCATGGGCACAGGGGAATCAAGAGTTACAGAGGGCTGCAAGAACAGAGAAAATAAATCTAAGTCTACCGAGGAAAGGGGTCTTTTGGGGACAAAATAAAGCACAATTTCCAGTGGAAACCAACAAACCTGCAGAGAGCCACAGACACAGGTAACTTGGACCTCTTTTTAGTTTGGTTCAGTGTGCGTATATGAATGAAATGAAACTGCAAAGCAAAGCAAAACAAACTAAATGAACCACCTTTCAAGTGGGAACTAAGCTTTGCTTTGTAATTTTTATATTTGTCTTCTAACTCATATTTCACTGGAGTGCCAGTATAAATGATCATTTCATATGCTTCTGGCAAATTAGAAAGCTGAGTTCTATCCTGAGGTTAAATATCACTATTGATCTCAGTGGAGCTGCGCTGATTACACCAGGATGAATTCTGCTGTCAAGCCTTCTGCGTAAAGTTGACTTTAGGATGTCAATTTGTACATTTAAACTAAAAAACAATAAAATAAGAAAACCCCACTAGTCTACATTTCAAGATTAATGCTTAAATGAACAAATTAGAGGCAAATTTTTCTTTGCCTGGCATTTTTGTTATTTTGTCTAGATTTCATCTGTTGATTTACTCATCCAGATAGCTACTGTCAGCTCCTGCCAACAGTAGAACAGATCCTCGAAGCAGCAACATGCCTGCTGACTCTCAACAAGGAGAATTTCTTACCTCTTGTTCCCAACCCAAAATTTTCTACATAACACAACTATTAAAAAAACCCCTCACTCAGCTGACTATGGCATTGAAAAATATAAGACTTCAGTTCCACTCCTATCTCTACTGCTCTCTCCTTTTACGGTCAATCTCTTTTTATCCTGAAACATGTAATTTACATATTTTTCTAGCACATGAAAAAGTAACAGGCAACCCTGCATCACTTTTTTTTATAAAGCTTGTAACCACATGATGCAAATACAGCATGTGAAGCATTTACCTAAAAACTGTGCTTGGACCTGATGATTTGGCTTTTGATCAGAAAGGAGAGGATGTGACAGCCTTACGCGCAGATTCCCATTTTCATAAAAACCGAAGATGGGTGGCACTAAATGAACTTACTCAAATGACAAGAAACGTAGTGACAATACAGAGCAATGCAATTATCATTCATTCTTATGACAACAATTTTAAGATGATTGGAAAAGAAAAACATGGAGTACATCCACTGTTTTAAGGCTGTAACCTGAGTGCAATCTTGTCAGGCTCCACAGCGGCTTCATTATGGGGTAATTAATCACCCACAGACAGAGGCCCATGCACTTTCCCTTTCCCCACCCCCCAAAATAAATTGAGATGGTGAAAATCAGGAGAAAAACACACCACTGAAGTATTTCACAAAACTAGAGACTTAGGAACAACTGCATGAATCTACCAGAGAAACATTAGGAGTGCCAACAGCATCAGGTGCTATCACGGAGTTAACTTGACCTAAAATCCACCTCAGAGAAATATTCTGCATGAAGTTCAGAATATGGATCCAGAACTGGGATATGGACAGCGTCTGTTGTGTGCACTCGTATTACACAAGCAACATCACACAGGGAAAAACAGCTAAGATCCAAACGGGATAGCTGCTACACAGGGAACCAGCAAAGCAGTATCGCGTTATAGTGAGCTGGAGCTCCTGATGTTTGAGACAGCTCATCCAGAGTGACCTTCAGTATCTGTGTTGTTCTGTGTCCTTTCAGCCAGACCAGGAGGCTTTTCCTGTCACTCTTGCTCTAGGTTAAAATGAAATGTAATAGTTTTCATACACACAATTCCTAAAAAAACCTGTGGCATCATAACCACAGTATTCAGAAAAAAAGGCTTCCATTTTGTTACATGGATAGTGAGGTTGATTCATGTAGACAGTTTTCAAGGTTCTCAAGGTGATTTCTGTGTTTAATCCTCAGAGTGCACCTGACAAACAGGGTCCTTGCACTCCCTGCTTTTCAGATGGAGACCTCAAATCAAGGATAAATTAACAGACCAGACAAAACCCTATGAAAAACCTGTGGGTTAAGCTGGGAGTTGAACTGCACAGTTTCTTGAAGCCTGTTTGGGTGAACTTGAGCACCTCTGGAATAACAGGAAGCAAAGCCTAGGCCTGCACTTTCTCCCTTCCCTCTATTTTGTGGTTCATTCTGCTTCTTTGCTTCCTTCCACACTGAAGTAAGACAAGGTCTGCAGAGCGGCCCTTCTGTGTACTGCTGCTGGTATTACCATAAATCACAGCAAGTATTATTCACACGTATAATGAGATAGTTTCTGGGTTACACAGTTGTCTGAGCTTATGGCTGTACAATGCTATTTCCCCGTCATAATTAAGCAGTCAGCATTTCAGAAAGTCAAGCAATTTGCAAGTTCAATTACAGCCAATATTGCACCAGTGAGAGTTTCTCCGTGGAACGGAGATGGCAGATGTCAAAGGGGCTTTGTATCCTGGAAATTAAAGAGTCCACTGTTTGGTGACCAATGTCAGCGATATTCTGAAGCCAAGTGCAATGAGGATGATCATGCAAAACAAAATAGCCTCAATTTACGGTCAAGTTTCCTGTTTCCTTTAAGCGTATTACAAATTTGCCACAGACATTGCCAAGAAAAAAATAATATGGGATCAGTTCTTTCCATTACAGGTTTCACTTTTTATCTTCAGCTATATATTAGAAAGATTTAATTAGATATAAAAAGTTAGAGAGACAAGACACATATAATGCAAAGACACAGGCATATGACAGATTCGCATTATTTTCCCTTTTTCTTTTGGCTTTTTGTGTTAAAATTACCTCAGCCCTAAAACTGTGATGAAACTCTAAAAATATCCAGTGTGCTTTATATACTTAAAACTGTGGAGTTAACAGGTTTGACTTTTTCACCCATTGTTGCCATATCAGATTTGATCTTATCTCTCTTCTCAGCACGGAGGCAAACCTCAAACTCACTGGTGCTCATAAAACACTACCACCACCTTCAGTAATGCCAGGTTCCAGATCTTACTCAAGATCCCCGACCGCAATGCAAAGAAGGACAAGAGCCCACCTGACCCCCCCAGCCATGCTGGAAGGGACAGAGGGAGCAGAGCACACACAGGTGTAACCAGCACTACAGCCCTCAGCAAGATCCTTCCCTCTGGGGGCTGGAGTTTGCCAGCACGGGGAATTCATATTTCAGCCCCGCTTCAAAGGTCTCTTCTCTAATTTATCTGGTTAATTAGAATTTCCCTCCCTGTGGGGTCACTCGGTAGTGCTTTATTAAAACACTTAAACAACACAAACATAAAAATACCTCCTTTTCCCCTGTGGTGTATGGCCAATTTTAATGTTCATGACTTAACTCTTTCCCCCGGTGCCACCGGGACGCTTCACCCCGAACAGGGCAGGCGCTCCTCATCCTCATCATCTTCCTCCTCTTCCTCCAGGGCTGCTCCTCACACTGTTCCACTCAACACTGTGCACTTTTTCTGTCACATTTTGCATTTTTTCTCTCACACTTTTCACTTTCTCTCCTCACACTTTCCACTTTTCATCACTGCACATTTTTCACTCTCTCCCCTCACATTTTGCCCTTTTTCCTCTCACATTTTTCACTTTCTCTCCTCACACTTTGCACTTTCTCCGCCTCACACTTTGCACTTTTTCCCCTCACATTTCCCATTGCTTCCCTCACATTTCCCACTGCTTCCCTCACACATCCAATTGCTTCCCTCAAACTTTTTCCTTCACATTTCCCACTGCTTCCCTCACACTTTTCCCCTCCCATTTCCCATTGCTTCCCTCACATTTCCCACTGCTTCCCTCACACTTTTCCCCTCACATTTCCCACTGCTTCCCTCACACTTTTCCCCTCACATTTCCCACTGCTTCCCTCATACTTTTCCCCTCACATTTCCCACTGCTTCCCTCACTTTTCCCCTCACATTTCCCATTGCTTTCCTCACACTTTTCCCCTCACACTTCCCATTACTTTCCTCAAACTTTTCCCCTCACATTTCCCATTGCTTCCCTCACTTTTCCCCTCACATTTCCCACTGCTTCCCTCACACTTTTCCCCTCACATTTCCCACTGCTTCCCTCACACTTTTCCCCTCAC
>JAWWEU010000111.1:1139981-1165918 GCA_035583155.1 Acropternis orthonyx
CTGCTTCCCTCATGTTTCCCACTGCTTCCCTCACACTTTTCCCCTCCCATTTCCCATTGCTTCCCTCCCATTTCCCATTGCTTCCCTCACATTTCCCACTGCTTCCCTCACACTTTCCCCCTCACATTTCCCACTGCTTCCCTCATGTTTCCCACTGCTTCCCTCACACTTTTCCCCTCCCATTTCCCATTGCTTCCCTCCCATTTCCCATTGCTTCCCTCACATTTCCCACTGCTTCCCTCACACTTTCCCCCTCACATTTCCCACTGCTTCCCTCATGTTTCCCACTGCTTCCCTCACACTTTTCCCCTCCCATTTCCCATTGCTTCCCTCCCATTTCCCACTGCTTCCCTCCCATTTCCCATTGCTTCCCTCACATTTCCCACTGCTTCCCTCACTCCTCCCCTCGGGCACTGCCGTTCTCTCTGGCTCTCAGTGCTCCTGGATTACCCGCAGTGTCAGTCGGAGCCAGCAGCCCCCACATATGCTTGGCTCTGGTGTTTGATGATTAACACGGATGTTTTTCTGCTCTGACCTCAGTGGACTGAGGGAATCTGTGAGGAATGTCAGCCCCAGGGGACCTGATTGTCAAAGCATGCATAAGTGGACAGATAAAGTTTGGTGCCAGCCAAATAAATAACAGATCAATTTTAATGTCTGGAAAATATAAGAACAGGTACTGAGGAGAAATACAGAAGTGTCTAATGTATTCCTAGTCACAGACATTCCCAGTACCTCAAAATTAGAAATGTGTGGCTGAGCACTTGTGTAAAGATTACAAAAACTTTAACTCTAAAAATGTACCTGAATTAAAAACTTTGAAGAGTTAGAGGCTCTGGAAAGTCTGGAAATGTCCCCATATGTTTCTCTCTTTATTTATATACCTACATACCTTCCAAAATCCATTCTCCGATCAGGAAGAAGGCTTTTGAAAGAAAGGGACCTTTTCTTCTCCCTGTATGTTGAGTATTTTACCCATTTGTAGGTGTGACATGCAGGGCACAGTGCCCTCGCTGTCAGCACTGCCCGCCTGCCCCTGCAGACACTCACTCACAGTACCAAGTTCCCCTGATACCACTTCCAAAGACAAATCCAGTCCAAACTCGCACAGAGCCACCCAAACCAGTCTGGCTCTAGCCCTGCACTACTTCTCTGTGCTGAGGATTTAAAACTCTGCTTGTGCTGCAGTCGCCCGTGCCCGCAGTCCTTCCCTGGGTGCCCGCAACCCCCTTTCCACCCTGCACTTCCAATTTGGAAGCTCAGCTTCATGGTCCAGCTGCTCGGTGGAGAATTTGTCAGTGATAGTCCCCCCTGCTGCATCCAAACACCACTTTTGCAGAAAGGAAGAGGAAGCCCGTAGAGGGGATTCCAAAGTTGTCCCCAGCAGCGTTTCACCTGCAGCAGAGCGTGAAACAGCTTCTCGGCAAGTGGTTCCACGGGACACCTCAAACTGCTGCTCCTTCAGGGTAGTGAAATTCACGTAGAGACCAAAAAAGAACCACCAGACTGACAATCAAGTGAAGTCAACCAAATCTGGCATTTTTTTCACTAAATTTTGGAAGGAAGGAGAAGTGATTTCCTACTAGAAGAAGAATATGCTGAGAGATTCTATTGAATTTCCTGACTGATCAGCTTCATTATAGGAAACATGGGAACTGTTTGTGCAGCAGCTTGATCTTTTTCTGCATCCCTGGATCCAACTGATTGCTCCAAAATAGTTACAAGGGAGGAAAAAAAACCCAGGAGCACAAATGAAGTGGCAAGTTCTGAACATTTCACAGTATTTCCATATTAGTCCAGCTACATAATCCCATACCTTTCAAGACCTATTACACTCGATCAAACACAGAAACATTCCTGCATTGCAGTTTAAAAGAAAACTACATAAAAATATAACTGTTACTTTGTAAGTGTCAAGACTCTTTTCTGGCCAACATTTGCCAGCCCTAAAGACAGCAGAAGTCACTTATGTTATCCCAGATCCTTTTCCTTGGAAGCTGTCATGAGGCAGGTGACACACTGTTGGCAAATGATCTGTTGAAAATTCACAAAATGTACAGGCATAATCCTCTTTTCCATGGTCCTTAGATCTTGTCAACATTCATAAATCCAAATGTTTTCTTTTTCAGTTTATGAGGTCTGGAATATCCCCACGCCTGGGAGATGGTGCTCACAAGTTTTCCATGACACAGGAATTCCAGCCAGCCAGCTGAAATGGTTTATAGGATAACCCTTACTTTGTGAATGTACTTCTCAGAGGCTCCTCTTGAAGACTTACTGTCTCTTCAAAATTCTTTTTGACTAGATCCAGAGAAGCCAGCACATTCCTCTCACCAGGGCCAGGACACTGTGCATCCCCAGCACAGACACAGGTAACAGCCTCATGTAAAACCCTTCTCATGCAGTTTCCAGGGCTGGCAACAGCACAGGCTGCTTTTGACACAGCAATCCTGCTGCTGCTGCTTAATGAGACATACTTAGCCCAAGATCCTGCTTTCCCGACCCCTTTAGCATGCCAGCATGGCCAGCATGTTGTTCTGGGTGTGGAAATGCTCGTGTCCCCCTGGGGGCTTGCCAGCTCATCGGCTGGAGGACATAAAGCAAGCCCTGCTCACTCAGCACCTGCAGCATTGTGCCACGCACAAGATAAAAGACATGAGGGTTCAGAGGAGGGCTGAGCTTCCCAAAGACGCTTCTCCACCAGTTCAGTGCCCTCTGCAGAGGCCCAGGGTAAAGACCAAAACCCCAGCAGTGTAGTAGTCTGGGGGAAATCTAAAAGTGCAGCTGACCCTGCAAACCTCTCAACCCAACTTCATCTCCTTATTTTGTCTGCTACTGGATGTGCAGCTACTTTGATTTTCCCTGCCCAACCTGCTCCCAGGAACTTTCCAGTCCTTTGGGCATTCTTGCAATGGAAAACAAGAGAGACACAACTGACAGTAGAAAAGATCACTTATCTGCACACTTTTCTTTACACTTTAGTCTTGCAGCTTTAACATCAAAGGGCCTTGGTCTGTCCCTTAGAATTTGTCAATGTTTTCTATGACAATTAAAATGTGCATTTGCTTGTAGAGAGTCAACAGGTTTGACCACATGGATCTTAAACATTTCTTTCCCTATATTTGTAAACTCCACAGTGCTTTCCATTTGTTAACCCGTGCTGTTATCCACTCCGAATGTAACTGGAAAGTACAATTGTGCCAAGAGATGTTATCAAAGTTAAAAAGAAAACAAACAGAAAAGGAAGAGAGACAATTAATTGGTGCCTCATATCTCCCAGTCAGCAATACGGAATTACAACAGTATTTTGTCTGACAGCGAAATCAGGTCTATTCCAGTGCAATCTGTGGCATTAATCACACTTGCTTTAATCCCACACCACTGAGCAGTCCTTTCAACTCAAAGATCAGAATCCTACAAGTAAAGCAGATCCTTGATAACCCTGCGAGAGATCTGTACAACATGTCCCATTGGGAATTCTATCTCACAAACCAGCACTGCAATTTACAGCTCATTAGGCATTAAAATTTCATGCACAGCATTGAGTAGGATGCACATACCCCTGGTGTGTCTCTTGACACGGGGCACACATTAGCTACTCTCTGCTTCCAGCTTTGTAAGCCAGCAGAGAAGTTCACAAGGACAAATTTACATAAAACCCACACTGTGTGGGACACGATGTGCCAGAGCCACTCTGATGTCAGTTGCAGCAATTGCATCCAAGTGATTTGGGAAGTGATTCTGAAACCTGTTTGCCTTTCCAGACACATGTGCTATTACTATATTGCTTTGGTCTAACTGGCACTTCTGCCTGTATTCAGATTTGCAGAGGAGGGCAGGACAGGATTGTCCTGTTACATCGTCCAAGCGACATCCTCTTAATGGCAAAGTCATCACAAGGAGAGAATATGGTGCAAGCTCAGCTCAGACTGAAAATGTCTCAACCCTACAACTGAGATACTGGAGTTTACCCCAGGAATGTCAGTGCTGCTTTGTTTTAGGAAAAAAAAAAACACTGAGAAGGTAAAGACTCTCAGACCTCAAGTCAGGATCTGCAGATATATCAAAGTATCTACATACCAACCATCATTTACACACCTTTACACGTGCAGAAACAAGCAGGAACTCCTCCAGTTTAGCAGTTTTCTCAACGATCAGTAAGGGCAAAAATTCATACTAGTCAGACAGTCTTACAAAATTAATAAGTAGAGGAACAGCAATACATCTGAATTGCTGTATCTGGGTATTAGTGAAGCATTTAATTAAGTTTTCTAAATTCAAACTTTTTCTTGTTCAAAAAATTAATCTGTAAAAAGCACAGATAGAAATAAACTGAGGTCAGACTAGAAGATCAGTGCTTCTGTTAATTTGAAAGCGGAACTGCACAAAAAGTCCAGAGGCTGGCACACTGATCAGCACTAGGTCTGGCTTCATAAAGTCTAATAAAGTGAGAAAGTAGAATCAACAACACAGGATTTAAAGAACAGACAGTTCTCTGGTAGCTGTTAGCAAAACAAGGGGGTAAAGCTGTAATAAACCAGGTAAATGGGACCAAATGAGAACACACAAATAATAATAATTCAAGCTACATAACTAATCACTAGAACAAAGGAAATCCAAAATACAGGGCTGAACAGTGGAGAAGATGCCTAGAAATCTATCACCCTGAAAGGCAGACAAGATGTAGAGAACAGCAATGCATCTGTATATGCAGCTGCACCAAAAAAGGTGATTAAAAGAAAAGTAATGGATTGGCAGGACATTTTATTATCAAGTCATCGATGGAAGAGTTAAACAGGCATGGCATCAAATACATCAACAGTGGTATCCGTAAACTAAATCTAAGTACGCGATCAATCCTACAGATTCAATGGCCAGAAACTGTGCTTAAATTACTTAACTACCAAAAACATCAAGGCTCTTAAATGGGACCACTGACACTGCACCCAGTCTCATTACTAGTTTTTGACTACTTAGTATCAGAAATGTGCCTGTAAATAGATTATTTAGAGAACTGTTATGCACATGTCATAATATATGCCAAAACAAGAAAAATCCAACATGTAAAGCTGAAGCAGCAATAACGTATTTGTCAACAAGTGTTTTAAGCACAAATAATAAGCATGAGGAAGAACAGTCACAGTGGCCAAAGGCAGAAACAGGTAATGAGATCAGAGCAAGCAACAGAAAACTTGGGGTGAGAGTCTGAAAAAGCTTGGCAGTGCTACAGCTAACTGTGCTAGGAGCCAGTCTTGCAGTAGATTTATTGGTTGTCTCATTCCATAAATCCTTTAAAATCAAAGCAGGACAACATCCTGTTATGTTCAAATCCCATTTCCGTTCTCGAAACTTAAAGGAAAACATAATGGATCCAATTCTGCCCTTAGTTATACTTGCTCAAATGCCTTCTGTAATTAGACAGTTGCCTGGCCACAAACCAAAACACGCTGTCTTTGGTAACGTGTTCTTGGAAAAGAAATGGAAAACTCACTCAATAAGAAAGAAACAGAGCAAGATTCCTTGCTCTAGCCTTGAATGGGTATACTGTGACGAGACACACAGAAATTTGATTACAAACAGAGAATGGCAAGTCCAATTCCAGATTAGAAGGAAATGCTTACTCAATGACAAGCAGTCAGTGAGGGAACACACAGGAAGGTACACATGTTCTGCTGAAGTAACCTACATAAAAGAGCTTGCTCAGCCTCAGGTAATCCATGTGGAAATCTTGCATGCCCAAGGACACTGAGATCCGGAATATTTTGTGGAGGAAGGATCATCAAGCAAGCAAAGTAGAGTTCAGTATGTGCGAATTAGGAATGCTTGTCATTCTAATGAAGCTATCACATCCATTTTATCATCTGTACAAGTGCAAAGAGAAAACTGACAGTAGGTACATTTTTATGGGGCTTTTTGGCAAGAAAATGCTTGCAGATAGAAAACCACTATTCTGAACTATCGGATGAGGTACTGCAGCCCAAGACAGTTTTCCTCCCACTCCAAGGAGGAAATATTTCCTGAAAGCTTCCAGGCAAGCCACACCAAATAGCAAATCTCATACTTCAATCGGGATTAAAGCTGCAGGAGCATTTCAAGGACACTGCCATCTCCAAAGGGAAAGGAAGAAGTGTCACTAGAGAAGAAACACACGTTTCTAAATCTCACTTGTGCCTGTAGACATGAGCCATCCAGTTTAAAAAGATCTTAAAGCCACTGTGCAATGTTGAGCATGCTCTTTATTTACTTACTTTATTAGAAATCACAGGCTTTTCCAGCCCTTTTCAAACTCCCAAGGAAAGGCTCTAACCTTCAGGGGCTACAGCCTGTGAAATGGATGTATGTTTCTCTGGTAGTGCTAGAAAACAGCAAAACACACGCCTAAGCAGGGAAAAATTTAAACACTCAGTATTTTCTCTTCCTCAAAATTTATATGTTGGAAACACATTTATTTTAAGGGATATCGATCCTTTAAATGTCTGCAGCAGCTTTAAAAACCTCTACTGCTTCAAAGCATGGTCACAGTTCAGAGATTCTGGTAAGCAGAGGCTTTGTGTTAAGGAAAACAAGTCGTGGAAGAGTTTCTAAAACTTTAGCAGACAGATGTACACAAATTTGAATAACCAGTAATTGCTAAGGCGTGGGGGCAAAGCCCACTCTTGTGCAGACAAGCAACTAACCTCTCTAAATTCTCCAGACTGAAGCAGGGTGAGCAGCTTCATCCGAGCTGCTCTGTGAAGAAATGCTACAAGCCAGCCACAGAACCACACTGGACTGCAGCTTACCCTTTGGCAGGCCTTTCCTGCTTTTGCGTGTTTGTTCCCTGTCCAAATTCAATTTTGTGTAAAAGGGCTGGCCTGGTTTGTGCAAGCTTTACATTAGTCTCAGCTACTGCCTTCCAGGTTCTCATCCAAGAACAGGGCCTTGAGTATTAAAACCCCCATGGAATCCACATCCTGATGATGTCAGCTAACACTGCAAAATAATGCAGGGCAACACAGCAATGTAAAAGATGGTCTTGCAGTGTCAAGGAACCCACCTTCCTCCCATCACCACTGTCTACGTGCAAACACAGCTGCTGCTCTGGCCTTCAGCAGAGTTCGGGAGCGCAATCCAGGGGAGCGAGGCGCTAAGGGCCAGCACCTGGGCAGCGCTCATTCAGTGCAGGAGGGCAAATCAAACCCAGGCAGACACAGTGACCTACACCAGGTGTCCCAGCAGACATCTTAAAGTTGGTATTGCTGAACATTTTGAGCCCAAAGTGCAACCATTTAAAAAAGTTACTGTGGGCGCAAAAAGTCTGTGGCGTCGCAGGGTTTTACAGACATGAGCCCACTCTCCAGCTGCTCCTGACTTCTCAGCAGAGATGCAGTAGGAATTTTTGCTGACAGGATATCCCTTGCAGGATGAGACATGACAGGTAGTTTAGATTCCAGTAAATCTTTTAAAATGCTACAAAACTACCTTCACACCGCTTCCTGGCTAGTAGTGGAAGGAGCACTTATCAACATGGCAGATTTCTAAGGCAGACAACCAGCTAAGTGGAAAGGTTTTAAAACAGACAGATAAAAACACCATTACTCCCAGTAACAGTATAGTTATTTCTGACAGACTTGAAAGGGGGACACTACTGGAACATGTCACTGCCTTCCCAAACCTTTGAGAAAGCCCCTCTGTAGAATGCCTCAAAGCGATCTGGGAAATGGAATATTGTTAAATGTTGGCTTACTTCCAATTGTTAAGTTGTATTAAAAGACATCTAAAAATACATATTTTTTTCTGTTAAGTGATACTTCTCTACATAAGCTATTAATGCACTTGCCAAAAAGACTGTATGATGGGAAGAGATAAGAGTATAAGCATACTATAGGTGGTGAAAAAAAATCTAAAAAAGAAAAGGCACGGCTAGTATTTTTACTTCCAGGAAGTCCTGCAGCTGAAGAAAAGATTAATATTAAACCGAAGTGGAAAAGAACAAAGATGTGGCATTGCAAAGACAGTACGAATAAACTGAAAAGAAGGGATTTCAGTCCCTTTCAAGGGCCTTCCCTTTCTTTAAACTTGGTTCTGCAGCTGCAGGCACTGCAGTGGACAACCCCTTTCATAAACAAATCAAGCTGTATCTCCGTAACAATTGCTTTTTTTGCCCTCTTTACTACCTCTGGTAGACTGTGCCAGGATCATATTGTTAGGAAAGTTCTATTAATTTCCAGCCTAAATTTATTCAAGGCCACTTGATCCCTCTGTGTTCTTCTGCCAACATTGTGCTTTAGTTTACCACTTCTTTCTGCCTCCCCTGCGTTTAACCCTGGTGTATTTATAGGTGGCAGTCATACTGAAGGATATTGTTAGATGATCACATGTGACATTACAAGGGAAACTATGGCTGCTGCATCACACACTCCAGGCACCTGAAGAGCCCTGTGCTGACAGATACCACACACCAAGGGACTCCCAGGTCATTTCTGGCTCCTCAAGGCACAGGCCGACTGTCTGCTTAGTCCAGCCGACCAAAGGATGAGGCAAAACCCGGGAATGGCACGTGAAAGGCGATGGCCAAATGCCAATGAGCTCATTTGTGGCAGAGCCAGGAAAACTGTGCTTCCTGTGCCACCAGCTGTAGACGTCCCCCACTGGATCACAGCAGTTGTCAGCCCCCTGTGTCCTCACGAGTCCTTGGCAGCTGAAAGCACTGCATTTGTGCGAGGCACAAAAAGTCAAACCCTGCAGTGTTTGTTCAGAGTTTATCTACATTTGTTTCCTTCAGCCCTTGAGTCCATGCTGCTTTATGTCTTCAGAAGTAAACTTTATCTGATACTCATCTTCAAATAATAAATCCTGCTGCTAAAATTGAATACCTCCCCATGTTCCATAGAAGAGGCAGTAAAACAGCAACAAGCACAAAAGAAACAGTTTTACTTTTAGTCTAGGTTTTCTATTTATGGGCTCTGATAGTCTGGGACCGAGTCAAACACAATACAGGCAAGCAGCAATAAAATATGTCTTCATAACCCCTGAAATGCAGTATTGACGTAAAAAGTCCCTTATCTGTGAGCAAAAGCTCCAGCTGAAAGGAATGATGCAGCCCCTACGTAGACTCCAAAACCTCTACTCATGTTTGCTTTATGGTCCTGTCACCCCTTTTCACTGTTAGGACACAGGGTTTAAGTCTGCCTGTAGGGTCTGAGTCCATCGCGGGGGGGCCCCCCCCTCTGGATTCCAGGACCTGGGACAAGAGTCACTGGTATGCTCAGCTTCCATGCTGGACAGCACAGGCCTGGTCTGACCGCTGAACTTACAGTATCAGGATCAGTTTATGCCCTCAGCTCTGGAGACACGGGTCCCACAGTAAGTCTGACCATTTTACACTCAGGTACTGCTCCTCTGGTATCGGTGGAGCTACTCCTGGTACCACAGCAGTCCCAGAATGCATTTCTGCAAAGCTCATGCTGCTTTCAAAGTATCCCTGTCACACAGAGAAGATTAGCAAACTTGCTCTCCCTGGAACCCTAAATATATTTTTGATATTTTCATTAACTCTACTACCAACAGCAAAATCCAACTCTATGCAGAAACACATGGATCTGGGATCCAAGCCAGTTCCTACCCTTTTAAAATGCAACCAAAGAATAAAAGGTTAAAACTTTTGCTATTTTACTATGCCAGATACTCCGTGTCTGTGTTCACTGTTGCAAAATCTGTTCCTACTAGTCCACATCACTGATTCATCTTGTTATCACGTTGTTACAGTTAAGTTAAAAAGATGATTACCTATAAAGAAGATGCAAAAAATTCCTCATAATAGAGGACTTTATATTCTAAAAGTTTTACAACATTTAGTCTTTTACTTGAGATGAAGCCTGCCAAATAACTGCAAGACCCAAAACGAGTTCTACAGCTTCAATAGTAACTAAAAACCAAGCTCTTAAAAAGAAAATACAGTCCATTACAGAAACACATCTTGCAAGTTCATTTTGACAAGTATAGCCAAAATTATTTATGCTGATACATTATCCATACTAATCCTTCCTGCACAAATACCTATTTTAAATAATCTTAAAGAAAAGCTTTCTGGTAACCAACCTAACTTAGCACTGGGAGTTGACAGCATGGGACAGACTACAACTTTGGTGGGGCATAAGCATTTTGAGGAGTAATAAATCATTACTAGGATCTATTGTTCTGTCATCATCTGAGACTGTGAAACAATGCTGAGAGCTCTTCTCCTGTACAACTGAAATACTGGAGAACACTGAAAATCCCAAAGTTAATGGGGTTTTTGGTAAGTATTCTTAATTTGCAGTGTTGCAGTCAGGAAGCCAAAGAATTTCAGCTGTTTTGTAACACTTCCTACAAATGTTTCATGCCAGAAACCCCTACCATGTGCCTAAATGATTTATACATCAGAATTTATGCTTTAAATATTATGAAGTATGTCTTAAAAGTATAGCTACGGTTGCATGATACTTGTTTTTCCCATTAAAATCTGTTGCCTAGGAAATGACCCCCTTCTGCCATTAAAAGACTCCAATGTGTAATTATTCTTAAGGAGTTACTAAAAGGTAAATTTAATGCAGTGGGATGAAAATGTTTCAATTGTATTCATGTGTAAGGGAGGAAAAACACATTTGTGCTGAAGTGAATAGTGCCTGGTGTTAAGGCTGCCATGGGAAAAATACATATAGCAAACACTTTATAAAATATATGTCTTAATCTAATGTTAATGGCTTAGTTTATTTTACTACCTAAGAAAAACTCAGCACAACAACTACCAACAAATGTGCACTGCAAAGCAGAATTAATACTGGAATTCAAACAGAGTTGTAGAACTATCCTAGATCCTTCTAAATACATGTCTAAACAAAACTGGCACAGAGCAAATAGGTACAGTGGAGAAAATCTGGAGGGAGAAACACTGTGAAATATAAGAGCAAAATTCTCTTTCTCTGGGCAGATCTAAAGGTTTGACCCTTTAAAATTAAATAAGCAGAGATAGTATTTAAATGAATGCACCCTTCAGATAAATAAAATGAGAGTCTTTGAGCCATTACTTGTACCAAAGATGCCTTCTAGTAAGTACAGTCTGGTGTACAGACCTATTGCCCAGAAAAAATCTCCAAAGCACTTCCAGACTCTATTTTTAAAGATTATGCCATAAAAACCACTCTAAAAATAATGGCTGATAATAACCTAACCCTTGCCTTGCTCCCACCAAGGACGACAGTGGGAAGTATGTCTTTTATATCTTCAGCTTTTTCACGCCTCCTCTCCCCAGCAGACCTTGATTTCATGTGCCTTCATGGCTTCTACTGCTAGTCTGGTACGTGGGTACAGCTCTTCTTGCATGCTTAGAGTCTTCCAGAGACACAGGATGTCCCTGGAGCCAAGGCTGTGGCTCAGTGGTTTTCAAAGCACTTAACTGGTTTCAGAATGGAAGGTTTAAACTGAGACACTGGGATCTGAGGTCTCAAAGCACTGGGGTCCTTTTGAACTCAGAAACTTTTAGAAATGAATTGCATCATTAAGTCAGGGAGAACCAGCACATTTTTGCAGAATGTGGAGCAAATTTATATGGTAAATTTCCCACAGTTCTAGAAACCAGGACTATTTCTCCCAGGAGCCTGGACACTGTGAGCAGAGACATCTGAAAGTCTGCATCAGTGTGCCCTCTCCCATCCGTAACATAATGAGATCTTGAACAATTTACTTTGATACAAGCCTTTTAATAAAAATAAATAAAATAAATGAATAAAAGCAAATGAGGAAATTCCCAATAAATGCCCTGGGAATTGACTTATCGATATACATTCTATTATTAACACGATAACATGAAAGGAAACACACTTAGCAGTTATGCCGTCCACCCACTGCAAGTCTTTACACCCAAACTACAACATGGTACTTCAGCAGACCCAACAGCCCCCCAGAACAGGCTGCTCAGCAATTCCAGGGACTTCCTCCTGCTTCCACCTGATAAGGAAACACGCCATGCACAGGGAATTCATCCCCTCCGCTGTACGACACAAAGCACTAATCACAGCAGCTTAACCTATGCAGATGTCAAGCTCATGCATCTGCTGATTTTGCAAAAGTTCATTTGTATCCCAGCAATAAATACACCTAAAAATACGTCAGTGATGAGCAGGACAGGAGCATGGGCAGCCTTCTGACTCAGAACTCTGCAACTGATTTTACCAGGTACCCGAGGAGGCAGCTGCAAGAGGGTAAAATGTTACGGACAGCTCCTGCTTGCTGTGTTCGAAATACTGCAGTTGTGCAGCAACAGGCACAACAAAAGGGCTACAATGGGGATCGGGGAAAGGATGAGATGTCAGAAGCACTTGAATAGTGCTGTGAAAGCTGAGAGAAATTCATTTAATTAGCTATGAGAGAATGATTAAAAGAGAATATTGTTGTACAGTGGTTGTGCACAGATAATGAACTCAGACAGGAAATTGGAAGGAAAAATCATCAGACGAGTAAAGGTCTAGAACTGTCCAAAGAGGATGTCAGGAGCAGGGAATCAGGTGCAGAGTTTCCATTTTAGGAATTAGGAATTCTGTCCTCAAGAAAAAAATCCCTGATTTTGTTTAAAAGAACTTTTTCACGCATAAAATTTTATTTGCTAAGAAGTACAGCCATCACACTCTCAGAAGTTGCCCAGGTACCCGTGTTCAGAGTTCTGGACAAGAACTGCCTGGACATCTCACTTCAACAACCTTGGGAATTGTCCCTTCTGACAGCAGAAAGCCTGAGTGGCAATCCCTTCCACAGAATACCATATTACAAGGTTAGACAATTATTTTAAATATCCACTTACATTTTGGTGACATTTTATAGACATGAAGCATTTTTTGGCAATTATTCTACGGGTGTAGGACTGAGTGCACACCTACACTTCATTTAATATACAAGTGAATTGCATTCCCAACTCAGAGCAGATGTACAGAAAATATTGTGTCCCCATGTCATTCCTGATTAGCCAATTCCTGTCATTTTAACACAGTAAGCTTGGGATTTGCACTGGAGCATGTGCCAATTGCTACAGCTCAGCTGCCAGACAGGGTGTTACAAGAGGTGGCATCTTCAGCACAGAGGTGGCTCCCAGGCTGTGCCAGCTGGACCTCAGTGCACGGGTCTGAAGAGGGAAAAAACTCCCACAATCCCACAAAAGGAATTAACTCTCTCTGAGCTGTCTTTCCCTTGTTACAGTCAGCATTTTCAGCGAGAACTGATTCTGTAAGAGCAATATAAGAAGTGCCCACAGAATAGCAAGTGCCTGCACCAAATGTGTGCACCAAGGTAAATAAGGCCAAGCTGGAGGTGTCCCACAAACCCTGTGTGGAGGGTGCAAACACCACCACAGCACCCTTCCTCCCGAGGATTGTTTCATGCTTCCTCCTCGTTGCTAGTCAGAAGGTGATTCCATTTTGACTCTGGTGTTCTGCTAGCACACCTCCTTCTAATAAATCCTTTGTTTGGTTTATGTGACGTGCCAATATTTGGGTAAGAAGAATGATCTTTTAGGTAACAGACTTTCCTGTGGCTGATGTGAATCAGGTAAGCACAGAGGACTATTCTAATATTTGCTCAGATGCGAAAGGAGGTCACAACGTGTTTCCATTTACTCGTACTCCTACTGACGTCAAAAGGCAGTTCACATAAATATGAAAAAGCAGGATTTAAACCTCCAGCAAAACCTATGGGAACTCTAAATTTGACTGCACTAGAAAAAAGAAGATGCCTTACGAGAAAAATTAGAAGTGCCTGAAAGGCAACAATGACAGTGGCATGGAGAGCTCTAAGTTTCCTTCAGGAAGATGTCAAGGTCAGAAGGCTTCCAGGGATAGGGGCAGAAGGGCCTTCAGTTAACCTCTGGACTTTTGGGAAAGATGTCTCTGTGTGGCCTCTAGACCCACAGTCTCTGAAGCAAACAATTTTTTTCATATTAGGCCTGTTCTGCAAGAAATTCCCATGCCCCTGAAATTTGTTTTAACATTAAAAGCTGGGGTAACCATTAGGATATGTGGATTGGAGTAAAACAGGATGCAGAAACAAACTGAAAGCTATTTTAAGACTTGTGGTGGTAGCAAAAACCTGCAGAGATTTGAGCAGTTCTCACTGGTTTTGGCAAAATGCCCAGTTAAGCCCTGACAACACCTGAGATGTTCAAGAGGGAATTATAGCACGAAATACACTGAGCTGATCTCACGTCTTACTCTGTATATCACTGCATCCAAAAGAGCACAGGGCTAGACTTCAAGGTATTATTAAATGATAGAATTATCATGCTCTTAGTTTTTTTTTTAACTTTTACATTTCAGATACTGGTAAACAGTCACTGTGACAATAAGGTTTCTGCTGAAGTTCACATATCTGAGCAACTGTCCTATCAATTACACTCACTGAAAAACAAATACTGAAAGCAGCCCCATCCTTCCTAAACTGAACCCAACCAAACACACTTCCAAACGCATCACAGGATGTCTTCCAGGCTTATATGATCCAAGAAGCTGGAAACACAGTTTGATTTTGAACCAAATCTTCCTTTAGCGTGCACTGTAGGGTAATTGGGTTACTGTCTGAAATCAGAAACCAAGTACAGCAACAGTGTAAAAACCACTGACCTTTTTTTGCTAGATTGCTGTTGGGTTCGTACTTCTCAATCAGCACCTGAACTTGTTCTTGTTTCAGGGGTGGATAAAGGATTTCGTTTAATCGTGGGTCACGCTGCTTCAAATTTATAAAGTCCATCATCTGATCAACAGTAAGGTATGGTTTGCTCTTGGCACCGCTGGAGACACATTAAAGCAACGGCAAAGTCGTTAAAATACATTTCCTTGAAATCTTTTTCAGTGTTCTGAAACTTCCCAGGGAAACCAAAACAAAATTGAAACTATCAAACAACAAAAACATCATCCTACTGTGTGTCTCTGGGCTAATTTACTTTGCCAGTGTGTAACAGCAGAGACCCTCCATCAAACTTCTAGGACGAAGGCCTTTAAAAACCTTCAGCATCACTGACATCAGTGGGAAGACTTAGAGCAATGCTAAAAGCCTTTATTTCCTCTGAATTCCCGGAATAAAGCTATTAAAAAAAGTAAAAGAGAAAACAACGCGGAATTCAATCCCGAGCTTGCTACAAAAACTCTGCTGGCCTTCCTGGCCCAGCTATTTGGGTTTAATGCTGAATAACAGCAGCCCTGACTGCATTATTCCAGTATTTGCTTGGGTCTTTTTTATTACAAACCTGCTGAAAATAGTGAGGCACTTTGCAAACCAAATAAAAGATGCCTGTTTACAGAGTCAGCAAAAGAGCAGAGCTGGGTACATGCTGTACCCAGAGGGAGGCCCAGGAAGCCTCCAAGCCAGGTGACGTGCCCAGGGCTGTCTACAGCACCCAGGACTGGCCTATTTGTGCTCTGCCACACAGGAATGGAGAGCCTGCCCCGGGTTCAGCAGGAGCAAACTAGAACAAGGCTGTGTTCCTCTGAAACCTCAGCTGTAGAGAAAACCAGCCCAAAAGCAGAATGTGAGGACGGCAGTCTTGCAAAAACACATCCACTAATTGCTTTGGTGGTCCTGGGATGTGTTTTGGAAATTGCTTTTCTCTCATGTTCTGGCTCCACTGATCAAGCTCTGCTGAAACTGGGAAGTGCACGAATTGCTGCAAGGGGTGGAAGCACCACGAGTTACAGAGCCTGTACCAAAATGTATGAAATCAGCTGTAACCAGCTGCTAATTTAATTTCACGGTGTGAATTCATGATACACAAATCCTAAAAGTTACTGCATGTTTTTTGCAACTCCTAATTAAGCTTTTGGGGGTGATTATACACATTCTCGTGCCTATTGCATGCTGTTACTGCTTATTACTGTTCTTCCTTTACTTTCTTGGAAGCCTAAACTATCCTGATCCATGCAAAAAAAAATGAAGACTCATCAGTTCTGCTCCTCTAGGAACAAACTCCTTTAAAACTTCCGCTGTTAGAAATGGAGGCAAAAGCTTAGGAGAGAAGGAACCCAAGGTTAAATAACAGCCCTGCTTGACAATTAGATCTGTTACTGGCAAGCACCACCTGCTGCCATAGTCTAAATAACCTACTTTACCATCTCCAGACCAGAAAATGTGTGAATGGAGAAAATAAGTAAACAAATAAATAAATGAACGTCTTTTCTTACAACTCAGAAAAGATGTGGTCGATCTCAGGCCGAGGGCAGAGGTTGTTTAAGAACACTCTGTACACTTCTGGTGTGAAGTCGTCTTGAGGGATTGAATCATTCTGTGAAATGAGGGGAAAAAAAACAGTGAAAGAGAGATACAGCACTTTTATATGTTCTTTGTAAACAGATCACTCACTATTTGGCTTCTCTAGGTTGCAGGAAAGAAATCAAAGGGAGCCCAGATTCTGTAGAATAATAAACTCCCCTGAATAAGAGAGCAGCTTAAAGAGTACATTTTAAAAAAGCATACAAACACATCTATGAGCTTCCATAAGGCACAGTTACCCCTTTGTCTGAGCACCTGTGAAGGAGGAAGGGACAGCTCCCCATGTAACCCCTTATCTGTGGCATAAACAAACCTATCAGTCCCCGCGAGGAGTGAGGTGGCTGGGCAGTGGTGCTCCCCACGTGCTTCAGTGAGGAAAGCAGCAGCAGCAGCGTGACAGGGGACATCACTCATCTTTCCAAATCTTTCAGAACTGGGAAGCACACTGGGTCACTGTGTCATCACTAATACACATGGTCAACATACCACAGTTCTGGGCAAGTCTCACACAGCATAGCTTTTCCATACATCTTTGTCCTAAACTCTCAGTGTAACACATTTGGCAGTTAGATTTCTTTTATGGGAATCAATAAAAATGTTCTCTGACATAATAGGGTTTTTTCTTACATTTTCTAAAACTTAGAACAATTTACATTTAGTCCTGCTTCTAGACAACACTTTCATCATACCCTCATTGTATTTTTCCCTGAAAAAAATTTAATTACTATTATTATTAACTGGAGAGAATTACAGGACTTGGCATGTCCTTCGCATGAAGCTTGAGATCCTTAGTCCAAAGCTATGACATGTAGTCTCTGAGAGCACCGTGGGCCCACATGATGCCTCTGCACAGCTCCAAAATCATGCCCAAATCAGGTGGGCTGGAGAAGGAAAACGGTGACTTGGACACAAAGCTGCCTGCTTTACACCCCACCAAAGCCTGGCTGCCTCAGAGGCGAAGCTGCTCTGGGGCAATCCGTGCTTTTATTTATTCTGCCTGTTTGACACTGTTGCCAGGGGAACTGGAAGCGCCGATTCAAGCCTCTGTCAGACGGAAGGAAACTTCTCTAAATTTTTCCTGCTTTAGGTTAAATAAATAAATGAATGGCACAGGCGTCGCTTTGTCTCCTTTCATGTGCGAAACCCACAGAGGCTCCAGAGAGTTCTGTCCTGTGACCATCCCTCAGTGTTTCTGGCCTCCAGTGCAGACTGAACCTGACCCAGCTCACGCTCAGCCTGAATGCCACCTCCGGGCTTCAGCGTTCCAGGATCACCCACCAGCCATCAGACTTCCCTTTCTCGGCAGACTGTAAGTGGCTGAAGGGTAAATTCATTCAGTCAAACCCACCCTGTGCATTTTACAGCGGGATCAGCTCGCTGAGCCAGGTAACTCACCCATGGTACAACCGCTAAACACCTGCAAGGGGGGATGGGGGACTTGGAAATCTGAAGTCAGAGGATGGAAATTGCTCCTTTCAGACATTGAGCTGTGTGTGAACCTGCACTCACGACACTGATGAATGTGAACTGCGGGGCTTTGGGCTGAGAGCCGGAACTGCTGAGACCTGTGTTTTCCTGAACACCAGGATTCCCAAAGTCTCTGCATTTTCTTGTTAAAGCTGGCACACTACTCTCCCCTGTTCACTCTGCCTGCAACCCCTCAGCCAGGAAATTTTAAAGATTGATTCTCTAATTACCACAGAACTACAGTCTCCCATTGACCTTCTATGTTTTCCTTTACAGGGGATTTGAAGGTGCTCAGCTGAACAAATGCGGGTCTCTTCCAATAACCTGTGATCCAGGCTTTGATTTGCCACTCAGTTCCCATTAAGAAAACATCCCTCAGTTTCCCTCCCCGTATCTCCAAATGCCAACTATAAAGAGGAAACCCAGCACAAGTCTTCAGGCATAAGTACAGAACCCTTTAATAACTATTTCCTACCAGTAACATAATCAGTGGGCTACAAAACACCAATACCTAGAAGGGAGATGAAAGCCTCGATGCAAGCGGTTGCCACCCCAGGCACTACCTCAGATAACTATATTTGGATTCCAAAAGCCCGGCTGCCGAAAGGGATTAAAATACGCTGCCCCCTTCCACAGCCTGGTCTGAGCCATCCACACTTCAGCAGAACCACCCACACACCTTATGTGCTCATCTCTTTCTCGAGACCAATGAGCAGAGCACAAAAACTTTCGGTACCACATGAGAGCAACCCTCATTTCCAGCTTTGCTTAATATCGGCATTCAATTTTATTCTGTGATTAAAACTCTCTCCTAATTTCAAGCACTGCTGATTTACGATTTGTCTGGTAACCTGCCTGCTTTTATAACATCTGTATCCAGTCTGTTACATGTTTGGCAGCATGAGAGCCAATTCAGATTATTTGCACATACAGGACTCAGTGGCTGGTTATTTCATTTTAACAATCAAGCTCACGGGTGCTTCATTGTGAACCTCTGCATTAACTGGGAGGCAGAAACCAGTCTTCACAGCCAAAAAGACAGCTAAAATAAAGCTCCTCAAATTCTATTTAAGGCACTTTTAACCAAAACAAACAAAAATACCCAACAATAACAAGAAGCAAGCCCCCTTCCCAAAAAGCAGCCAAGATTTCAAAAAACATCCTGGGGGAATCAGATGCCAAAACTCAAAAATTCATTGGTGTATTTTAAAGCTTTGTTTGAACATTTATTTAAACATTCTTCTGCTTTCAGATCTGCTGGATGATGAATGCTGCTAAAAATCAGCTTACACAGGGCTTGGTCCTGCAAGACTCTACACAGGTCAGTTCCAACCCAGAAACAACGAAATCAATAAAGCCATGCTTTGAAAATGTGCTTGACTTGAGCCCACGGGTCACCCACTGTGGTCACGCTCTGGCGCTCAGCCGAATCGGGGCTGGAGTGCTCTCAGCCCTGCAGAGAATCCATCCCTTCCTGAGGTCCTTAAATATGAAATCAGGGGTTTATTTCCAGCACTTCTGGGGAGCCCCTCTAGTGCTGTTCTTCAACACCAGGATGAAACCAACTACCCAGGCAATGAGAACTCTTCCTCCTCTCACACCAAACGCGGTGCCTACACGGTGTCCCGCAAGGTCTCCTGGTAAGCACACCCCCAGGGAGTTCCCGAAGGAGTGGCGCTGGTGGATGGTGACGTGTGCCCTGCCACAGCCGAGTCCAAGCAGGGACACTGTGCCCCTGCAGTGCTCAGGTCACTGCACAAGACAGATGAGGGACTGTCCCACGCTTAAAACTAGGCATAGGGAAGATTCACTCCCAAATTCCAAGAGGTGCAGCAAAAATCATGTGAAACTCACAACCAACAAGCTCCATCCATATCCTCCTAGAACAATGAGAGGTATGGAAACACTGGGAGAAAATCTTTAGAGGGATCTTCACAGGGCACGAATATGAAAAACCAAAGAGCCCAAGCTGTTAATGTCCATGAGAGACTTTCATGTATTCTCTGAATAGTTTGGTGTTATTTTGCTGATATCCATATCTTGCATGCTGCTGGAGTCCACAGCTCTTCCAGGGCTTTATGGTAATATGACAATAAGGCAGAAAAGCTGGAAGTCAAAGCTAAGAACTTGTTCAAATAAACAGAAACACAAAGGAAAAGAGTTGAAGTTCTGATTTTCTTCTATTCCATTACCTCCATCAGATTCAGTTTCACACTTCTATAATATTTTTCAAAGATGATCAACACAGTTTTCTTTGGTGCATGCAGAGCATTTCTCTTTTGTCCCAACCAAAGAAAAGATCTACTTTATACTATGAATAATTTTCGAGATGGTATCCCAGCAACGAGTATCCAGCAATGTGTACGTAAAATTGGCACTACTTAAATAAACAGCAGAAAAAGGCTGCAGTTTCTTTCAAGGCCTCCAGTGATATTTAGATTTTCTTTTCAGAGATATGTAATAAACAGAAGTAATAACTGGTTTAAAAGCAGCGCCTCAGAGGTTTTTTTGCATATCTCATATCTCTCGTTTGTGAACAATTAAATGAAAACCCATCTTTAAAATTATCTCTTCTACGTTTCTAACCTCACAACCTAACTTTTATCTTTTATCCCTACTCTACAAACATTCCTTGGAATTTTATGGAATTAAGCTCCCAGACGTATGAAGGAAGGTGTCATTGTAAAGGGTATCCGAGGTTTGGCTCACAAAGATTTTGCTCCATTGTTCTTTTGGAGCTGTAGGAATTGGCTTTATTTAACCATTGGGGAAGCAAATGCCAAGGCCATATCACAGCACAGAGCTTTGTACAAGAGCATGGGATCAGGAGATGCAGGTTCTCCTCTGCTACAGACCAGTTCTGCCCCACCTCTTGGACCTCTGAATGTAGGAATTATCCTGCTGCCTGGAGGAAAACCCTGCTTGAACAGGGAGGCAGGACCAGATGACCCACTGTGGTCCTTTCTAACCTTATATATTCTGTGATATATATATATATATATATTATAAAGACTAAGGACGTCTTTGCTCTGGCATTAACTGGAATAACCTGTTCCAGCTCATTCCTTTTGAAAAAAAAACAAAAGGCCATCCTGCAAACGCTCTGGGCTGCAGAGTGCTCCTGGATTAGCAGGATACGATGGCTGCATCCCCACAGCACTAACAGCTTTCACACCAGAGCATTTCAACACTTACTTCATGCACCTTTTAGACACGCTCCAGGAGTTTAGCCTGTCACTTATCCCAAGCTACAGATTACACCATTAGCTACACCTCGAGCTAACATTGCTCCAAAACTGTGCCTTCAAAACTGTGCAACAGTCACTGACTCATAAAATACTCTCACAGGATTTCTCCAGTACAGGTCGCACAACCCCTGCCCCTTCTTTGAATCCATTCATAACTCTCCCAGGAGCTCCTGGTCCCTGCACAACTTCAAATCAAAGGTACTCAGATTTGCAGATGGGAAAGACGGACCCGCTGCTGAGGACCTATCCAGCAGCAGAGCCAGCACAGCACGACCAGCCTTGAACAGACTGTCAAGAGAAAGTAAACACCACCAAACACAAGCAATGCTTATCTGAATAAATGCAGATGCTCACCCTGGAAGATGGAAGATTACAGGCTTCCAATGCTGTCTCCACCCGTTTTCTGTCAGAGGAAAACAAGCGGTATATGCTGCAAAGTGAAGACAAAACAGAGAGAATTGGCTTAAAGACATGCCTTGACAGCCCATGTAGCTTAAAGACCGAGTATCTCTCACCAGTCCATCGCATCTTTAGCTGTTTATTTCCACTTGCTGGTTACTCAGTAACAGAGGTGAGTTTAACTCTCCCCTGCACCAGCAGACAGCTATTTGAGAAAGCCACTACGGCTCTCTTTGTATTACTCCAGTGACATGCAATTTCAATCTATTTATCCTCATGACATGTCTCTGAGGTAAAGAAATTACGGTTTCTTTTTTATTTTCACAAGTGGAATGAACAAGGGCAGAGACGTGGAATGTCTTGCTCAAGATCCCAAGGGCAATCTACACCCAAAGGATATTTGAGCAGAGACATCCTGAGTATCACTGGCCATTCTGCACTGTGATATGTGTCATAGACAGATGAAAACGTTATTATTGTAGACACAGGGGTCACACGCCCATCCCAAACACACAGTCACACTCAGAAGTCATGGTAAGGAAAGGGAACAGCACTTACTTCTTCAGAGGAATGCGCCCCTCTGGAGTCACCTGCAGCTTCAGTTTTGTGTAGCTGTTGAGAGAAAAGCACCCCAAGTTCAGTTTTACAGCATTTTCCAGAGCCTCTCCACCAGCCCTCTAGCTCAGTGCCAGCGCTCTGTCCATGTGGCAAGTTCCACTTGCCTCTTTTGCCCAATATGAAAACCTCCTGCAACTTCAGTAATGAGGAAAGCCCTTCTCCTTCTCTCCCATCTCATTAAGGTGGCAGGATGAGGATGGATCTATCTTTGCCCAAATTTTTCAGTAGACTTTGAGTCAGTTGAAACAGGAGTCACCCAGTGACTTCCATTAGAAGCAGTGGGGCCTACAACCCCTTTCTGATGCAAAGACTAGTGCACTACCAGCCTGTGAAGAGCACAACTTTTTGAGTGTTTCATCTCTCTCGCTTGAATAGAATTAAAACCATAAATGAATTTTTTTGCAGTAACATGATCTGGTGAAAAATGTGGCAACACTTCAATATTTCAGAGGATTTTTTTTGTGCGTGCTACAAAACCCCACTTTTTCACTTTACCCACTGGTCCATCAAAAGAAGAAACTGCATGGTTCCAATAAACTTTCCTTTTCTTCACAACAGAAAATGCCATTGGCAACCACTTCAAAAACAAAGTGTGTGCTAATACCCCTAACTAGGATAGCAACATTTGCACAAAGCCTTGACTCCCCACGGGCATCTTTTGGAAACTGAAGCGTTTCGTTGCTACTGTGTCACCAAACAAAAATATTATTCTCTCTGCCCCGTTTCCCAGTACTGGGCTAGATTAAAAACAACAACAACAAAAAAATCACAGCAGTTAGGGTGGGAAAAAAAAATCAGTTTTTTGAAAAATTTGACTGCACTCTGGTCACCTTCAATGTTTTCCTCTACAGTCAAAGAAGCTAGAAATAATAGAAAATAGGGACGGGGGTCGGGGGAATTTAAAAAAAATCTGAACTTCACTTAAAGCAAACTGAAAATATGTGCCTGAAGAACAGCCAAACACCTACCAATACTTGCCACCTTTTCCCCGCTCAAATTCTTTGCAACACACGGGACGCTTCAGAGCCATTACCCACCCAGCCGAGAAAACCAAGCAGTTAAAACGCTTGCCCAAGGCATGCTAACATTCCCGCTAAAATGCGTGCTAGGAGACATTCCCGCGGGAAGGAGATGCGGGGCCCCATTCCAGCGGGCAGTGCTGACTCCGGGAAGGACAGCGGCTGGGTGTGCCAGGGCCGCAGGAACCCGGCACAGCCCCCTTGGCTCCCGGCTGCGCCGGGGCAGCGCTGCGGGGCTAACGCGCTCCAGCACCCGCCTCTGCACCCCGGCACTGGATACACTCCACACAACGGGAATGTGCTCATTATAACCCAAAGGGCAGTTTTTATTAACCACTCCTCCTCTCAAATTAACCCTATTTTTCTCTTCTGGCCAAACCACAGGAAAGCTGCTCAAGCGGTTTATTATTGCACCTCCAACGCTTTGAGGAACTGAATGCCACAAATAAAAAAAAACCTTAATTCTGCTCTAATGCAGTTTGCTTTTCTATTTCAATAAAAGGGTTCTGATATGACTGCAACCAACCTTTTGCTTAGTACAATAATTATAATGGGCATATAATTTAATCTTCAAAGTCACAGATTTCTTAAGTGACTGATTTGGCATCTGTGCAGAGGACCTGGGAAACCTTACGGTTTCCAAGTGATTTATTAATTAGTGGAAAAAGACACAAGAATGCCATGCTTGCCTGCTACTGAATCTATGCAATGTGTCCAGTGACTTCATCTTTAATTAATATTGCTTGAGCAGCTGCCACAAATAGCTCCAAATCAGACTGGCTCTACTGTACTGCGGGATAACACATTCCTCCTCTGGACTGCATAGGAAAAGGCCCACTGGGTACAGCCACAGTCCTTCCACTCCATACCTGTCAGCAGAGCCCACTGGCCACCTGGGGATTTGAGTGGTAAGAGGCAGGGAAATAGTATCAAATCACTCTCAAAATGCACCCACAATCTACAACCTATGGAGCTGAAGGAAGCCACCTGCTCGGATTAACACGTTCCCCATTGTCAACAAGCAGAGCCAAAAGGAAACGTTCAGTGTTTCCATCCATTTATATTTGGTTTGCCTAACGTACCACTGTCTGACACAGTGTTATGAGACACAAAGCTGTAGTTCCAGCAACCTCCAGCCTTCAAAGTTTCCTCAAGAATTTCTGCTGACTTCAGCTGCACCACAACGAACACTATGAGAAGGAAACACACACATGCACATCCCTCCTTCCAGAATTGGCACCTATGAATAAATGCATGGGATTGAAGTAAAGCAGTTGGGAACCTTCTAACTATGGGTGCATTTAATGAAATTACCCCTGCACAGCCTTAGAAACTCCAGGAAAAGGATGGGTTAACCTGTTTTTTGGACAGAGGCAGTTTTAGGAACCTAAACCCCAGCACAGTATTTAACTGCATCCAGCCTCTGCCTGCAAGCAGAAACTAAATGGTGTTGGGGGGGGACACTAAGCTGACTTTAACTAGCGAACTCACAGGCTGGGGAGGGGGCGGCTCATCCTTTAGAGCCCCAAAAGGGCAGCGAGTAGCCCAGCTCAGCACCATCAGCTTTGCCAAGCTGTTCTCAAAGCCATCACTTACACAAAACTCCCTCAGACCGTGCACTTATCACTTATCAGCTGAGAACCACTGATCTCAGTTGTAGTTCCCTTCCCTTTTAGACCTGTGTTTCACCCCAAACAGTCTCACAAACAGCTTTTCTGCTTCGTTGAAAGCAGCTCCGAATCTGCCCGCTCTGCCAAGCAATCTGGATGAATGGACTCCCAGCTTCCCTCTGAATCACACAAAAACCAGAGGGACCGGACTTAGGAAAATGGCCTTCTGGCATTTCTCATTTTTTTAATCAATAGCAGAAAAAAAGGAAAATAAACCAGAAGCAAGTCTGTCCAGAATATTCTTGCATTTTAAATGGAGAGCTTCAGGCTATGGCTGAAGCTTCAACTTTGGTATACAAGGGGAAGACTGCATTTAATTCTGTTTTTCCTGCAATGATTTAGTCGTTTGCAAAACAAACCCTAACAAGATTTCTATTTAAATGACTTTTTAAAACCCTAAGAAGGGAGGGCCTGTGTTTACAGAAGTGACAAGGCATCAAAGCAGAAACAATAGATGACAATGTGACTAACAAGCAAGGAGGAAAATGACGCAGGGAGAGGAGCAACACCCACGGCACCAACCGAGACGGCCACTTACGCTTTTTCCAGAAACGCATCCCTTGACATGTTCTGTGCCAGCAAATTTGTTGCCAGACTGAACACTTCATCTGACCATTCCTACAAAGGGAAAACGTGAGTAAGTGAGGCTTAGTTTAGATGTTTACTTACACAATGCAAAATATTTTCGAAAATTATACTGTCGGGAAAAAATGCTTAATTAAAAGTCTGAACTTGATTTTTCCAATTACAGCTTCCCTCCTCATCTGAGAGACGCGATTTTCCCATGCTGCAAAAAACATGGAGATTGTTACAAATGAATATACTGATTCTACCCAAGATCTCACCAGCCAACATAAGAAAACAAGCTAAGAAAACCCCAATCAGCAGAAACATACAGGAATACTTTTAAAGTACAGGGAATTTTTAAATGTACAGGGAAGATGCAACTCCAAACAGAACAGCTCCTTCCCCCTCTACTGTACATCCTTACACAGTGGTCCTACCTCACTCCATTATTTTCCACTACTGCTACCCTGTTGTGGGGAACAAATGTCACAGAATCACAGAATGCTTTGGGTTGGAAGGGACCTCCAAGAGCATCTTCTTCCAACCCCTTGCCACGGGCAGGGACACACCAGGTTGCTCCAAGCCCCCTCCAACCTGGCCTTGGATACTTCCAGGGCTGGGGCAGCCACAGCTTCTCTGGGCAACCTGTGCCAGGGCCTGCCCACCCTCACAGGGAAGGATTT
>JAWWEU010000111.1:1173463-1226062 GCA_035583155.1 Acropternis orthonyx
ATATAGAATAATTAATGTTGAAAAAGACCTTTCAGACCACGGAGTCCCACTGTTCCCCCAGCAGTGCCAAGCCCACCACTAAGCCACGTCCCCCTGTGCTGCACTGACAGGTCTGCTAAACCCCTCTGAGGATGGTGACTCAACCCCTTCCCTGGCACCCCGTTCCAGTGCTTGGTACAGAAGTGACAACACAACATTTCTGTGAAGAAAAGAGAAAGTCAATGATTTTTATCACCTATTAGTAGCCGGAACCTCAGCTTCGTTGGCAACACAGGTGCATGAGTAAAAATTTCAGGTTATTTTGTGACTCTACTCATTTCTATTTCTACTGGGCTGAAGCTTTTCCAAGAAAAGCACTCCATGTTTTTCAGACTCAGAAAACTACGTGGTCCTTGGCCTCACGATGAAGTTTATGAAGGCACAGACAGATGAAAAGATGCCTTGTGTGACTGGATTCAAACCCCTGGAAAGGGCCAGTATAATTGAAAGCTCAGTTCTCCTAAAAGGTAAGATTTTTCAGTCTGGTACAAACACTAAAAAATGGCCAGCAAATAGAAACCCCACAGGAAGAGAGATTCTGTGTAGAGATCAAATTATTTCAAAACTGACACAAAAATATCCTGCAGTTTAAATTTCACTCTCCCATGAGTCTCTTCCCCCCACTGGCTGCATATGTTTAGTGTTTATGGTACTTCTCAATATTTAATAACTTTTTGAACAAGCATCTAAATTTCTTCCAACTGATACAAATTAAATTTAAGACAAGAGGGCAAGCTTAAGATGATAAAAAGGGCCACTTTTCATGGATCTTGCAGGAAATCCTGTATCAACAAGACCTCCTCTAAAGAGTATCTCCTGACTTGGTATCATATCTGCTTGTGGGCAAAGGAGTTAAGTGTATGCTCACCAAATAGCAGGTTTAGGAAGCATTTTGAAGGATGATGGATGAACTGGAAAGAAAGCACAAGGCTATCTATCATATAATGCTGAGCCTCTTAAAATACTGTGTGTGACGGCAAGTGTTGCAGGCAAACAGACAGAATTATCCTATTTAAGGGCTCTCTAAAGAAGGAATATGATTGTGCTCCAAGACAAAGACGGTTTCATGGGTAAACAAGTTAATCACAGGCTTTCACGTAAGAGCAAAATAGAAGAGGGATATAAAAATAGCAGTTGTGCTCCAGAGATGAGGAGACAGAAGAATTTAGATCTGGGAGAGGAGCTACAGAAATGCCCTGAAGTTGCTAAGCTCATGATGGTGTGTTACTAGATGGGTTACTTTCTCTTTTATTTACAGGCTGGATGTTACAAAGCTTTGTTTTATGTCTGTGGGAGAGGAGAATTCGTCTGCTTTTTACTCTGTACCGTTTCAACCCCAAATCAGACAGATAAATGCCTCGGCTCAAGGGCCTGTCTGGGAACAGCACCATTCTTTCTGAGCTCAAACTGAGCAGGATCGTCCCTCTGGTTTCATTCCCTTCCACATAATTGTCATTCCTCCCTTCCTCTCCCTGGCTGAACCTCTTGCTCACGGTTTCACTCCTGATGATGAACTGCAATCATACCAACAAAAGAAGAAAGCAGATAACCTTTTTCTTTCCTATTTACAGTCAACCATAGGATGTCTCAGTGATGAATCACCCTCTAGTTAGACTAAGGTACACATTAGCCACACATCAGAGAGTGGGAAAAGAAACATATTTGAAATGGGATGCTTTTTCAAAGCAAAATCATCAAAGGAGGAGTTATGTGGGACCGGTTCATGAAGGTTTTCAGAAGTGCAGAGTAAGTGGCAAATCAAGCAACGCAAGTATGAATTTGGTTTCCCAAATCAAAGAATTTTTCTCCAGGTTTTAAAGGCAAGAAATTAGAAAGACCACCCTCTTTGGGCTGCTGGGTTTGAGTGACTAAAATGCTGAAATTTCTCTGTTGTGTTTCAGACTTGCCTAACGAAGTTTGGAGCACGCAGCCCCTTACAGCAGTACATTTATCCTGTCATCACCCAGCATCTATTAATAAAGGGCACCCACTGTGTGTCCTGGGCTCTCTCAGTGTAACCTGCTGTGTGCTCCACAGACTTAAAATAGGGACTTTTAATACATGCTTTTAATATATCTTTTAATTTTTTATTTTGAAGTTCAGCGAAAGGGAATAATTTTGACACTACCACGATTCACATGCTTTCTGACCCCTGCCATAGGTGTATTTGCCCTTTAAGGGTGGCAGGTGCCCTTGTCAGTAACAACTTAGCCCTTAGCTGATGACCCAGGTCATATTATTTAGTTCTTAGACCTGACGTTCTCAAAGTTAGACTCCAAAGCACACTGTCATCTCTGCACACGAACAACTCTGCTCCCTTATTACCACAATTAGCTGCAAACACTATTAAGGAGACAAGCAAAACACCCTTTATCACCATCTTGAAGACTATCAAAGCTGGATGAATCAAACCCCTTTTTAAAATGTCAGCGAGTTTTCCTGGGGAGACGATAGCAAAGCACACGGAAAGAACAAAACCAAGCAGCAAGGCCAAATTTAGCTTCCTTTATGTAAATTGGAATGATTTTGGTAATGTCATTTTGAGGAATGAGATTGAGAGTCTGCTCCTGTTGGAGCTGCTTTTGATATACTGGCTCGTGAGTGGACAGACTGGTTTTTGGCATAAGCTCTTTGCTAGACTGGGGGCTTACTATGAACATATTGAGCTCTTTGGCAGATGCTCATAAAAAGCATACCTATTTATTACTGATTATAGTAATTTTTTGAACACCTGAGCTACTGAAGTTGTACCGTGTTGGGGAACATGCCCATGGGATGCCCAATAAACAGCAGGCTACTGGCAATACCCACGTAACTCATCAAAGTTCACTTTGTAGGGCAATAATTTCTGACATTAAACATTAAAAAATTGTCATGTTTTCTCACAAAGGAGCACCTTCTTGAGTCTTTCAGTCAAACGGCCCAAGGGTCAGCTTGTTTCTTCTCTTCCACTGAGGTCTAGAAGGTGTTGAAGACTTGCCCTGGAAGCGGGTCAGGAAAGGCAGTGTCTTGGATGGGACACCTCTGTGCCTAAAGGGGTGACAGATTCCCAGAGGGAGATGGAACTTGGGAGCAGGCAAATACAGAGGAGGTGACAAGGATGGTATCGGCAGCTGAAGATCTTTAGAATCTATTAAAAATCAAATTTTTCATGTCAAATGGAGACTAGAGTTGGTCAGAGGACTGTCTGCTCATTTGGTAAAAAAACTTTCCCTGTTTAGTTCTGCTGTCTTGAGAAAACTATCAAAGAAGATAACTCTTAAATCAACCTGAAACAAAAATAGAAAACTGAAAAAAATAACCAGAAACATAAAATAAATAACTACAAAAAAGTTTATGGAATTCCTGCAACTTTCATGAACTAATGCAGGATAATGTTTTTCTGTTAGAAACCAGGATTCTGTACACAGACAGATAAAAATACGTTCCAATCAGACTTCCAAAACTTTCTCCTGTTGCATTTTGCTGGAAATCATAAGAATAATGCAAATTTAAAGCGGCAGCTCAGCCGCCCTCCTGACCACCTCTGTGAGGACCTCTTTCCCCGGTGGTTGGTGTTTTCAAAGTGTAGCTCTTAACCCTGAAATCCCAATTAGCGTGTTGCTCTGCACAGCAACTGCCAGAACATCTTTTCCTAGCATCAACAGCTCTTTAAACCTTTTTTTCCTTCCCCTGAAAACTCGCAACACACCATCTGTCTGTGAACACTCTCTGCTTTTCAACGCACCGCTGTGCACACGTACGAAGGGCTGCCACGCGGCTCGGTGGCACTCGAACGCCGACTCCAGCACACCAAGGAGCAGCGGGTCAGCCAAGGCCTCACCCCGTTTGTTAATCAGGCTCCTCAAAGCTGCTGCACCATCTCCAAGAGCAGCTGTCTCTGATCCCAGAGTTGCATTAAATGGGAAAAGAATCTGTGCGATGCTAAAGATTTTCCTTGGGGTTTAATAGTTACAGAGAGCGTGATGGCCAAAGTTGATGATCTCAAAACAATCAGCCAGAACTTCTGGGCTGCTAGAACAGTTGTGCAATTAAATTTTTGGAGAAGACATTAATGTACAATGCAAAAAAACCTGAAGGAGTCATTATAAACTACACTACATGTATAGACTACATACAGTGTACACTACATTACCTACACCTGGAAACAGACTGAGAGAATTGCGGTGGCTCAGCTTGGAGAAGAGAAGGCTCCTTGGAGGCCTTAGAGCCCCTTCCAGTGCCTAAAGGAACTACAAGAGAGCTGGAGTGCAACTTTTGGTAATGGCATAAGGGATAGTACAAGGGGGAATGGATTCAAACTGGCAGAGAGTAGGGTTAGGTATCAGGAAGAAATTAGGTGGCAAGGCCCTGGCACAGGTTGCCCAGAGAAGTTGTGGTTGCCCCATCCCTGGAAGTGCTCAAGGCCAGGCTGGGATTTGGAGCAAGCTGGGATAGTGGGAGGTGTCCCTGCCCATGGCAGGGGGTGTAACAAGATGGTTTTTAAGGCCCTTTTCAAGCCAAACTGCTCTGTGACCCCACACAGCATTCGCTGCTGTGCAACCACACTGCCCCACGCCCTGCCCCAGCAGCGACCCACCCAAATCCATTGCTCACACACCTCATGCAGCAGCACATGGTCTAAGAAGTCAATTAAACACCTGAGTTCTACTGAAGCTGAAGCCATGAAAGGGGTTCCAAAGCCTCCAAGTAACAGATATCTAAAAAAACTCACAATCTCAAACAAGCCCTCCCACCAAACCCCCTCTTACATGAACTCAGCATTCACCAGCTATTTTCATGACTTCTGTCAATCTGACTGGCATTGTCCAAGTGTTTTCTGTTTCTGGTACTAAACACACGTCATACCCCTTGCTTCAAAACACTGTATGTAATGAAGCAAAATTTTCTTTCAGTACAGCAGGGTTGGGACAGAATAATACATTTTTGCTGTATATTTCTAACTTACGTTCATAGCTATAAGGGTACTTCAAAATTCCCTGGACTCTACACCATAATCCCAAATTGGTATATTTATGTCCTGATAACTTCAGGAGAGAGCTGAAATAGAAATGGCTACAGACTTTCATCTTAGTCTCCTGCTTCACCAGATTTCCAAACATTCAAAAGTGCATTTATATTCTTCTGGCTGCCTGTGTATCCCAGGAGAGGGAATATAGGGGGGAAAGAAGTGCAATTAGATAGCTACATATGCAAAGAGTCTTCCAGGAAACACTCAAGTTTGAGCTTCAATTAAACGAAGAACCTTTCTAAAACAGGACTTTACACTGTAACTCCGTTAGAGGCAAAACTCCCACAGATTTTCTTCAAATAGAACCACGTCTTATCTCCAAGAATGCCTTATCACAGACTGTTTAACAACAAGAAAGGATATATATGCATATATGGCATGTATATATCATACACTTGATCCAGATTGTAAAATGCCATTTCTTAACACTTTAAGCACTAGGAAAGTTGCAGTTTAAGAGGCAGTTTAAATAAACACTAAGTGACTCTTAAAATCAGACCACTCACCCCCATGGCTAAGGACTTCAGCAGACCTCCCAAGGTCCAGCTCTGCTGAAGTGATCCCACTGAACTCCTGTGCTGTCCAGCAACAGCAATTGCTTTGTAAGATTCTGTTAAACTGATTTTGTACCATCTGTGGTAGGTAAAGCACACAGCTCTGGCCTGCATGACTTTTTGGGTCCATGATGACCCTGTGAAAAATTGCTCCTCACCTTTGCACCTCCTGTCCAGTCGCTCCCTCTGCACCCACAGCCCAGCCAGCAGTGCAGCCCGTCCCCAGGGAAGTACCTGCCCACGTGTGCCACTCAGGGCTGATTTCCCCGGCCCGCAGCCTGGTCTCTGCCTGGCAGTGAAGGAGACACAGGTGCTGCTGCTTACAGGAGATGTGTGACTGCTGGGTTTTCCACCCAGACCTGTCCCTGCCTTGCTTCTTTACCAGCTGTGAAGGCTGCAGTGCTCCAGTGTGACCTCCGGCCAAATGTTCCTGCAAACTGGCTTAAATTCACTGTTACCAACCCCCCAACAGAGCTCAAGGCTGGTTCAGATCCCCTTTCTGTCACACTTAGCAACCGTAGAGGGCTAAGAACTTCCCATCAAGAGGATTGACAGACTCATCCTTCAAAGAAACACATCTTTCTCCTCTCTCTCCTTCCTTTGTTGAGACCAAAGTCAAAACTATCAAGTCTATCTTTCAGCAATCCCTATCACTGATGAAGGAGAATGTCCATACATGGGAATCACACCTACAAAAACTCAACGACAGGATTTTGTTTGTCTGTCTTAATGACAGTCATGTGAAATGAATAAACTCCAATTACTACATCAAAGATATTCAAAACAGTGTTCTCCAAACTCTCTTTTCTTTCATTACACAGAATCCACAGGAAGTTTGATATTTAAATGGATTCATTTATATCAAGTTGTTCTTACCAAGTTCGTTGCTATTAAACCAGAAACACATTTAGCCTAATAAAGATTGACACTGCATTATGGTTTTAATACAAATAATGCCTTCACCAATTTCCCAGCAGTATCTCAGATCAATACATAAACAAAATGCTTGCAAATGCTTCTCCTTGAAACTTCTTCTCCTTTCTAGGGTTTCAGAATGGATTCCAAATTTGTCATGATATCACCATAGCTACCTATGTACAGAAATAGAGCCGGTGTCTTGTTTAAACACCCAAGTCATCAAGACATCCTTTCTGTGCAAACTAAGTCAGTGTGTACAAAACAGAAGGATGTTTCTTTAAAAAATACTCTCAATAATCTCAACTGGTCTCAACTTGACCATCTGCTCAGTTAATACAGTGGAATATTTCTGAAATACAAAACAGTATGAGATAAAAGAAGGCAGAAATGCTTTAGAAAAAGTCCCTGGAGAAGGAGATCCAAAGCACCCACGGACTCCTAGGACAGACCTTGCCTGGGACGTGCAGCAACACCCACTGCCTCAGATGCAACTAAAATCCAAGGGCTATTCTTCCCACAGACATTACCAGGCATGAAAGGACACCATAAATCACACATCAAACAGTCAATCCTCATTAACCTTCTCTATGAAACACCTACTCCAGAATAAGAGTTGCTTTTCCCAAAATAGCTTAATCCAATTCCATGCTTGAAGTAAGAATATCAGTACATCAAGTTTGCCAGGAACAGGTTATTAAGAACAGTAAAGCTACTCCTTTTTTATGATGTACGGCTTTTGAGCAAGAGGGAACATGTGCCTGCTTAAAACTCATGATTTCTCTTTCTCTGACCTTTCCCATAGTTCAAGTGATCCAAAACCAGCTTCCCTGGGTCTCTCATGCTCCCAGGACAGAACATTAAGCAAATATTCAGCCTGAATATTTGTTTAGTTCTCCTTTTTAATGTTCATACTTCTCAATATTTTTTTTTCTAGGTTCATGGTATTTAAGTTTTAAATTGTTTGCAAGGCTGTGTGCTCTAAAAAAACAAGTGACAGTATAAACCATCTAAGTAAAATTAGACCAAATGTGTTGGTTTTCAGTCCTTTTGGATGCAGTTGTGATCAACACAAAAAAACTTTACCTCTCACAGTGTAAATCTTAATTCATATGACAATTACAAATTGGCAAAACACCAAGAAGCTCCAACCATGCACAATTTTCTTCTAGATGATTTCTAACTCATGAGCATTTTTTACCAGTTTTTATCAGCTCAGATGGCTCATTATTTCAGAAATGACCTTTAAGCACACACACTTCCCCTCGCTGCTTTGCCTTCCTCAAAATACTATGAGATTTTCTTCAGCATGGTTTTCAAGGAAGAGATGAAGAGATAGCAGTGAAAAGAAACTTCTCCCGTTTTCATGCCACTTTTATTAACTCATTTTCTTTGGTGTGTATGAGACTATTGAAAAACCTATAAAAGGTCTATGAATGAAATGATTTCTACAGCAGGTTGCAAGGGACCTGCGGGCAGGAAGAGCTGGAACAGCAGCTTAATTTTCACTTATCTATAAATCTTGTATGCATTGTTCTTCCAATTCTGGATTGCTGCGTAGAGATATTTTAATAGGGTTGCTTCAGAGGTTGAGGTACAATCAGCTCTTCATTTATATGGCGTTTGTAAAAATCTGAGATGCCTGAAATGAGCAGAATGAGAGGCACTGCGAGAATGCCCACCACGCTGCTTTGGAGTGCTCCAGGAGGGCTACAGGACAATCACTTGCATTTTTAATGCATCTGGTTTTTTAGCTGGTGGAAGCGTGTACATCCAGACGGGCTGTAATGCTGAGCGCACCAACAACCCACCCCGTGCAAACACAGCAGATGAAACACGAGAGCTGTAATTGAAAACGTCTGCCTAACGAGCTGTTTGTTACTGCAATGTTTCAGACTCATCAAGAGAGAAAAAAATCAAGGGAAAAAAGATTGCCATGCTAGCACTATTTTGTTCTACCTTACCTGTCTGAAAGATGTGTTTTGGTATAATTTTTTTCAATTACAAAGTCACGTGGCATGCTTGATGCTAAAGGTTTCAATTTACGTGATTTGAATGACTGTAAACACTCACCGTTCCCATTACCTTTAAGTATTTAATTCTAGGAAGCTCATTTACAGCATAGGAAAGAAAAATAAACCATTTCAACGATGAAGCAAGGAGAGCCATAAGTGTTTCCTTCTTGGACTGCAGATACTCAGCTCCTGCAAATCAGCCCATGAGTTTACTACAGGCACATCTCATTAATTACTGATGGCCAAGGATGAGTTCTCCTACACTGCTCCTTGTCACAAAACCTTCACTGCATCTTACTGCGTATCAGCTACAATAATTCAGAGGTATAAATACATTCAGCTACTTGACAACTGAAAATTGGTGCCAAACTAGCCGGCCCAGATGAACTTATTTCCCTGCAGATCTCCAAGGAGTTGTCCTGGCTCACCGTGACAGCACAGCTCAGTGGGCATGGGAGCCAGGGCACCACAAAGCCAAGGGGGCTCTCATCCACTGTATGGTGCCTTGGCTCTGGAAATGTGGCTGCAACCAGAAAACCACCTAAAAACCATGGCAAAGTCATACAGCAGATGTCACTGCTTCGGGTGGTAAAGTTAAGAGAGAGGAAGTAACATACAATCAAAACTAATTATTTCAGACTGCTTTTTACAAGTTGGTTGGCTTCAATTTACTCCAGAGAGGGTGATTTTCCTAAGTACACTTTAACTTTTAAAATAAGTATCTCACAGAAAAAAGAGACTAGAAATAGATTCCTGTTTTAGAAGACAACATGACTACTGAAAAAAAATAAAGTAAAATCTACAACGAGTATGAATAAGAACTACAAATATGTTTTTCTGGCTGAGGAGGGAGAGAAAACAGTGAATAAATGCAGAAACTGGATTTGGGTGGTTTTATGACAGATTAATTTTGCCACCTGTGAAAGTACAGGAAACGTGCTCAATCACTGCTAGGAAAAGAACATCCAAACACCACTGTCTTTGGCAAGCAGCTGCAGAGACGAATCTTTCAAGGGATGCCACGGACATTTTTTAAGATGGTTTTTTTTGTACTCAACGCTTTTGAGAACTAATTGATGAAGGGAATATGAAGAGGGTGGCTGGATCAATGTGAGATCAGACTTGAGGAACACAACACATAACTCAGAGAACAGTGCTGATGAAAACCCTGAGTACTACACACTTGTGAGCAGCCAAACAATGTGAGAACAACAAGATGAGGAGGAGGAAAAAACAGTGTGAGAAGAAAGCGATGGAAACGGTCCCAAAAGGAAAAGAGTCTATATGGCATGAGGTCTACAAGAAGCAAAATCCAGATGCAGACATTTGGTGCAGCTCTGGGTATCTGAATTCTTCACATGTGTTACAGAACTAAAATTCATTCATAAATACAAGTCTCTGCCTACACATCTGCAGACACGGAGGATTTAGACGACTAAAACCAATCTGGTCCTTCAACTTCTCCATTTCTATCAGTTTTTCTCATGATTCATAGGAAAACCAAGAGGGACAAGTAGCTGTTGCTGTTTAAAAAGCAGGCATTACTCAGTGAACACCTCTGCAGATAAAAACACAACTGTATCCTTGATATCCATCCATGGCCCTTTTCCACAGCATAAACACTTGGGAAAGTGCAAGGAGCCAAAGCAGATTTGCCACCTCAAACCCTCACCTGACCCTTGTCTAAGTACCAGTATCAGATGACACACTGAAACCAAGAGATAATCGGAATTCTGCACTAACTCACAAACCTAACTCTCCTCAGTTCCAAGAGGTTAACCTGGATTTACAGGAGTTGACAAAGGGCAAAAATTGGCAGAGGAAGTTTAACAGCTATTAATTGTTTTTAAATGTGCCTTGTACAAACCATGGCAGCTTGCAAAGATTTCAATTTCTTACATTTAGAAGGTGGATCAGCACTTCTTTTCCTAATATCACTTGCTAAGTGCCAAAGAGACTCCTAGTTATCCAAGAATTTAATGAACTACATCCAACGATTTAAGGCTGTTTCATTTAGATAAGAGGCTTTCCAACTTGAAGGATAAAACAGCCTTCAAGGCAGTGGAAAATAAAAAAAAACCAAAACCATTTTAATGTGTATAAAACTACCCAAGCAGTTAGTTAATTCTAAAACTCAAATTTTAGCTGGGGGAAGTTGAGTAAACAGGTTTGGCACCCAGGCTGCAGACCAGGAGAGTGTCCAGGAGGCTGGAAAGTCCTGCACAAACTCCAGGCCACACTTTGTGCTCCCCCTTTGCTGCAATTCCCAAGGATCCCCAGGGGAGTACTTGACTGAGCAAAACGATGAACTCTCCGGGTTTGACCAAGATATTTCTGAAAGCTTAAGAAGTCCAATGTTTTTTGAAAAGGGAATTTAAAAATATTTTGTGCACATAAGATTATGGCACTTTATCCAGTTGGATCTTTTCCAATACATCCTTGGAAAAACAAATACAACACAGAGAAATTGGAAGGGAATATTCAGTAAGGATGAAAATATCCTAAACGTCACTCCCCCAGAACAGCATCACTTGACACTGGGTTTTAAATATATAGTTACATAAAGATACAGCTTAAGATGTAACTTCAAGTCAGAATGTAATAGCTTCTCTGAAATATTTCTGTCAGTGGAGCTGGAGTGGTTTAGAACAACAGCCTGGTACTTATGCAGCAATTTGCAATTTTTTTCTATTCAGTCTTATCAGTCAAACCAAGCCACGCGAAGCAGCTGCCCACAGGAAACAGCAGTGCAAGGCAAATGGTCCTTTTTAACAGGACACAGCGGTGAGGCGCAGCAGCGGGGAGGTGCAGTGTCACACCACCCTCCCTCACAGCAGGAATACCAGCCTGCAGATGACTGAGCGTGTTTAAATACGCCAAACAGTGAGAAATGTGGCCTCTGTGTGCCCTGTGTCCCTGAGCCACCCTTTGTCCCCCCCAGCCCAGGTGGGGGGCTGTTGTCCTCGCAGTGCAAAGCCAAGGTGAGCAGGGATCAGAGGCCGGCAAGGGGCAGGAGACACGGAGATGGGCTGAGAGTGCAGCAGTTGCAGGAAGATGGATGGAGCCAGGGTTTAGCCTAAAGCTGGAAGGATTTAAGAGGTTTGGCTCAGACCGTCAGGGAGTGAGGTGCACATTAAATCCCTGATGCTGCATCTTGCTAAAATTGGTTATCTGGAGACACACACACACAAGTCCTGCTCTGCACAACAGGCTGTGGGATCAAGCAGAGACTACTTGACCTGACCTCCATCAGTAAATCATAACTCAGCTCCACAACACAGTTCTGTTTTACAGCACACATTAGAATGCATGCATGCCTTGCAGTAATTGAGTTCTTACCTCCCCCGCCCCCTGCCATTTTCCCCCCTATCCTTTAAGGGGAAACAAGGAAACAAAACCTGGACATCTCTCATGATAACAGAGGTCAAAAATCCTGAATTTTAGTGTAATTTCCTTGCTCTGTAAATTTTCTCTCTTTTGCATCTCTAAAAGTCTACTGAATTTCATTTTTCCTATATTCCCATCAACAGCTCCTGCCTCACTGAAAGTATTAACACAGCAGAAGTTTTTTGGTTTTTTTTTTTTGGAATGGTTTTTAGCATTACACATCTGAATAGACTCTGAAGTGATGAAGCACATAACCTCACTGCATTAATAGGAACAGAGTGGAGACTTTCCCTCTCTTGCAGGATTATGTAGCTGAGATGCTGCTTTGAAAAGCCACAAGAACCCCATCCTGGTTGACAATAGGAGCAGATCTTGCACTAGAAAATGGCACAGTGCCCTTTATATGTGTCTGTATCTCCTGGAATTTAAAAGCATCCAGATACATCTGGCTAATAATTCTGTCAGCAGGGCAGTGCTTCCCGCTGGCCACATCAGAGGCCTCCTCATCCTGCAAGCAGTTTGGGAGAGGATGCTGCAGTTCAGCCATCTCCCACCAAGCAGCTGGAAGGGTGGTGTCATGTCATTTAGAGACATATATATGTATTTCTTTATTCCATCTGGTCCAGTTGTATTATTGTTCATAAATAGATCCTCAGAGCTAAGGTGGTTTGCTGCCTTTCTATGCTTTGTAATGCGTATGCAATATTTATGCAATATTCAATATTACCCTGTTGTTTTACTGCAGGTAAGGAAAGGCCTGGGGTTTGGTTAATTTTTTATATACATAACTACAAAATGTCTATGGAAGCTTTCTGTAATTTCCTGTTATATTTCACTTTTCAAGCAGACTTATTATAGAAAACTGAATCTCAACAGTGCTTTGAAGAATCTTCTAAGTCTGTGAGATGGGAGCTCTGGAGCAGCTTTGCCAGCAAGATTACCTGGAATGACAGTGACTCCCAACACACACCACTGGATAAACTTACTCCACAAACCAAACCAAAGCAAACCAAACCCCCTACAGATTAAAATCATGTCTGTAATGGATTAGTATTATAAATAGAGAGATCAATAGTGCCTGGAGTCAGCCTGAATGCTTAAATTAATGATTCCCCAAAATAGCAGCAATACAAGGCCACGTGGCACATGCTGGCACCTACCTGAGACTACAGAGCGTGAGCAATACCGGGGTCATCTGCAAACCTTTTTTTTCCCCTTTTCCATATTTCCCATACCATTTGGACACTTAAATAGGTCAGGGTTTGTTTAATTTGCTCAGCGGGCTTTATTGGGAAAAAAAAAAAAGGATTTAAATTCACGTCTTTGGTAATCCGGAACCCTTTGAGAAGGCTGTACATTATTTACATAAATATATAATAAGATATATACGTTTTTATATTCATGTAACATAATTTATATTGGCACCACGATCTGCTTTTAATTTTTACACGTGGTAGTGGTGCTGGAGGCATTTGCCCCTTTCTGTGGCTGAGAGTGGCAACTCACCGTGCAAGCACAAGTAACGACAGGGAGTAAATTCCCTGGAAATTTTTAAATGTCTGATTTGATTTGGTTTTTAATCCCATCTCAGAACTAAGCTACTGGAGGAAGGGATAAATGTAACATTGGGAAACGTACTGTTTGGGCAGGAGAAAAGGTACAAGCCTTATACCTTCTTCCCTTGGAAAAAAACACGTGTGCTGATCAAACAAATGGGGAATGTAAGTGTGCTTGAGCAACCTCCCGGGCAGAACTCCCAGAAGGAATTTATTTCTGGCTTATCACGTGTCTAATCTGTTTTTTAAACCAGGCTACTGCCGAGGTGTAAATCTCCTTTAAGACAGCACCTTCGGGGCTCAGGCGGATGTCACCTACCCAGAAACAGAGCTGTCACAGCAGCCCTAAGGAGATACTGCAGGAGCACAACGAACTCAGCTGCCTTCAGGATGAACAAGCTCTTAGAGAGGGATGTCCGCTGCCTGAGTGAGTCAGGAAGAGAAACTAACGAACTGAATGGGTCTCAGCTAACTTTGTGATGAGGAAAAAGCTGAAATCTCACACCTTAAAAAAACAAGGAAAAGAAAAAGACCTTCTTAGACACAACAACATCAGTTTGCTGCTGCTTCTCTGGAGGCCTCCTCTGAGACCTTTCCCAGACAATGAAGCTCCCTTACTGTTCCAAAGGAAAACAAATGTCTACCGAAAAACAAGTTCCTATTTTTTTGAAGCTCAGAGCAGCTCAATGTGCTGTTTCCCCTCAGGTCAAGTGTCAGCAGCAGTGGAGCAAATACCTGGACCAGGACCATATTTTATTAGATCAACTGTCAGGAAAATTGTCTTTTGCTTTTACAAACAGCATGGCCACACACACACAAAAAAAAGGGAAAAAAGGAAAACCAAATAGCAAGGACTTTCCTATGTAGGTTTCTATGAAGATTGATTAAAAAAACTTCCAAATACTAAATCAATGCCATTAATGGAAGCACTGTGCAAGAAACTGAGTGTAAGACAGAAGAAACACAGCCTAGAGATGGGCTGACTGCCTACGGAGCAAGCAGCCCTTGCTGCAAACCATATTCTACCTTCTTGTGCTTCATTTTGTTGTCTAGACTAGAGTGGGATAAAATGTTTACAAGATAATTCAGCAAAATTAAGCTTTGCTCAAAAAGTAGCTCAAATCACAGAATATGATGATTCTGTTATTGGCACAAATGCCACAATCGCCACAAACGTTTGACACTGGGTAGCTCAAGCAGCAATAAATGTTCAGCACTCACTAAAGGACAGGCTGGGGTTCACCCTGACCTCCAAACTCCTGAGCCATCAGGACAGAGGAGGTGCTGGAGCCCACCACAGCTCTCCCCATTCCTACATGCTGAGTCTGCTTTCAAAGCAAGGACTTGCTCTTCGTTTTCACCTTGCAGCTGCTGGCAATGTATTGTGGGGTGCCCAGCTGACTTGCAAAACAGCCATGGCTTTAGGACACCAGCTGTAGTGACATCCAGGTGTTTCCCATGCCAGCATGGTGCCATCCTGCCAGGGAAGGGGAAGGGCTGTGCCCAGGGCTTCAGGACTTTGAGAGTAAAGGAGCATTTGGGTTGAACTGTGCTGCCACTGTTTCAGAAATGAAGCTGTGCCCTGGGGAACACGCTGGATTAACAACTGGCTTTGTGGAACATGAAAGGCTGCATGAGTAAGTCCCACGCGCACAAGACAACAAAGAAGAGCAGATGCCAGAGAACAGAGAACTGAGGTAGGTCTGGGCTGCTCTACTGTGTGATGTTCTTGGAATATAATATTCATGGGGTGTGGCTTCCCACTGACACCGGAGTAATTAGGGATACTGAATCAAGCCGAGGAAAACGACTGCCCCTTCCTCCTCTTGCTTCAGCAGAGCCGATCCCTCTCGTGATCTTTAGTGGGAGCTTTGCAGAAGGGGAGAGCGAGTCCAGACCACGGTGAGAGATACGTGTGATGGGTTTATGCAGCTTATCCCTAAATTCCTGGATAACTCCCATTGGTGGTGGGAGCTGTGCACACCCCCAGCTGTGACTGGGATGTCCAGTTCAGCAAAACATGGAAGCCGATGCTCACCGCAAGCAGCACCATTAAAATCAGTGTACTGCAGATACACAAGAAACTTCACTTTGCCATTATTTTGGTTTTTCAAGGACTTCAGTTACAATTACTCAAGAACTCTTTACATTACAGTCTTTCAAATGAAGAAAACCAGTTCCTTTTCTTTCTTGCTTTAACGGGCCTGTTTCTGACATATTTCTTTTGCAAAGGTGTGACATTTTATCATGGGCTTGTGAATAAAGAAATGTTATTTAGAGAACGGTATAGATTTTTGTCAGAGTGCTGATTCAAAAGGAGCTGAAAACAAGCCCTTAAAATCTTTGAAGAATTATATTGCTCAGGTACAAAATACCAAGAAAACTATTTTTTCAGGCAGTAGATGAAACGAGTAAGTGGCTTTGATATTTATAAGACAATGTCACTTGCTTTTCCCTTTCCAAGCCTTATTTTAAATATTCAGATTTGAAAGTAGCGAGAAGCCTCTCCATGTGTTCAGACACAGAGAATGAAGTATTTCCTAAGAGAAAGATTTTCTCTCTAAGCCCTGTGCTGTCTGGGAGGAAGCAGCGGAAAAGGGGATGGGAGCGATGGCTCACGTGCCTGAGACAGTTCTCCCAACTACGACATTTTTCAAGTAGGATTTACTAATAGACTTTGAACCTGACTGAGATAAATCGGAGACCCAGACGTGCTTTTATCATGGGTTTGTTCTTGGAACAGGCCATTTTCAAGGAGGGAAACCGTGCTGAAGAAATACTAGTTCTTAGAAAAGGACTAAGTTCTGCACTGATGTTCAAGAGTTTGGCCAGCATACTTCGGGGACAGTAAAGACTTACATCTATACGTATATATAAGTATATTTATAAGGCTACTGTCAAGATACCAGCGAGCGTAAGGAATGCTCTCAGAGGGTTTTTCAGAACATAAGGGCCATGGGTCTGAACCTCATCTCTAATCCACTCCCTTTTATGTCTCCATGCTGCGAGAGAGAAATACTAGATCTGACTCTCTGATAAAAATCAAGATTAACAGGGCAGGACCCCTTTCTGAGCCAGTGTGGAGGCAAAGGGGAACCTGTGCTCCACAATCATCACAGTTCATCAGAGCTTTAGCCCCCCGAGCAGCAGCTGCCACTCGCCCACCTGAGAGCCTTCCCCAGCCTCCCTGGACCTGTTCTGCCCTTTATTCTTCCTATATCACCATCTTGCCATAGGCTGTGACATCTCATTCAACCAGCTTACTCTCTATATAAGTATTTATATGAGTCCCATTTGCCAAAATGTATGAATTTTGAAATGATTTTATGAGAGAAAATGACAGCATCTTAAATAATGCCACCATCCCTGATATCACAGACATAAACATCAGCAATTTAAAGCTTTCAGGGTGGGATTTCTAGTCATCTTTTACCTTCCCTCTCAAGAATTTCCTATTCAATGCTATATTTCAGTTGTTCTTCTTTCAAATTTCTTTTAAAAGCCATCACAGACTTAATTTCCCTGGATCATTGTGGCTCTCACTACATCCTGTCTTCTGTGAATTTCAGCAGCTGACACCCTTGAGTTTCTTTGGTTGAAAGGAAAATTAAATATACACCATTTAGTCAGCCTGCATATGCTCCAGTTTTCCTTTATGCTGACTGTTTGGGTATAATAGCTTGGCTTTTATTTGCTGTTAATGGGCTTGTAATTGTTTTTGATAAAACAACGCAGTGTTTGTTCAGCTCTGCGAAACAGAAACACATAAAAGCACAAGCCAGAGGAGTGATGTGTACAGTTATTATGAGGAATCAAGAAGGGTTCAGCAGCTCAATGCTCCCAGTCACTATCAGATTAAATTAGTGTATTTACTGGAGTCCTAAAAGGAGAATATGAATTTTAAAGTATACCAAGTTGTTAGACTGTCATATACTATTATTTATCCACATTACTGCATCTCAGCCTTTGTTTAATATTAGTATACTTAGTTTAATACTGTAGTTCCATATCCACAACACTGTCAAGCCCAAGTAGTCAAAAGCCATGAGTCACCTCGCTTTCAATAAAAACAGGTACTTAAAATCCAGAAGACACATGATTATTGTTATTGCTGTTATTGAAGGAGCCTGGGTAATTACGTCAGGCTCAATATTTAGCTGCTGGACAGCTAAAATTATAGAACTTACTTTCAGGAAAGTGAATGGAGAACTGAGGTGCCCAAACATTTAATGACCTTAGATGAGAAACTCGAAGACACAAACTGTCTCTTTATTTGGTAGGATCAGTTTGCAGATCAGAAAGAGGCACATCCCTGTACAATTCTGTCCCTGCTTACTGAGAACACTGAACACGAGATGAACACCAAACATGAAAGAGTCAGGCAAAAAATACTTTGAGGAGAACACAGCAATCTTTTTTAATTTTTTTCAATTACTTTTTTTGGCAGCAATTTTACTGCAATGATTTGCTGTTCAGATTCTGCACAGACACATTTGGGGATCCATCCCAAAAATCTGTCTGTTTTGTTGTTGCTGTTCGCATCTTACAGAAATGCTACTTTTTCTATACGTGTGACAGCAAATAGATATTAAATAATAGATATTTAGTCTCTCAAAGGTCACTCCAGTGTGAGAAACAGCATTAAAATTAAGCAGTGAAATTCCTCATTAGACAACCCAAAACATAAGGACAAGAACAGAACACTTTTCATTCAGTAAACCATATGTCCCTAAAAATACCTGGCCTAGCACCAAATTATAAAGGTGCAGTTCTCAGGGTTTCTTCCCCAGCAGAGCAATTACACCTCCATTGTACTCCAGTCTCATATTTTTAGCAATGAATGTGTCCATACAAAAAGCTGATTAACTTCTCATTAGCATCTGGCACGGCACAGGCTATTCTTTTACAGGTAAGCAAAAGCTGCCAGCAGAAATGCTCCAGTGAGCACTGCAGGAACATTCACCCCGGACACAACATTGTTCTCGTGTTAACATGCTGACGTATCCTGAGATCAAACTGTAAGAATACATTTAAGCTGCTGAATGGCGAAAAGGGTTTTTTTCCCCTTCCCTTTGGCAGGATGCCCTCACAGTTGATTGCTAATTTTTAAATGTTAAAAAGTCTGTCCTGCTATTGCTCCTGAGGCGAAACAGAAATTGGGGGTGGGGAGGCAGAATCCGGATTAAACTAAAGTATTTAAAGTCTCATTTCTGTTAGAAAATAGAAATATGTTATGCCCAAAAGCCTATGGGAGATCAGACTGTGTTATTTTGGTCTGTTGTTGGCTGGGCTTTTTCTCTTCTACAACTCTTAGCAAAGATGACCCTTATCACTGTTTTCTGAAGCAATGCAGAAACCGTTGAGTGTTTCCCACCCAAAGCCTGCAGAGCAGCTCCAACTCTAACACTGCGGTCACCACCTCGCTGGGTCTGTTGGCACCGGTAAGTCTATGGATTCCCTGTGACTGTTTAAATCTCCATTACTCCTGCTTCCAAAAGGCTTCTCCTGGCTATGCATTCAGAGCCAGTTGTCTACTCAGCAGCCTCTGACCAACAACCCTGAAAATTCACCATCAAAACTATCACCTTTTTGATCCATGGAGTCACAAATGTCCCAAACTAAGATTTTTGCCTCAACTTCCAACTTAAAACCTCCTTGCCATCAGAAAAGCCTCAACAACAAAAAAACCCCAATAAAACAACAATAAAACCCAAAAAGAGACTCAAATTTCCTGAAAGACATTACATATTTTTAAAGTTTTAGTAGCTCATGGGTTGGGACATCACTTTTCTTAGCATCTTGCAGTGGAGAGATTACCAGAATGGAAAATGCCTGATCAAATCTGGACTTGCAAAAGTGCTGCTGACACGCAGCTTGCCACCACCAATGCAGCCCTTCCCCTGGAGTAACTGTGCCACCCTCCCTCCCCCAGCACACCCGCCTGTGACTGCCCTGTCCCCACAGAGGGCTGCCTTCCCCAAGGGGGAACCCGCAGGTCATGGCTGGTAGGACGTTCCTGGGCACTGGAAGAACTAGACCACGTTATTCTGGCTTTTTTCAACCAAGTATCTGAAAGTTTCTGATCTGAGTGAAAATGAATGTAAATGTGCAATATCTGGGTGTGAGGTTTTAATTCAGAATGTCTCTGGTGGCTTTGTTTATTTTAAAAAGTCATGCCATGCTCTTACTGCAAGGTGGCATCTAATCCATGATTATATTAATCACATTTTAAATCACAAGGACATCTCTGATCAAAGAATCTCATCTTTTTTGAATCACAGCAGCCCCTGAAATAACCTGACACTGATCTAGACCAGAGGCTTCGGTGTTAAAAGCAAAATCAGATTCACGATTAGCCTACAGTTATTTTCCTTTCTTGCTAACCATTTCAGTCCTTTCCTATTAAATCACGCTGAACATATCAGGCAGATTCTCAGTCTGTGAAGTATTCTGGTCTAACCCATGTCCAATCCTTTCAGGAATCCCAGGGATAACCTGCAACTCTCTACACACTGGCTCTGTCCCTCGATGATCATCATGGGATGCAAAAGAACTTTTCGGCTTCCCAAATATCCTCCTAATAACCCACTTTTAAGAAACTACCTTGATTTCTATGTGACATTTGTGGCAGTGCAGATCAATGTGACAATCCTGACACCACCTCTAATTCCCACTGGGGTTTATTTCATTTCTACTTTTCCCAAGTTCACAAACCCGCTTGTATTTATAACTTAATTCGCATTTTGGTAACCGTGAGCTCATCTCACTTAAATGGCACCCGCTGTAGAACACAATCAAACACACTGGCATTTTAAATGACTGCAGAAATTGCCTCATGAGGATTTTTATAGCCCAGGCTTTGTCCCTGGATTTAGCAGTAGCAAGATGTTCCCACGATACATGAGGCTCAGGGCTCCAAACTTTCTGCTTCATCAGATTGCCAAGCTGTTTTTTCATTCTGCTGGGTTTACTAATTAGGAGCCCGCGAGCTCAGCCCAGGATATAAAGTCTGAGCTAATTAAAGCTATCAGAGAAAAGGTGTGTGAGATAATTTCTCAGTGTCTTGATCCGCAGGTATGACAAGCAGCCACACTGGGGCTGCTCCCTTGCAATTACAGGAGCTGACTGCACTAAATTAATTCATTTAAATTCTAAACTCGGTCTAATGAGGTATACTGTAAACAGCACCAATACACAGAGAATGACCCCTCCTAAAGATGCTTTCCAGCAGGTAAAATAGCCTGTCCTTTCAGTATAAAATTAACAGAGGTAAAAGGCCAGATGTAAAAGACATACCTCATTTTGCTCTTACATTTCTACAGCAAATTCCTTCCAAAGCTCAACGTTTGCAACTCCAGAGAGACAATGACGCTTGGATTAAATACAGACACTTGTATATACCAGGTAACACAGTCAGCAGACAGGTATTTTCACTGCAACTTGCAGCCAGTGCTGTTGTACCACTACAAGTGCATGAAAAGACTCCTATCCAGCTGTGCTTGCAAACTGTAGAGGCCTAAAGGGACTTTAAGAACCTTCCCAGGCTCAGTTTTCTCAGTAACCAGTACCAAGCATGAGCCAGGTTTCTCCAGGTCTCACACAGAAAAGATTACATCTCCCTTTTCTGTAGAGACCTGGGCCTCCTGGGCAGATTGGAGAAGGAAAGGTCTAGCTAGAGGAAAGACTGCTCAAAAGTAATGAGGTGGGAGCAGGAAGATGGAGTAATGAAGTTGTCTGACTCAACAGTTGTTTGGTTGTGAAAAACCAAAGAGCGAGGCAATAGCAACTGGGACACAGTATGGACAACCAGCATGAAAATCCACGGCCGGGCTTCAGCTCACCAAACGTGCCCAAAAGCAAAAGTTTGGCATTTTGTCCAAACTCATTGTCTAAATCCTCTCTTGGTCAGCAGGAAAAGACAGACTCTTCAGAAGAAGCTGCTGGAGCTGTGCCAAGAGACAACCTGGCTGGCTGTCGAGGGTTTAAGTGAATGAAATGACAACTAATGCAGAGGAACAACAATCAGACATGACCTGTTCATGACCTGACTAATCCCTGGTCTTGGATCACTTTACAGCTCACCTTTTTCCAACATGTTTTAGCTGTCAGTTCATTGTGGAGATGCTACAGCCTGATGGAGACCCACACTGGAACACGAGAAGAATCTGGAACTGCCAAAAAACTGTTCTCTGTGCCTTTAGTGACTCCACATCCAAAGCTGAGATGAGAAAGGCAAAAAAAGTGAATAGCCTGGGCAATCTCACACTCACAAGCTCCTCAGAGCCTTCAATGCTCTCAGATTGGAGCTGAAATCCTTCTGGCATGGCACTGCCCAGTGGGTCAAGTCCAGCAGACTCCTGTGCCCCTCAGTGTAGGAAGGATGAGCCCACAGCCACCTAATCTTAAAGGTCAAGTGTTAAGACCCTTGTGGTTTTTCAAGGGATTGTCTTCTTTTATTGGGACAATATCTAAGGGAGGTTCTTCCCCAAAATCAACAGTATCCAGTAACAAATAAAACCATCCTGCCTCAGAAACAAAGCTCACAGGAGGCAATAAAGCTGTTCAGTGGTCACAAGTAAGTACTTTAAAGCAATAAAAACATTAGAACGCTACTTCTGAACACCAGTATGACAGTTGTGCCTCGGCACACAGAGCGAGTAGGCATATTTTTTTAATACTTTTTTAAGAAGGAGCTAATTCCAGAAAAGGACAAGATGCGGCAGGCACTTCAAGCAGGACTCCAAAGGCATAATGGGAGCTGCAGTGTGCCCTGTGAATTAAGAAGCAGAGCAGGAAGCCTAGAGATCTACCAGAGGGTGCAGCATCCGGAGCTCTCCCCACCTGAGATCACAGCTCATGCAGCACAGGGACCTGTCCTCTACAACAGGAATCTGCCTACACCCCTAGAGTGCTCCCAGGAACATTCAGCACCAGGATCAGAAGCTGATCCATACACAAGCCAGATCCCAGGATACAGAGAGCGTCGGCACTGGGCTGCAGAGATCAGGGCTCTACATCCCAAGCTGAGCACAGTTTCTCAGCGGCTTTTCATTGTGGTGGTGAAGGGAAACCCTCCAAAGCAAAGCAGAGTTTGTTCCTATAAATAAAGGGTTTAATTTATACAGACTTTTCCTGCAGTGGGCCTGATCCTGCTGTCACAGCTCTGTCCACGCCGCTGATGCTCCAGCCACTCTCCCAGCTCCCAAAGCCACGGCCGCCTGGAACACTTGCTCAGTGAGGACTCTAATGAGTTTGTCCTTGAGCCCACATAAATAAACATCTAGCTAGACCCAGGAAAGAGTAGGAAGAATCCTACAAATATCTGTAGGGAAATTCAAACCCAGCCAGAACCAACTACCTATATGGTATGTGTCAGAAATGTGAATTACCTGAACCAACCTCACTGTCAGATCTCGCTGTCATTACTTTTTTAATTACAGAGTAAGGTTAATAAAATCTAGCAGAAATACATTTATTACACTTCGAAGACAAGACTTTGCTAGATTCCAGTTCCATCCTGCAGAGAGTGCCTAAGACAGAATTAATAACCTGTAACTTAAGAATCTTTCTTTTTAGTAATAAATACAGAGAAATATTGCACGGAAATTCTCCCCCAGGGACTGCAAACTTATGCTGCAATGACTAAAGTCAACAACAGCAACAAAGCTTTCACAGTTTTCTAAAATACTGTTGATTCTTTCAGGCAAAACTCTCAAAGTAACACAAGTAAACCAAGTTACCTTCCTGTGGGGAGCTAAAAACAACATGAACAAACCCAAATTGCTGAGTTGGGAGTCCCTGGATGTCCTCTGTACATCCCCACTCACATCTTCACCCTTATTTAAGCCCTAACTCAACGTGCTTTGGCTCTTCCTAATGATGAATGTTTAAGCAGCAGGTGAATTCCAGACTGGACTGGGTACCAGTGCAAGTTTCAGGTTCCAATCTAAAACTGGTGTTTTTGGACAACTTTCTTTTTCCATTGAGGCAACCAGGAGCAAGAAGGCTCAAGAGATCGATCCATTGCTGCAGCCATCCCAAATACTCTCCTGTCTACTGCAAGACCAGCAAAATTGGCCTTTTTTGGGTTTAGAAATGTCAGTAAAGTGGCAGCAAGGCTCAGCAACCATGAATTGACTCTAATTCTGCCTGCAACCTCAGGCTCACATAATTGTTCCCTGAGATGCTGTCAAAAGACAAAGCTACGTCAACTGGTATCCAGGGTTGGGGCTTGGCTTTTACCAGGAAAATACTTTGAATGTAGTTACGTTTTCAGGCCTAAATTAATCCAGACTTTAAAGTCTAGCTTGGGGAAACCAAAAAGTAGGATTGGTATCAGTATCCTGGAGTTTCTCTAGGTACTCACAACACCCTCAAACCACAGTGATGTATTTATTCCCTGCTGCACACAAGACTCCTGTACCCAGCCAGCTGCACGTGATAAGCACAACGGCGACATCACATCACCAAAGGAATTCAAAGGAAGCTCAGTAAGCTCCAATTGAACAAACTGAATACCCTGAGCACCTACTTCCCAAGCCTGACAAAGCCTTTAATACATCCAACTGATTACAAATTACTAAAAGAGTATGCAGCAGTAACACGATCTTTGTTCAGCCATGCTGAAACTATGACCCTCATCTTGTTCACATTCTCCCTCTGTGAAAGAAGCAAACATGTGGCTTTTCATGCCCCGGCCCCAGTCCTTCAGGACTGTGTCACTGGCACATCTGTACACACTTGACAGCTGTTTCCCTCTCCCAAGCACTGACAACCATCATGACACTTCTCAGCATCCGATGCCAGTACTGGGCATTTTTTATTCCTTCACTGGACTCTGTGAGAACAGATTACAATCTAACAAAGGAAGGGAATATATACACTTCTGTAAACGCACAGAGAAAAATGAGGAAGATGAGAGAAACAAAGAAAGGAAAAGAAATGAGGCAGCTTGTGCAGTACAGGGATTCTGCTACTGCAATATCCTGCTCCAAGACACCCCAAACCACCTCGAAAGATGACGGCACAAGCCACCTCCAGCAGTAGCTCTGGAATAGCTGACTGAAAGGCGTGCGCCCAACCTCCACAAACACATATTTATAGCCCGTTTCATACCTTCCCTGCCTCTGGAATCCTACACACCTACAATGTCCAGGTCAGCACTTGGAACTTCAGGTCCTTTTTAGACTCCTGTTTACCTCATGAAGGGTCTCTTTTAGCAGCTGGTTTCACAACATGTAGCTCAATACAAAGCGTGTCCCGACCTGCAGCTGTCAGATCAGGTTTTTCTTATTCATGGTGGCAGAACCCACAATAGTCTTAATCCACTCTGGTAATCCACCCAGAATTAAGTGAAGCCCTTTCTTAATGAAAGCCCGAGGGAGAGCAGGAGAAATCCAATCATTGATCTGACAAGTAATTTGTGGCTTCACTTGACAAAGATTAATTAATATTGGAAGAGAAATGGGAGCAGGGACGACAAGCAGCAGAGATCCCCGAGGGAACTGATAAACCAGAGGGATGTGTTCCACAACTAACAGGCGCATCAACAAACCACAGAACTTCTGAATCTCTAAAATCAGGACTGTACCAAGGCAGCAGCTCCAGCCCTATGTCCGCAGTAGCACTTGCTGACAGACCCCTCTGGAGCGATGCTGAGTTCAGAGAAAACCATTCTGGAGCCCTGGTACCCATGGCCCTTCACATCTTGGATGCCTGGGCAGCTGTGGAGGGCACCCAGAGGAGGTGAGAGGGCACCCAGGCTGTTCCCACACCACAGGACACAGAGCCATGACTTCCCAACATCACAGAGCAGCAAGTGACTACCTTCCCATGCACAGCCCTTGGTTTCTGGTCACCAAAAAGCAGGATGTGAAGACGGTGCATCCCTGGCCTCTTTTGGAGAGCGCTGACCTCCTCCTGAGTCCCACAGGTTAGATCTGGCTACAGAAAGGCTTTGGCTTTTTGAGTGCAACCAGGAGTTGCTCAAAGGAGCAAACATCCAATCCGTCAAATCTCCTTCCACTTCCTTCTCAAAACTTCAGTCTTACTTGAGACAGAACTACAGATATGACTATTTAAAAGCATAATAATATGTCTTTCTGTACAAACTGCTACCACTCCAAGCTGGCAGGCAGGCTGTGGAGGGTGCTGTACATCTACCACGTGGCACTCAGAGGAAAATGCTTTTCTTCCATCCCATAAAACATATCTGCAGGGCTTGTAGACACACTCAGAGCTTCTCAGAGAAATTAAAATTACAGTGTAACTATAAACAGTTGCTGCTGGACATAAGATGGCAACAGCACCCTCCCCACTTTTCCTAGGACAGCAAAAGGAGGCTGGAATCCAAGCTGCAATTTGAAGCAAAATTCTGAGTGAAAGTGATACTTAATTATAGAAACGAATTTTCAAACAACTAGATTAGACTAATTTACCTGGGTTCATCACTGTAAATCAGTGAAGACTTCTGAACATCAGCTCCAAATTATGCCAATATAAGTATTTGATGGAGGTTCACAAGTATGTATAAACAACAATACAATAATGACAGTGGAGTGTTTTGTAACACCGAAAATGAACTTTTACTCCTAATGAACTTTCTGTACACTTGAATTATTTTAAATTGTTTTTCTACTTTCATTTGTTCTGGTATATGAGATTATATTTGGGAGGTGTAATTCTGATTCATGGCAACTCAGAGAGACGTGCAAAGTGTTGTTCAATATTTAGTCATATGAAAAGCACCAATATAAAGCAATCCTGAAGTCTGTGGTTGAGTACAATCACAGTGCTGCCTGGAAAACACTCACAGGAACTGCTTGGAGTTAAACAGCAACACCTGAAGATTCCAGTGGGAGGAAAATTGGCCACCTTGCAGGTGCAGCACTCACCCCCTGCAGCACCTCTTGAACACCACGGGATGCACACAGCAATTAGCACCTTTTAAACAAACTGAGGACACAGTCCAGACCTTCTCTACCAGGAGCAGCACTAAAATGTGAGCCTAATTTTTGTCTGGTGCTAAAGTGAACTGAGGAATGATATCCCGGAGCACCGACTGCCAGCTGTGCAACCCAAGCCCAGAGAAGGAATCAAGACGGGGTCCAAGTCTGGCTTAACAAAAATATACGGGATTAGACACTCGGGCAACAGAAGGAGGCAGCCACTGCTTCCAAAAGAACAGAGTGGGAATGGCTCCAAGGCAGGGGTTTGCCCCATTTCATCAGTCAGGCAGCCACAGCAATACTTGACAGAATTTGTACTTCGATGAAGAGAATTGTGACTGAAGCTGGGAGCAGATGCAGCACCAAAGAAACATGCTCTTTCTCTTCCAAGATGGATCTGTCTTCACGAGTTTGCTCTCACACATCTCCCTCACAGTCATGTCCCCCCTCCGCTCTGGAAATGCCTGGCCACCTGGATATAAGCTTTGCACTTATCTGTCTCACTCGGGATACGGCGCTTCAGTCCAGTCCCACACAGACACCACTGTGTGCCTGACTTCAAGAACACTACTCAGTGCTGTTAGTTGGCTGCCTCAATAATTCATTAATCTTGTTGGTAAAACATCGTCATTCTGTGTACGTGCATTTCCATGAGTGGGATATCAATTACGACACAGAAAAAGAGCAAACTGGAGAAAACCAAACCAAACCCCAGGCAAGACCCAAGCAGCAAAAGGAATCCTTGGCTTTCTATGCTCACCTTTGCATCACATACTTTTATTTACCACTTTTTGCTACTATTCTTTTAAATTCAGGTGGGTTCATGCACTGAAGTTCAGATGACAAATCATGTACAGGCTTCATATGCATATTTATTTCATATTCATATTTTAAAAAAGTAACAAACATTTGGTAAAGACCTTTGGTGACTTCACAAAAGCAAGAACCTCCCCACAGGTGCCCACTGGGACTTGTCCAAGCACCTCTTCCCTGCACCACTGAAATACCTTTACAGATCCTCTTCCAGCTCAAAATTGGGCAGAAGCTGAAGGAGTTTCCAAGGTCAGATCTCCCCCGTATGTTCAGCTTACTCCTTTTTATGTGTCTGCATTTAATTTTGGTACTGGGACTTCTGACATTTTGGAAAAGTTGAGGCTCTGATCATCTGATTCAGATGCAACCCCAGACTCGTAGACACCTACGTTGTGGGGGTGGCAGGATTCTCAACTCTGCTTCAACTTTCTCCCTTATTTCAGCATTACATAACGCATCTATTTCAGTCAGTGCCATCAAACACTGAAATTAAGAAAAGCCACGCTTCATAACTGAATATAAAGTAACTTCTTGATGCTGATGTTCCCAGCAGGGACATTTAACTGCATCCAATCACTGCCACAGGCACTTGTGTAAATGGGGTGTAGCAAATCTGCCCCCACAATTGTTTTTTAAAATAAAAATTGCAGACACACATTAATAATCTACAAACTGCAGAGTGTGTATGGTATGCCATTACTGTGACTTGCCCAATATCCCCATAGTATTTCTTAGGTTTAAGGTTTTATATCTACTCTTTTATTCAAAGATGACAATCTGTAAGATTTCTGATAATAAAAGACAACAAAAAAAGCTTGATGCTAAAATTTAAATGCCTAATAAAAGAGTAACTGGAAATTATATTAAAAAAGCAGCCCTTTCATAAATTACTGACAGTTTGGCTTTGAGCAAGGAGTTTGCCAATTACTCTTTGGATAACCTACTGTAACAGCGCTGATTTTGAAAGAAAAGGCATAATTTTACAGCACAGATGCAAGCAGGAGAAAGCAGGCAATCCCCACCAGCAAAGAGAAATTAAAGTGTTCTGTCCTCTGGCTCTGAACAGAGGCAAATGTTATTTGTTTTAATGAAGAATGGCTCTTAGAAGTGCTCTTAGGATCTGGGGTTTTTTTGGAAGCGCTTCTGTCAGATAACGTTTTCAAGTATTCCCAAATGTTTTATGTTATGCAGCCGACCCAATCCATTGTCTAATATGCAATGAAAACGTCCGGATTCATCTGGAGAGCAGAAAGTACTTGCAAAGTTAATGGTGTTTGATAAATGACACCACCTTCCCCAGCTCTCCGTAACTTGACGTGGTGATCACACATCTGTCTCCCTTCTCGCTGGGATATTCATTCCTGCTGCCTCCCAGGCCTGAAAGCTCTCACCTGCCAGCTGATATTAAGCAACAGCCTGAGAGCAGGGGCAGGGGGAATAAAATGAATCTGCACAATTCAAGAGTACCTGGAAATATTCCTCGAGAGGGAGAGATTAGCACAAGAATGACTGCTGGTCACTAAAGGCTGCCCAAAACACTCTGCGGTGGAGCTCCCTCACATCTGTCTCTTCCTGCTCTAGGAAAAGCACTCTGCTTGCAGAGTGGCTCTATTTTTATCCTCTCTGAGGAAAGGGATTCAATGGGTTTCACACTGCCTTAACGCACCATACCCTGGAGAATTCTGTCTAATAGTGTGTAGTAAAGCAGTTGGAGCAAAAAGAAAGCAGTGCCACACAGTTCTTGGAGAGCCAGGCTGGACTTTTTACCTAACACCAAGCAGCAATGACTGATACTGAGCAGCACTGAACACAGCTGGGAACAGTCACTCACAGCACTGCAGGGAAAACACAGAACAATATCCAAACTTACACCCAGGCACAACTCAATTCCAGGAGACTGAGATTGTTCAGCAAGTCAAGAGCTACAGCCTTGGGAGACAAGATGTGCTTTCACATCCTGTGCCACTGCTGCCAGTACAAACATTTCTATCTGCTTGTAAAAAACCCCTCCCAGAACCAAGCTGCAAAGAGCTTCAGGAGCTTGGGAAATTCAGCCCATCCTCTGCCAGCAATATGGTGCTGAGAACAAGCTTGCATACCCAAGAGACATTTTATCAAGGCATTCAGATCAGGAACAATAGGCTTACAGATGTCCCTAGTCCTCAGCATAGTGTTAGCTTTCCTGTGAGGTTTACCATAAAGCTTGGCCTTACAGAGAATAATGCTGCATTCAGCAGGGCGAAGTTTATCCTCTCCTGGGAGGGAAGAGATTAGGGCTAAGCAAGACCTCAGCCTCTTCAGATGCTGTCTCCTGAGAAGCAGCTGGTTCATACAAAGAGCTGTGTGCAGCCCTGCCTGCAAACGCACACCAGGGCCCATCCATGAGCTGCAGCCTCTCAGCTGAGGCATCAATCCCTTGTGTCTGCACTTACTCCTGGCTTCATGCTTCCTAAAGGCCTCCTGGCTTTCTCCTGCTGTGAGTTACAGCTACAGCATCACCCACTTGGCCAAGAACCAGCCTGTACATTCAGGCACAGCTTCCCCTGCGAGCAACCCTGCAGGCACAGCCCTGGCAGATACACCTCAGAGGTCTCCCAGTCTCCAGGGTGGAACTCTCAGCACAGCCCCACGGGTTTAATCTCAACACCAGACTCCTGGTTTTGCCCACAAAACTCCCCACACAAACTGGACATGGAGAAGACACCGTGTGCCTTCCTGTTACAAGGCAAACAAGCCTTGCACCTTCCCAAGGGACAGCCAACAGTTTCCATCCCACAGCTGATGTTCTGCAGCAGCAGGTGCCGACTGATACCCTTTCCTGAGTCCTGGTGACACCAGGGAGTGGTGCTGGCAGACATCTCCTGTGGCCTGATAAGGAGGCATAAAACTTAGCTGGTATCCCACCAAATGAGCCACTTCACCTGTACCACTCAAAACACAAGAAAAAGGCAATGGGTGGAGATCGAAACAAAGGAGGAGAGGAAAGGATCTGTCTGAGACTCCCAGCGTGTGCAAGAACCAAGGCTGAAGCTCAGAAACCCTCGGGGGACACTTGAGGCCAGCAAAGCCTCCACTGGAGCTGGCTCAGGAATCCCTCCTCGACAAGGGAACGCACAAAGGTCTCTGCCAGTCCCAAGGCACACGGCACTGCAGACCAGATGCTTTCCCAGCGCAACGGGAAGGCTGGCAGTGAGCTCTTGCCAGGAACACAGGGATTTTCTCACTGCCCTCTTTGTCTGGCAAATTGTTGTTCAAATTTTGTCTAATTGTCATAAAGCATATGTACACATTTAAAAACACATCAGTCAACCATTCAGCATGTTTGGAAATACATATTTAACAGAGATGGGAGAGTCAGCCTTCTTCAAAAGCCGGGGACTACTTTCTTCGTGGATTCTTGTTTTTCTGAATATTTGCTATTAATTAAGCACCAAATTAAGTATAGAACCAGCAAATATCGAAAGAGATCATTTATATAAAGTGAGGTGTACACAGAAGGCAAGACAGTTTTGCGCTCCTTCAAAGATTAGACATGTAAAACCACCAGAAGAAAGGATGCAGTGCAGGCTGGACCTGGTAACCAAGGAAGCCGTAGAATAAGATTAAACTCCAAAAACCTTTATGGATACTCTTTTCCTGGACAAAATGAACTAATAATGTCTCCCATTTCCTTCAGAGAGATTATTTAAATGCATGTGCCTTAAAGTATTTCTGAAGGAATATTTACTAAAAATATTTACGAATTGAGGTCTTGTTATAAATTGCAAACAAACGAATGAGCTCAGCCAGTGTTTCACGCGGGCCCCTGCTGAAGGCAGAACATATGACTGTCTGGATAAAAGACGGGGTCATTCCATAATCTCCGTGAATGCAATTCCTGATGAGGGTATGAATAATATCGGTTCTCACTATATCTCATGGTTGTTTGCAGCCATTCTACATCTCAGTGCGTGCAAGATGAGTATCGCTCCATCTGGAAATGCATTCCTTAAAGGAAGCAATTTCGTTCATGTAGAAAGTCTAATCCTACAAAGTCCCCAGGAAAAGATTCTGCCAACTTCAAAGCAGCCTGCCCTTCTTGCAAAATATGGTAATAATTATCCATCCCTGCAGCACATTAGAAATATTCATTTCATCAAGGTCAGGCAGTGAGACCCACTCCAAGGACTGCTCGCTCACTTTAAAGCCTGATTTCTATATATTGCCCCGCAAGTCTGTGCTTAGCGTGAACACAAAACCCACGTTGTTAGGTAAGAAAACTACACTCAAACCCACTAATTTAAAGACTTTTTTTTGATAGACTAATTTAAGGAGTTTTTTTCTGGCTTTCTACATTAAAACACACTTTTCACCCAGCAGCTAAAGTTAACTTGAAGCTCTTTCATATAGAGAGATTCATTATCAACAACACCAAAGAGAAAAAATAAACACAAAAATAAACAAGTGTGTTTCTTAATTGCTGTTATCTCATCTAGGGTCAAAGATATCAACGTCTCCATCACAACCATGTAGCTAATGCCTGACATCCTTAGTTAGCTCATCAGAGTATGCCTATAAAACACACAATCCTGGGAAATACTATGGGGTCTAATATTGCTGAATTATTATTTATCCAACAGTCCTACAGGGGTAAGGAGGGTTGCCAGCAAGGCTTTGCAGCTTTTCTAGCAGGAATTTTTTTTAAATGAGACATCCTTGCCTAAACAGAAGAAGAAGTGGATGCAATCAACAGACTCCTTAATTGTCCTTCCGATGGCTCAGTGCAGGAAAAAAAGCCCACACCTTTATTCTGCAGATACTAATTCCAGAGCATGGTATTTTTAGGAAGAAAAAAAAGAGAAGGGAAAAAAAAGACATATGACTGACATATATTAATTAAACCCTGCTGTGATGTTTATTAGTTTGAGAACAATTATTTAATCAAGAAATAGCTGCCAAGCTTTTGATTCAATGCTGATGAATAGGTATGTTCAAGAAGATATTTGAAGCCACCCAAAGTAGGAAAAAATCCAGAATAATTCATAGGAATTTGAAAGCAGTGGTTCAGCATAAGAACACTGAACTCATATGTATTCATGTTTTACGTCTGAGAACTTCAGCTCCTTTTCTGAATAAACACCATTTTCATCTGCAAATGTTTATTGGAATAACTGAGCCAAACATAAGAACAACCCACAACACTACCTGAAGGAAACAGGAGAGACAACATGGCAGCTCCCTGACAACTTGTGCCTGCCTGTCCTTCCACTGCTCCCACATAAACACACCTAGAGAAAAAAATCTCATGTAATGAAAAAACCAAGGAAATCTAGAAAGATAATAAGGAAAAAGAGGAAGAATGGCCCAAATACAAAGCTTACACGATTTCTCGGGAGTCAAGGAAAAGTCATGGTGGATTAACAAGCAGTTACAACTCTACACACATACATATGTGCATATGTATGTACAACATACCTGCAATAAACCAAATATGTGGCTTAAAATTCTCATGTTAGATATTTGCTTTGTCAGACACCTCCCTAAGGGATCTGAATCAGGGAATCGGATGGACATGAAGGATCTTTTCTTTACTGGACAATTTCTCTCCGTCTGTCTGAAAGCCAAATACTAAACTGCAGATGGGGTTGTCAGTTCAGCAATCCATTTATGCTTCTCCAAAAATGGTCCAGTCTTCAGCAGATCGATGTTCCGCCAGCAGTGCCTGTCAGAGCAGCACAGATCACCCCTGGAGTGGCAGGACGGACCGAGGAGGGAGCTGCACCCAAGCACAAAACCAGGGCCTTCACAAGTACCTTGCTGCAGGTGGTTTAACAACAGGCTCGGCTTTCTCCTGCTGAGGTAACAATCTTCTAATTTTAAAAGGAGTGGGAGATTCTGTGAGCCTGAACTTCAGCGAGGGTTTTGTCTGTCAGGGCGAGGAGGCGTAATGGGAGCGCAGGTGGGAGGAAGGCATCATGCAGGAGGAAAAGGTGCCCCAAATCTCCTGAGCACAGCAATTTTCTCCTTCCCAAGCAAACCTGAACTCAAATTTGCCATGTTTGGGGATCCTCTCAAGAACACACTGTTGGTGCCATCATTTCAAACCTACTCCATTTGCCAGCTAAGGCTTGGGATTTCAGTCTTGGTCTATTTTGTTGGGCTTCAGCTTTTAACTCTTTTGGTGAATATCTTTTCCAGAGAAGCCAGAGCTTTGTGAGAGCAGTCTGCACTTACTAACAAAGTGCAGACAATTTTAGCAGTGCTGGTTCTCAAGGTTCTCTTTCCTGTTGAGCAAGTTAAAAGGATTCACACCTGCAGGGCAAGCGGTAGAACACACACCAGGTCATATACGGTCCATCTCCCCCAGCTTCTTGTATGTACTTGGATGTCACAGACAACCTTAGTTCTGCCTTGCCTGACTTTTGAGGAATTAATTTTTGAATACTAAGTTTTCTCCTAAGACCACTTCCTGTGTTTAACTTCTCTAAGTCGAGTCAAGTAGTGAATAAAAAACCTAATCTATTGATTCCCAGAGTAAATAATGAACAACGGCAACCTGGAATAAGTATCTGCACTAAAAGGAGTTCTCTTTACACAGCTAATACATGGTGATTGATTTAGGATCACAGTCTAATCAAAAGGGTTATATTTTTCACATGCTTAATCTCTTCCACAGTATAGGATACATTTGCTGTTTGCTTTGAATGGCCAATATATGCCCAGTCTACAAACAGCCTGGTGTCCACTGAGATTTTATTTCCAGCTGAAAAACCATTTCCTCAAGACAGAACTTTAAGCAGTGTCTAGACCAGTCTTCACCCAGGTGTCATCTGTTAGAAACACAGCAACAGTTTTATACTGTGCAAAAATAACCCAGTGGAGGGTGTACAGCAGAAAAACAATCGCACATAAGATTTTCAGGAGACAATAAAAGGCCTGCAAAACCTTACAGGAATACCAGAAAATTCAGATCCGTACCTTGTTCCACAGATTGAACATTTTTAAGGGTACCCTTCTTGGCAAGGACTGCATGTACAACGGCTCAGAACTAGTCCCCTTTATCACAATGCACCTGCACAAGCACACAAAGGTATGTGCTTTACCCCTACCTGCATAAGAAAGGCCTGGGACAGAACTGGGTCAGTGTGTCACTGTGACAGGAGTTTTTCTGCTGAAGACACACCGGGCACAGAAAAGAGACCAAGAAGCCAACAAAAAAATTGTATCTTATTTTGTTCAGGCACAAGCTTGGAAGAAAAACAAGCAGAATAAGTTGCTCATCTGTTGCCTTTTGCATTGTTTTGTGTTGCCTGATGCCTCAGTTGAAGTGCTGCGTGTTGTCTCTCGGGGTTCTGGGCTGGAGCACTGCCTCAGCTGAGGAGGAGAGAGGCAAACACATCCAGCCAAACCCCTTGCCTCCTGCAGGTCAGCACCATGACACATCTGACAGGCACACAGTTACGAAGGCCACCCAGATGTGTGGCTCTGGTTTGGTTTTGCATCTCAACAGCCTGTCAGGGCCATCCATCTCTCCCTGATTCTCCACCTGCTCTTTGATGGCTGTGGATTCAAGGGTGCACCTGAAGCAGCTGTGACAGCTCTCCAGGCACACACAGTGCTTGGACCCATTTGACAGTAATCCTTCTGGCCGAATAAGAAATACTAATGCCTTTTTAAGGTGTAATCTTGCAATTGTGACCAATTACCTGGCTGTAGAGATGTACATAGAAAAGCATTAAAAACTCTGAAGGATGCAAGAAAATAGATCTTGGAGTCCCTTAATGGTTTAACATCTGAGAGGACGGAAGAAATCATGCTGTGAACACAGCAGTGTTATGGTTTAAAAATACAATGCAAGGTTTATTAATTTTGATTAAGGTTCTTGTAGCAAGTGTTACATGTGTCTAATATAAGAGACTAAAACATATTTGATGGCGATCAGTCTTGCTGAATATGTAAGCTGAGCTCTCCACCATCCAACTGATCCACACTTCTGTGTACATAATGTTTTTAAGGAAATGTCTGAGCCTTGCTGGACTGAAAACTGCGCAGGCAGCTGCGGAACAGATTCAGCAGAATCTGCCTTCTGAAGAGAGCTGAAACCTCAGCCTTCTGCCTGTTCTGCTGTGGATGGCATTTCTGTTTCCTATGGACTGAGTCAAATGAAGTCTCATTAAAACCACCTTATTCTTCAAAGCCCGCATCACCTCTCATATTATACACACCACTGCAAACAAATTACCCTAGCACTGCTTTGACTCCTACCCAAGAAAATGTGCAGCAACATACTAAACAATGATCAGATGAGATTTACAGTTTGGTTTTATCACTAAAGGGATTGTGGAAACAATCTGTGGGTAACAGAACCAAAATAATCAAGACAGAGAGACAAAACCACGCACCCGATTCAGGCACGAACGTTATCTCTGATAAGCCTTGAGATCTGTTTGCCTGCCTGTTTCCCTGGCTCAGGGAAAAGAGCAGGCACATCAAATATTATTTTCCCGTTACCACTGGAAGGGCACCTCCCTCCCTTACAAATTGAGTTCTACACTTTATCTTTCTCTATTTGCAGACCGATACAAAAACCTCGTGAGCATCTCATACAACAGAAAGGTTTACATTCATGATGCTAAGACTCAGGGTGAAGCCCCACACTGAACCACCCAGCACAGAATGGCAGTGCAATTTTGATGTTTAAAAGGTGGTGCCTCTTAAACAGAGTGGGCATGAGCAGTTCTTGTACCTCCGGCTTGCAGCACAAAGGATTGAAATAGAAACGGGAGTCTGAAAATCATCTTGGCTTTACTTCACGTGTGAAAACAGCTCTGACAGTGACTTAAAGCTCAGCATCATCTTATGGCAATAAATTATGCTTCCTCTTCTCTATGCCCACGCTGTCTTAAATGTATATATTCATTCTTCCTAATACTTTACAAATAGTTAGTGCAGGTATAAATTTCAGAAAGAGCTGAGTCTCGGGAAACATTAGAAATTCAATTCTACCACTGCACCAAGACACTGCAGTAACCAACAGTGATGAACCTTTCCTATCACTATTAGTCTCAACCCCAACCTCTCTCCAGTTTAAATAAGGAAGAGTGATGCAACTGGGAAGCATCCTGCATTACTGATGTAGTAAGTACCCGGGATTGAGAAATTAGGGTTTAGATGCACCTCTACCAAACTACCAGGTGTTCTCAGTTGTTACACAGTCTTTCTTGCTGTTCGCCCAGATCATAGTACTGCACTGCTGACCCAAAAGCAGGCTATGAAATTCCCAAAGGGAAACCAAGACAGCCTCTGTAATACACAGAGAGGTGAGAGAAAAGGAAGAAACACCCAGTCTTTCTCCCCTCCAGCAAATGAAAGACTTCTCCTTGTGCCTGCTCCATACATTGGAGGGAAATGATCAGGATCAGGTAAGGATGGAGCAGCACCATTTCCCTGGGGCACAATTCTCTCTAAACATCCACTTGTACTTGACATCTGAAACTCAAATGGCCTCTCCTAGAATTAGCTTAAATCCAGTGGAAGTGCTTATGTCCATGGTGCCTGGTGATGATAGTAGCCTGTGATGAGCTGGGGTGTGCCTGAACATGCCCCAAGAACTCTGTCATGAGGCCAACAATGCACCCTCACCCAGGTTCTCAGGCTTCGCCCTGCCGAGTGAAGCATTTCTGTGATGAGCAGCAGCTGAGCGAGGGCCAAAGCACAGAAGGGGAACGTGAGTTCATCCCGGCAGCTCTGGCCTTGGGAAGCACAGAGGAACCAGCCAAACGCTCTCCTTGTAAAAGGGAACTTGGCTGATTCCAACTGAGTGTTTACATTGCTGAGGGACTTGGCTTCAGTTTGCTAATTGGCGCACGGAAAGCTTTATCTCGCTTTCCAAAGCCATTATTTTAACCTTCGCAAGGGAGCCGGACTCTGACATCAGTACAGGCTACACACTTCCATGCCCTGACATTCCAAGACACGTTCCAGACTCTTAAGAGGGATAGCAGGCAAAACCTTTCAGTGTCTTTGTCCAGCCTCCAGTAATTGAAAACCCCGAGTGCTCCGTGGTGCAGAGCCCACAGCAGAGACCATTCCCGTAATGGCTGTGGAGATGCCTGAGCAGCACAAGCTTTGGAGCAGGACCTGGGAGCCTCCCAGCTAAATCTGGGCTTCCCAAGTATTCCCAGCCTCAAAACATTTTCCAATGATAACACTGGACAGAGCACCCAAGGCTTTACTTCTGTAAAAACCTGAAAAAATAGTGTTGTTCTCAAGGGAAGGAAGGAGCTGTTATAATTAGTGTCCCAATAAAGAAAACGTATTCCAGTTATAAAAGCCACAGCATTTTAAAAGAAGGCTTCCTCTTCCTCCTCAATTCCTCATTCATGTTTATGGAGTATTTCACACAGATTTTGGCGCAGCTGATAAAGTAAACTCATAAAATGTTCATCTGACAGTGGCTGGTCAAACAAACCAACAGCGAGCAGCCTGTTGAGGTAAAACCCCAGTCCTGCCTATGTCAACAAAATGCTGCTGTTGGCACCAGTGAGGCCCAGACTGCACCTTTGATTCCCTGCATGCACGATTTCTGATTTTAAATGAGTGACATGTAGCAGAAGCATGGTCACATCTTAAAATATAAGAGGAACAAGAGTGAAGTGAAGAGAAAGCTAAGAGAATAGGAGAAAAAGGATTACAATTACTGCAATATGTATCCCGTTCTGAGGAGCACATTCCTCCTCCTGAGCAGTATGGAAGATGTCAGTGAACTACATCCCTTAGTAACCACACAGCCTATCTTGTAACTTCACCAGAAAGAGTTAAAGTTTAACAAATATCGTAATAGAAGAGAGATGAAGACTAAGCACAGGCTTTCACTGACAAATGCAAGCAGTTGATCTTAAAAGATCACTTTGAGCCACTTTAAATCAGTCTATCTCCATAAGCATCAGGGAAACACCTGAAATGTGAGCAGGAAAATCAACCCCAGCCTTCCATGCTGTACCAAACCAGGGGAAATGAAAGAAAAGGTAAATTCCAATTAAACGTGTGCTCACATTTAATCACACAGTTACTACAGTGTGATCCCGTTGATCCGGACCAGAGCGAGGAAAGGGCAGTCTCTGTTCCAACATTACTACAATTACAAATTACAGGGATGAACAAGAACTGCAGTATTTATAGCTGGGGACACTCCAGTGAGTATTTCCTGAGTACATCACACCCACACCTCAACCCCCCACTGCAAAACTTTTTATCCTTAAATGAGAATCTCGCTACAACAAACTCCAGAGAATAAATACCTGGGTTTATATAAAATGATTTTAGTAAAACAATTTACTCAGACTGTCCCTGCTGCAGCAATAGCAATTGACTTTTCATTCTGATTTTATTGGTGCTGTTGGGGGAAATGAAACCAACTTTTCATGGTAATTCCAAATAGGAAAGTTCACTCTCTAAATTTTCTTCTCCCTTGTTAAAATATTCTTTCCTTTACAGAAAAGCAATAAAAAGGCCTTGCTGTTAGTATAATACCCCAGATGAACGGATTCCTCTGATCAGAAATTATATCCCAGCAATCCTGTTTGTTTCAAGTAAATGGAAAGGGGGATCATCTCTGCTCTTGGAAGCCCAGACTTGTGCCCTCTCTGTTACCACAATTTTCTCTTGAAATCCTGTGGAATTTGCAACCATCAAGAACAGACAGTGATAAAGGTTCTACATTTTTTTTTTTTTTAAAGTTCTTCAAGTGATGCAAACCCAAAAATTACAGAGCTAAAAATAAATAAAGCTTAATTTGATTTTTTTTTTTAACAACCTTTTCTGACAGCAGCACCAATCCAGCTGTACCACTTCTGCACACACAATTTCTCCAGTTCCAAGGAGGAAATGTAAATCTGCTATATTTAGCTGGGAGACATTATCTCCATTAAATTTATGAAGAGAAAGAAGGATTTTTCCTCACACAAAAGTACAGAAAAGAGTGAAGGGAAAATTAGAACTCATAGGGGCAAAATTCCTTGCAAGCTGTGCAGGGGTTAGTTAAATATAAAAGCACGCTTAGAAACCAGCACTCGGCCAGGCAGGCACCTAGCAACAAAATGCTGCTCGTGATGTGGTTTTAAATAGGAGAGAGATTCTGCACTTGTGTTGCTGGGAAGTGAAACAAGAATTCCTGTTTGAAACCTCATCCTGCTACTGGTCCATCAAATGCCAGAAGGATAAAGGATGCTCCCGTATCAAAATGACATGGTAAATTCTCCATTTCCTGCTACATTTTGACAGCAGCTGGACCTTCTCCACAGCCACACAGAGGTTTATTTTTCTTCATGGGTTTGTCCAGAAAGGCAGAAAAATATCTAAAGGAACTGGTGCTATGAATTTGGTTGCAGCAACACTTCCAGCCACGAAGGGATGGAGACAGCACTCAGGACACACACTGTGCTTCGGTGCTGCGCAGAACACATCTCCTGGGGTTAAGCCAAGAACATCCCCAGAGTTAAACATGTCCCTGGGATAACTTCACAGCAGTGCTCTCAACTTGGGGAAATGTAGCAGAGGCTCAACTAGTCCTTTCCTTATTTTTCAACATGATTTCCTGAAGGAAGTTGCATGACTGAGCCTGCAACTAATCACTGTATTGATGGACACGCTACAGTTCTGTGTACTGAAGAGGCATAAACTATTTGGAGGCTGACGATATAATGTACAGCTTCACGTATGTGTAACAGCTGGAATTAGGAGCTTAAATCTACATTGTGAGATGTGCAACCATTAAAATGCACAAAATGCTGGAAATAAAATAAGGAAAAGAATGAAGGGAAAGGCTATTATGCTCTTGTTAGCACTAAACATCAACTCACACACTGTTTTCCCCTAAAAAACAAAACAAAACAAAAAAAAAAAAAAGAGAGAGAGAGAGAACTTGCAAAGTGTAGAAGTCTGTGCCATGAAATCCCAATTACATACGAAGAGAAACTTCAGAAATTATTGCTATCAGGGTAAAGAAACTGCCACAGTTTAATAAGTATAAAATGAAAATAAATGTTTGAAAGCATCAACACAGCAGTTCCAGTCATACTGAAAACGGAACATAAAAACGCAAAAGCATCCCAGGTCTTCCTTAAAGCTGCAAAGCAGTCAGTATGTTTACAGGGAACTACCATGAAAAGCTGGCCATTGGAACCAAAAAGGGAGCCCTCATTTCCCACAAGAATGAGTTCTACTTATGCCAGCTTGATACTCGTGAGACCTCTTTTTAGTGCAGAGATTTATTTATTTCATTAAAATAATTTTTAAAATGTACCTTTTCCTGCATGAAAAGCAAAAATTATCCAAAAACATAACTGCTCCAACAGTTCTAAACCCATTTAACTTCTTCCTGATAGATGTTCAAGACGCAGCAATTATTATACCAATTAATTTCATGTGTGCACATGCACTGAGGCTGCTTAACCTGCCCTTAGCACACAGACCCGCACAGAGACATTCCCACTCACGTGTGGTGCCTGCTCACACCACTGACATTCTGCCTGTGGAACACTATATTTCTCCTGCATAATGTTATTACCTATTTTATTGACGTCAATAACCTTGTTTTTCAAGGACGGCAATATCTTTTGGCTATTTTTACTTACTAGCAGGGATTTGCAAATATTAATTGAGGTCTATGATCCCTTACAGTAACAGTTACCAGAATATTCAGAGAGGAACATCACAACTTCTCCTGTAAATAGTGGCAGGCCAAGAACAAACATAAATTTCAGTCAGGATTTCGGCTGTTCTTCCTGTGTTTTCTTACTCCACAAGCTCATAAAAGAAGCCATAACAAAATGCTTTCACTTTACCCTTTTCCACACGATCAGCCTTATTTGAGCTGCAAGAGAATATGAAGTGTCCTGGGAAATGTGCAGGAAAGCACAAATTATGAAATGGCGTTTTCTCAGCTTGCAAAATGTGTGATTGGAGGTAACAAATTGGGTGAGGAAGGGGAACATTCTTACTCTCTCCTCTCTGTCCCTGTGCAGCTCAGCTCTGCTTTCCTGCCCTGCCAAAGATGGACAGCAGGGGAGCACAACTCTAAGGCACTGTAATAGACCTACTGTGTCAAGAGACACCGTGTTATGAAGCTGCTCTCCCATTTCCAGGTATTCTATGTCCAAACTAGTAATAATAACAATAAAAAAATGTATGCCTTTTGCCCTGGGCTATTCTAAAATGTCTCAGACTTTTCTAAAACACTTTGTTCTGCTCTGACTTTGCTCTACCACTTCATTTCCTTATTTTCCTGGTGTTTCTGGACCATGCTCACATCTTCTCACAAGATACCCAGACCGATTATCTCCTACATCCAGCACACACAATCACCTCTTTTCTTTTTGGACAACTCCTAGTGAACTTCCTTTTCTCCTTGTTTTTTTCCTTCTTGCCATTCTTGGAACCCACTGGAGGCTACAGAAACCTGCTGCAGCAGAAGAAACTACTGCTGAGGCTACATCAGATACAACACCTTTGGTGGCTGGGGAAGGGGGTGAGGAAGAGTCATTCTTTGTATTTTGGTGTTTGCAAACTCTACATGATGGAAACTTCTGGGAAAAAAATAGCTATAATTGATAAACTGGGTTGTCAAGCTGACAGAGTACATAAAAATCACTGCATTAGCATAGCTGGAAGAGACAAGATAGACTTTTTATTAGCAGAACAAAGTATCATTTGATTTTATATTTGGCTCAATCATTAGGATTTTTTTTACTTCCCAAGATATATTTAAATTGTTTACTCCGTTGCTAAAATCTCTTGTAACTTGATAGCTCTCAAGGTCAGCGTGCCCTTTCGCATTAGGCCTAATCCTTTATTCATAGCCAAGCAGTCAAAGATTCAATTATAAATGCATTAAACTCATTCAGTGAACATTAAACTGAGCAAAGGACTATACTGAGGAGAAAAACTTCAGTTACCACCATGCAAAAGAGCTCTTTGTCTACGATACCATGGGGTTTTGCAGTTCTCGTTCGTGTCTCATTAAGAAGTTCTTGGTCACTTTTATGTTTCAGGTGTTACAACAAATGCATCATCTACATGGATAGGTAAGGCTGGTGGCAGGACATTGCAGTCAAAGGAAGCCCTGAAGGAACACAACCTGGCAGTCTGAGGGAGGCTCTGAGGAAGGGGGACGAGAGGGGTTATTATGTTTAGTTCCTGTTCAGGCTGATTGATTGTGTAGGACCTGAATTCTTCAGCGATGCCCATTAAGAACACTTGCCGTTATTAAACAACATCACCTACAATGGTCTTTATACAAATACAATCATACCTTTACGTTCAACTCTTCTATAAATTAACTCTATCAGCCAAAATCGGCAGAGAGGCAAAGCCAAAAGACCCAAACATTTAGAAACTGGGGTTTCTAAGCACTTTATCTGAGCAGGAAATGTGTCTCAAACACAGATCTCAAAGCTGACCCCAGCCAGACAAGCAGGTCCTGTCCTCACTTATAGATTGTTTCATGATGTATTTTTGACCATAACAGGGAAAGAATCCCAAAAGTAATGAGAGGTCAGGTTTTGGTAAATCCTGTGAATAATGGGAGCTACAAAATACCCCAGCTTCTCTCCTACATAGAACTTCCATTTCTTTTTTTCCTTCAGACATTTTCTGGCAGCTGTTGACAAAAACTGACTTTTTAATGCCTGTAAAGCTTTGTTGACAAAATTCACAACAGATAACACCCATCTAACACACAGCACTGACAAATGACAATGCCCTCTGAGTTAAGATCACTGCTTCAATAATCCTCTGTGCTCCTCACAACACCAAAATACATTTAGTTATTCATGAGCTTCAGATGAAGATTAACACTTATCCTGGTGAAGCTTGAAGATGGATGATGCCTTTTTCCTTATCATTTTCAAGATAAGCCAAAACACCAGACCACACCATCACGTGCTGATCACAGCAATGCCTGTGTTAGGCTTTGCCTTACTTAAGTGGATACTTAAAAATTTTAACCTGGGAAGGCACATGAAATTACAACCCCACAAATCACAGGCAGCTGAAGGACAGCCAAAATAAAATCCTGAAATGAAACCATTCTGGCCTGTCTCATCAAACGACTGGAAACGTAACAGGGATGGCATCTGATAAAAGACATTTAAGGAAGCTGTGCCAGTGTCCCGGGGCTCTGTTTGGCAAACAGCTCCTCTGTACCTGCCTCTGGGAGGCTCAAGGAGCTTTGGGTGCATCTCCACAGCTCCTGCAGGCGATCCAGCATGTCAGATCAACAGCCAGCCTTGGCAGGGGCAGCAGTGAAGTCTTCTGAAATCAGGGCAGGTTTATTGACCTCTCAATTTCTTGAAGGAAAGAGGTACAGCAATCTCTCAAACCAGGAAAAAAGCAATAAAACAACAGAGCTCCTGTGACAAGTGCTGTTGGTAGGCTGAGAGTCTTTCAATTCCTGCCAGGGATTTTGTCAAAGGCATCCTATTTTTGTCTTCTTTCCTTCTTTGTGAGAACACAGACATGGGAAATGGTCTCACATGTTCTGCTGTGACACAGGACACGGCAGGGTGGGAGAAGGGAACTGCAGCAAGTGGTGTGTGCCTGTTCTGGAGAGGGAGGCAGCAAAGAGACAGGAGTACTCGTATCTAAACCAAAAGCAACAACTTGCACAAGCTCTGAGATACTGGAGCATCACCTTGGAATGAGACAGTGACAAGCAGTGCACAGGAAACCACCAGAGCACGGCTGCTCTAGACCTGCACACACAGGTGTTCCAGGTGCTCTGCTTTCTAAAACCTGAGAAGTAAATACAAATCTCAACTGGTTCTCTACATTACTTAACGTATCAAGAACACCGAAATACACTTCAAACTACATAACAATCTTGGCCAAGTTGGCCATTTCTAAGAGAATACTGAAGACCTGATATCAAACCCTATTCTGTTTACCTACCAAGTAATTCCATGGATTCCTACAGAACTAGTCAGGCAAGCCGGATGCAATTTTGCCATAAAAATCTAAATGGTACTTTCTGATGTTTATGATCATGAAATTAGTAATAATTTTCTTCCAGACTGGTAGATTTACTTGGAACTTGAATTATAAAAGCAATTTTCAGTAATGCACAGGGTGTATGAACAAGCCTCTTCCATAATAACACCACTTATTTAAGAGGGATGATACTTCACAGAACACAATCACATTTGAAGAGTTCTTATTATAGTAACTCCTCTATAACTGGAGCATTAAGTAAGTTCTACTGTGTTATTAAAAAGTCTTGAAAAGACTCTTTGAAGTTACTTAAAGTTACATTGTGGCTCTGTCACTTCTTTTGGAAGAAATAAGGCCCGGGAACTGGGGAGAGGCACCGAATTACACGGCTGGTGTGAGAGCTCCACTGCAGGCAGCTGTGCCACTGGGGCAGCCACCCAAACCCCCTCATGTCTAATGCCCCTTCCCATGGGCAAAGCATCTCTGAATATACAGCAGACCTGGCTTGCCTCCACGCAGGGCTACTCCAACACCTTCTGATCATGAAACACATGACCCAGCCCTTTGTGCATGTTCTTGCACTGCTTTTTGCTGCCTTTGGATGCATCTTTTGCCTGTGTAGTAAAGGAGTGAGGCCAGGGGAGAAGTCCCCCCATAACTGGCTGATCTTTACTTATTAACTACGTTTTTCATATGGTTCTTTTATACTGTTGAGGAGAGATTCATGACATTTTTTGTCTTAAACCTCCCCTACCGAAATGTCATGCTGAGCATCCCAGTAGAGGCAGCCAGATGAAGACACCTGACCCAAACTGCAAAACAAATCTCTCCATTAAATATAGATCAGCCACAGAAACTTGACTGCTGCCCTTCAGGTTTCAGTTCTTTAGCAAACCAACCCCATTAAGTGTCATTCATAAAAGTAACTATAAGGAAGTGGCTAAATGGACTGCACAAAATCTCTGCATTTTGCTCACTTGCATCCTACCGACTTCTCCAAGAATTCACTTCTCATGGAATTAAAAAAACACCACAAAACCAAACTTCTACAGGAACACTGTCACAGATAGCTTGAGGTGTGAAAAAATTCCATTGGGGCTAAATGGACAGGACTTTTATACAGATCATGAACAAGAGAGGCAGGAGGGTTATTTTCCACCGCAGAGCAAGGGGAGGTGGCGACATTCTAGCATTCTAAGGGAGTTTACTAAGGAGCACAGAGCAGTTGTGTTCCCCCTATACACCCCACAATGCAGAATCTCTCCTCAGCTGCTTGGCTCAATTCACACCCTCAGGAGTGAAAGCCTGGTTTTAACAGAGGCATGAAGCTCTTCCCACTGGAGCTTTCCAGCTTCGGTTTCTCTCTACATCACCTAAAGACCGTGGTTTGAAACCCTGTGGCCATATCAAGAAATCTCAAGCTTTGTTCAGAAAAGCTGGAAGTGCAAAACCTCAATGCCTGTAGAACTCTGGAAGTTCAGACAACACACCTTTAAGCTCTCTGTGTTCCAGTCTGGAGTGGGAAGTAGGACTTGTCTGCTTCACCAGATAATGCTGGTAGGTTTAAGTCTCTAGGCCCAGTGTGCAAATGAATCAATAACTTTACTTCCAACTCGCAATCACACTGCAGTACATTTTAAAATCAAATTCTTCTTTGTGTCTAGCTTCCTGACAGTGGTAATACATCACAAGTCCCCCTCTATGAGCAGACAGTGAAAATTCCAGGGACATTTCTGTCTTAGGATGGCCCAGTCAAGGCACTGACTGCAATATTGTATTCTCTGGGTAAATTTCCATTATTTCAATGCTCACACATTTCTCTTGGTTTAAGCACACGGCCAACAGCTTTGCAAACGAAACTCATGTCAATTTTCCACAAAATACAATGATTAGGCAACACAAATGGATATAACATTTACATCCCATCCTACATGGCAGAGGAAGGCCAGCAAAATTGGCACAATTACCACTGAAAAGCTCTAACACATTAAATGTAGCTTCACCCAAAACTTGAGGCTTAGCCAACTCCAAAACAAACTGCACGTGAGATGAGAAGGTATCTCATGTTTTTGATGTAGATGAACATTAAGTTTAATTTCAACAATGGGCAGAAACAATTTAACACTTTACTGGCTGCTTGGAAGCAGGGAAGTCTAAAGCACAGTTCAGGGGGGAAAACACCACTACACAAGGTGGCAAACTATGTTGTATAACGTTATTAAACAAGGCAAAGTTTTGCCAAGGTAATTGAAACTGTGACTAATGGAAAGCATCCACACTGCCTGCTCTTCTACTGTCAGATCAGCACAATAAATAATCTACTTGGAGGAACGTACGAAACACTCAAGGCCCTCTGAAAGTGTGACATAGTTGGTGGGGGACACAGTGCCAAAGGATCAGAGGATTGCTCAAGGCTGCTCTTGCTCCCCAGTTGCAACAATCACCCACAAACTAGTCATTAACTATTCCACATGAATGTCCCACCGCGGAAAGCAAAGCAGTGTGAGCTCCCAGGAAAGAAGGCAGATGGTGTGGCACCTTCTCAGGCTACTCTCTGAAAGAGCAAATGCAGCAGCAGCGCTTTGGGAATCCAGCTGGCAAATGGGCCATTGCTCCTGGTTCTGCACACTGGAGGTTTTCTGCGGAGCTGACCTTCCCAATCCCAGCACTGCCAAACTAATTACTGCTCCCCAGCCTCACCGCCTGCTAATGGCTCTGTGGATGGCAGAGTATCTCAGATGAATGGCATGGAGGACAAAGAAGCCACCAGATGTTAATTTGAGCTCCAAAGCTGGGCTCAAAGACAGGTGCTCTGTCCCTCATCAATTTTGTTTTGAAGTCTGAATCACAGAAACAAAAAGGGAGGAAAGAAGCGCTGGGATCCAGCTTTTTCCTGTCATAAACATCCAGTGCCAAAGACATCTGCACTTTGTTAATAGTCTCAAGATTTTCAACCAGAGGCCTGTTCTCAAAAGGTACTTATTTTGTCCCCAACCACATAAATCCATCTGTATGGAAAACAGGGGTAGACCAGAAGGTTATTTCTTGCCTTAATAACAGAAGAAACTCAGAATGAACTATTTTATATTATCTGAGAACATGTTGGTAACCTTTCACACCACTGAAACCAGGGCTTCAGAAAGATTTCCGCCCCCCACCCCCCCAAGGTATCTTTTCGTAATAAATTACATTTAAACAGTTTGATTCATTTTAGCACTCCAAAATTCCACGTTCAGATCAGACAGTGGTGAAATAATCTCTCCTAATAAACTGAGACTGCAAAGACAAAGTAATTCACCTTCCTTCCTGAAAATTCAATATATATTCTTATATTTTTCCTCCAGTCAAAATGGGCAAAGTATCGGACTTGCCTAACTCCCCACAGAATAACAACTCTGATATTTGACTATCTTTTAAAGGGCAATTCTAATCCAGTTTTCACACAGTTCACCTGCCACAAGTACAGCTCCACCAAACTGCTGCCAGTAAATGGATGGCCAGTTTTTGAGAGTTATTTCCTCAAACCAACGTAGTACCTGACGGATCTGCAGCGATCTCTTCCCAACAGGCTGTGCCTCCTGGCTGTTTTTCCACCCTCAGCTGTCCTCTTCCCTCAGAGGGATGTTTCACTAACGGTAAGTAACAAGCACCTCCCAGTGATGGGGCTGGTGGAATACAAAGGATGTTTATTTGATTTGCAGGTGCCACGATGCCCAGAGGGATTGTGAATGTCCCGAGGCACAGAGGAGACTCAAACCCCACGCTCAGTAAGGGGCGATGTGGTCTGGAGTGACAGGGAAAGGTCACAGAGGAATGGGGATTCTTTGTGAATAGTTCGTTTGAGGGATATGGGAATGAGGATCTTGAGTCAACATTTGTTTTAGTGATGTTCAGAGGAACAATAAAGAGAAAGAGGCAGAGACAAGTTATCCTATTCTGACAGGAGTCCAGCAGCTTCCCACCACACTGATTACATCATAAGCAAATCGACTGCATCCAGGTTTTCTCCCGGATTTACACCATTACAGGACACGTGAGAACCTAGTGGCGAAGTTAAAGATGAACACTGCCCTACAGGGTAGTTCTATTGAAAAAGAAAGCAAGCTACTCCACTTGACTTGCCAAATCATGTTAGAAAACAGTGTGTACTTTATCTGTTTGTACCTAATTGTCTACTTTCCCACAATTAGCTTTCCTATGATGTCCATCTGGGGCTTCTAAAAACCTGTTCTTCTGTCATAGCTCCATAGCCAAATCTGGAAAAACACATAAAACTGCAGCTGGCTGAAATGCATTATCTGAAAGTTATTTAATGATAAACACCCTCTTATCTTTTTGGCTCCTTGCTACCACTCCCCCACCCCCTTCCCCTGCAAATATAGTTTTTACTGAATTTTCTGGATTTAATTCAAAAAAATCCCCAAACAACCTGTGCCTCCTTCAGTGCTTGTTTTCAAACTACAGAAAATGTTTTGCCAATGTTTCCTAAGCAGCCAAACAATGCTTGTTTCACATTGGTAAAAAAACTAACTCCAAAAATAGCAACAAAGTACATACATGTAAGGCCCGGTGTGTTTGGAGGGTGCATGGTTTGTGTCCAGGAGGGGGTTGCTCTGCTTGCAAGGGAAGGATCCCGCTGTGGCAGCGGGAGGAAGGCCGGGATGCGGCCGCTGGCAGCGCAGGGAACGCAGAGCTGGCAGCTGTGGCTGTGTGGGAGCGGAGGCACACACGGCATGACAAGTGTTATGGGCTGGGAGTGGGAAGAAGACACGGAGAGGAGGCACTTCGTGTGTGAATGTGTGGGAAGAGACGGAGAGACAGCCAGGAGGCTCCTCCAAGGCAAGTGCGGAGAGTCGCTGTCCCACCCCTGGATTGCAGAGGAGGTGGATGCCTTCCCAGCTCTGGGTGTGCACGTGTGTAACCCCCAAACCGCAGCCTGGGCACTTCTGAATGAAGGGCTGGGTGCAAGAGAAAAAGGGAAGCAGCAAATAAAGACTGTGGAGGTGGTGGGAGTTGGAAATGACAACTGCACGGAGTCCTCAGCCCCCTCAACTGCAGCGAGCCCAAACCCCTGGAATAAACTACAGCCCAACTGTGCCGTGCCCTGCAAATAACACAGCTCTGAGATTGGCTGTCTCGGCTAAAACAAAAGCTTTTGTGACTCACAACAAGGCTAAAATTTCCTGCAGTACTCCCGAGTGTGTCTTTCTGAGCAAAGTGCTTATTACCAGGGACTTGCCGTCCTGAGATCAACCGTAACCTTGACATCTGCTTATTTCCTTTGAGAAAACCACCTTGCTTAGTTATTATATATTGAAAGCTTGATGGTTGGCAGCAGTTAGAGGGGTGCAAAGTACCAAGCAAGTGCCACAAAGTGGTAATATTGAAGCTGCAGGACGCAGTGCTGCTGAAAGAAAAAATAAATACTATTGGTACAGAGACTTGTAAGAAGTAGAAATTCCTGACTTCCCAAAGAGAAATACAGAGTAAGCCCTGCACAAGTTCATTCCACAGTAAGTTTATACTGAAATACATCCCTCTGCTTTTCATATTGCCTCAGCTGTCACCCAGTGAAGGCTAGAGAGGGAATGAGTGCCAGGAAGATGAGAGTAGAGCAGTCTGGCTGGGCAAGGGTGAATTGAACTTCTCCTCACCAACAATCTCTGAAGGTTTTGTGGTGAAAAAAATGGTGGCTCCTTAACACCATAACCATAACACCAGGAGGTTTGTGAGGAACAATAAAAAGTAATTTAGTCAGTGACTTGTGGCTGAATTCTCAAAGAGGGGAGCACACTGGCTCTTTGTGTCCCAAAAATCCTGGCTATGTGCAGCCTGGAAACCTGCTAGCAAAACAGTGGCTGTGGGAATGGAAAACATGGCACGTGCTTCCCTGTGGATTTAATAACACCATATATGCCAAGGTGGGGAAGTTTCAAGGTCACCAAACAGTATTTAAGATGCTGATACTTAGTAATGCAATAATAATGTCAACTGCAATTAAATGTATTTGAATTGCAGGCCTGAAATGCTTTGCAGAATATACCTTTATAACGGTGGGATGAATCCATGGCATTCCACTGAGGGTTCTTAAAAAAACCCCATAATTTAGGGCTCATTCCAGAAAAGTATGATACAGAATGATGTCCAGAGTCTTTCATATTTAAACTAATTCAGACATTTTTAAATAGAAATGCAAATAAAGCAATACTGGAACAGTCTTTGTAATCACACTGGAAACACACAAAATATATGATGGAATAGAAACATAAGGGTGTTATTCTCTGCTAGAATGTCACTTGACTACTATTGCAAAGATGGTCACGGCTCGAGCTGTGAGTTGGGAGAGACTCACTGCAGTGGGATAAGCAAGGACTTGGGAAGGCAAAGGGAAAAGTCAAAGTGAGAGTTCCCTGACTGTGCCTGTGCCATGTCAATATGGGGGGTTTCTGCCAACAAACACTGAAAGGTGAACTCAGTTTTCCTTCCAGTGCCCTGTTAAAAAACGCCAGTTCTTGGGCTCTTGGTTTCAGCTGCTGTTTCTCTCCTGCAGCACCTGCAGAAGCCCCTTTTTCTGCACCCAGAGAAACCCCAGTCCCAATTTAGCTTCAGCAGCTGAGCCCTTTAGCAGTCACTCTCACAGCTCTACTCAAAATGCCTTCTGCCTCTCCTCCAGCATCCTTTCCAAAATCCCATCGGATCAAATGGCAAAAACAATGGCAAGCCCTTGCCCAGCTGCCAAACACCCCTGTAGGTCTTTGTTTTCCCTCTTCCTTCTCTTACTCAGAATGACCTCAGGAAAACCTTCTCCGTGCCACTGCAACTTAATAATTAGTAGTCTTGCTCTGAAACCCTGAACTGGCATTTTTAGGGAGGTTTTGGTGTTGCCACTTTTCTTTCCAAATAGGTCTTTGAAAATTAGCTTAAAAAAACCCCAAACTATAAAAGCAAAATAATTAAACAGAAATTACTTCAAAAAAACCCCAAACTCTTTGGAAATATTTTCAAAATATACATGTGTGGCAAGTTCTGTGAACCCTCCAAGCAACTAAATAATCAATGAGCAATGAATACATTTTCTAAGTGCTGGGGTGGGATAATTCATCCTGCCTTTTTCGGAAGGACATGACCTAGGTTATGTAGATACATGGAGAAAGCCTTCCAGAATTAGGTACTCTGAATCATCCCTTTCAGGATGCATCATGTATCAAAGTACAGTGTGTGAATACCTGTGGTGTCTACTGAAATACTGAGCTCCTGAAGTACCTTCCATGGTATAGTCTCAAGTCCACTCTCCATGTAGGATAGCTGTTTTCACCCTGCCTCAACTATTTCAACAATAAAATATCTACCTTTTTTGTTGGTGGTTTGTTTTTTGGTTTTTTTTTTGGGAGGGGGGGGAATAAGTTCTGATTGCCTTTTTCAATGCAGATATAAAGCAAACTCTGTATTTCTATGTTGTAAGCTACCTGTGTCCTGTTTATCCAACTGCGACAGGAATTCAAGTAAAAACACAGAGTTTGCTACCAGGTAAGAAACCCGGAGCTTATTCCATCCCACTGCCAGGAACTGGGAAAGAGGCAGCAGAGAGATCTGAACACCCAAAAAGCACTAAGAAGAACTTGGCATTTAGTCTCAAAGCCACAGGGGAAGACCCATCTCTGCTGCAAACAGCAGCGTGTGGAAGGATCTGTGCCAGCCAGGGGGATGATCGGCTTCCCAGCCCACAGATCTGCCTGAGCACTGCTCCTGCATCACCAGCAGGATGGAGAGTGGGCAACAATCCACTGGTTCCCTTTAATACTCACTTGGAAAGGGTTGGCAGTGCCAAGGGAATAACCACAGGCAGTGTCAGGACATGACACTTTAATTAAGGGGCTGTGAGTCCCTCAAAGCAGCAGTTCCTAAAACCTATCTGGAGACAAATCCTGCCCCATCAGTGCTGGGCTCGCTCATGATTTTTAAGGAGCTTGGAAATAAAATCCACATTCCTTTACTAACCATAAATCCTTCATCACCTGGAAAAAATGGATTTATTTGCCTACACTTTTACTTGTAAAATCCTGTTCTACTTAAATATACAGACTATGCCCACTGGTTTTTTATCATGGGGACTGTGGGAAGTTCAAAGTTCTCGGCCACGCTGTCATAATTTAAACTGAGCCCTGAGAGGTCTCTGGGCTTCCAGGCAGGTGCCTTATCAGGGTATTATTGCCACTGCTAAAGCCAAAAGAAAACAAAATTACTTGTTAGGTTTCTGAAAGGGAAAAAAAAAGCTCTGGAGCTGTAACATGACATATCATTTATATTGCTTGTGCTGTGTATTTATTATAAGCTCATAAAGGAAGCACCAAGCAAAGTAATTATTTAGTTTGGGGGGGGGGGGGGGGGGGGGGGTGT